>CM070024.1:7575665-8175665 GCA_036247105.1 Cirrhinus mrigala
ATTAATTCCAGGCCACCACAGGAATAGGAAGTATTCCAGAGAGACAGTTCTTGCAAATTTATATGAAGAATAAACTATGCAGCCTAATCAGGGCCAGACAAGAACTAAATGCTTAAAGGGGATAGTTGATCCAAAAATGAAAGTTCTGTCATTAATTACTCACTCTCAAGTCGTTCCAAGACCTTCGTTCAGCTTCCGAACACAAATTAAGATATTTTTGATGAAATCCGAGATCTTTCTGACCCTGATAGACACTAGACAGCAATGCAACTGACACTTTCAAGGCCCAAAAAGGTAGTAAGGATATCACTAAATTAGTCCATGTGACATCAGTGGTTCAACCATAATTTTATGAAGCTATGAGAATACTTTTTACGCACAAAGAAAACAAAAATAACAACTTTATTCAACTTTTTTTTCTTCCATGTCAGTCTTCGCCGCATCTTCAAGAGAGTACTATGACAAAGAGAAGATACTGTTGAATAAATTTGTTATTTATGTAACATGTCAGTTGGGTTGCTGTCTATGCAGGGTCAGAAAGCTTTCAGATGATTTCATTAAAAATATCTTAATTTGTGTTCCAAAGATGAAAGAAGGTCTTACAGGTTTGGAACGACATAAGAATGAGTAATTAATGACAGAATTTTCATTTTTGGGTGAACTATCCCTTTAAAGAATGTCAATGTTAGTTATCAGTTCAATATCATCTATTGGGTCTACTAGACTATTTACTCATATAAATGGCTAAAATGTGTTTCTTTCCTGCTGTAGTAGCAAACAACATGCATAATGTGAATGCAACACTCAAACAACAAACAAATCATTCTCTCCATATGCAATAACCAGCATGTAATTTGTACAAATCTGCAGTCAGCCTCTTTGTGAACAACTAAACACAGCAAATTCACTGATGCAATCACAGCAGGTATAATATGCACTTTCCATAACACTGCTTTGATAGACCAACAGCACTTTTGACTCTGACCAAAATGCATGGAGATGAAAATAAATGCTAATCTAGATAGACAACACAAGGAAAGGTGGAAATATGAGCAGGAGAGGACAGATTTAATTGAAATTGCGTTTTCGGTTGACTATTGGCGGTGAGGGAATGAAAGTGAGATGATAACAGGGGTTTTGGGTAGAGGAACATTGGAAGTCTGGCTTTTAAAGGAGAATTAACTAGCTTTCACTGAATGGGTCCACATGTGACTCTTACTCTTTTTCTTGCTCTCTGGGGCCATGGAGCTCTTTGTTCAAATCCTTTTTTTAAAAGGTTGATCTTTTGTTTTTTAGAGGGGGAACCGGGAGTATCAACCACCAATTCCTTTAGAAAATGGCAAAAAATAGCTTTGATGGTTATAATAAAACATACAAGAAGTTATCAGTTCCATTAAATAATGAGTTGCATTAAGATTAAAATGTATAAATATACATACACAAAGTTATAAAGCAACTTAAAGGAGTAATTAACTTCCAGAACAAAAATGTACAGATAATGCACTCACCCCATTGTCATCCAAGAAGTTTGTGTCTTTCTTTCTTTAGTCGTAAAGAAATTATTTTTTGAGGAAAACATTTCAGAAATTATCTGTATAGTAGACTTCCATAGTGCCCACGAGTTTAAACGTCCAAAATGCAGTTTCAATACAGCTTCAAAGGGCTCTAAATGATCCCAGTAGAGGAATAAGGGTCTTATCTAGTGAAACGATCAGTCATTTAAAAAAAAAAAAAAAAAAAACATTATACAAAAATTTATACTTTTTAACCTCAAATGCTCTAGTTCTGCGTGCATACCGGTTCAATACAGTTAGGGTATGTCAAAAAACTCCCATCTCACTGTTACCTCCAACTTCTAAATCGTCCTTCATTGCTGCAGAAGTACCAACCCAGCGTTTACAAAGTGAAGGTACAAAGAAGGTAAAAAGCCCTTTACCAAAAAAGCTAAAACAGTGATGTAGGACGATTTTGAAGTTGGAAGAGAAAATGAGATGGGAGTTTTTCGACCTACCCTAACTGTTTTGAACGGGACTGCTAGACAAGGCGAGGTTAAAAAGTATATAATTTTTTATTTTTTTTAGAAAATGACTGATTGTTTCGCTAGACAAGACACTTATTTCTTGCCTGGGATCATTTAGAGATAATTCCTGAAATATTTTCCTCAAAAAACATAATTTCTTTACGACTGAAGAAAGAAAGACATGAACATCTTGAATGACAACGGGGTGAGTACATTTTGGTTCTGGAAGTGAACTACTCCTTTAAACATCAATTTGAACTGTCAGTCTCTTAAATCTCTTTGTTTTCATGCATCTACTATGGACGGTTAACTAAATAAACACACACACAAAAATGTTGTGATTTTCTATGGCATCACACCCCCCGCATTCCAGGTCTCAAAAAAACCCCCAAAAAACTCTGAGTCTTATTTCTCGGTGACCTCATTGATTGATAGAGCAAGAATCCCACCAACCCAGATATTGTTCTCACAAACACAGCGTTGTCTCATCAGATACTGTTACTATTTCTTGAAAGATACACCAGCTGTGGTGAGAAAGGTCTATTCAGGGTAAATGAAAGCAATCTGTAGCTGCCATGATAACCATATAGCCGTGGTTTTGTTCTTAAAAAACGTGGAGAGATTGCTTGGAAGAGGGTAAAAATAGAATTGAACAGAAGACTATAGAACGAGCTATAGAGGCACACGGTCAATAATGTAAAGCATGCTACAAGAAATATTTGAAGCTATAGAGTTCAAAGACAGTGATACAGAAATCAATAAAGATATATAATACAGTGAGGTTAGGAAACAAAGAGAGGGATGGTTAACACATAAAGACGTTTCTGACAGACATTAAATGCTCATAAAGAAATCTTACTTTATTTTTATTCTGTCACATCAGTACTCGCCTCATCACCGCTGTCTGTCCTAATCAGATGGTTGTGCATCTGTTTCTAAGAGAGAGAAGTAAAAGCAATCTAAATGTTGTACAGCTTCTATCATTACTAGCACATCTACTTTGTCATTAAATTGGGTGATTAACAAACTTAAAAATGTGCATGTTTTTTCAAACAATTATTTTAACCCTTTAACTGTCACTCCCATTTTTGAACACAGACATAAAAATGCACTATCCAGACTTAATTTGTATAATTCATGAATGAAAACATTTTGTAATATCATTTTGATGTACATTTTCCATGGTAATGCAATGTCTGATTTTAAAATGCCTTTCAAAGGATGGATTTTGAAATTTTAAGTTTTGAGCTGATATATAATTTCTTATGATATCTAAAGCGTGATACGGATAAAGGCAATGAGGAAACTCTTTTTTGACAAAGGTCAGAATTCATGTTATGATGTAGATTTTTTAAGTGGCACTCTTGTCATATATTAATCTATTACTTTACCTACATAATTTCTAACACAAAAATATGAAAAAATATCTATTTAGGAGTCTTAGACCTTTCCAACGATATATAGTTTGTCATGAATAGATTAGGATTTATTTGTAATATGGTAAAGTAAACTTGTGACAGTTGAAGGGTTAAGTAACTGTCTTGACTAAATCTAGAATGTCAAGTTGTCATGACTTCAAACTTGCTATGATTGAACATTGAACAAAAATGAAAATTGTTATGAATTGTTAGTAATCATCACAAATAATTACAAATAAGTCCAAGCAGCACATTGCATAAATGTGAAATTTTAAAACAAAAAGACTGAAATAGTATTTTCTTGTAAAACGCACTAACCCTAACCCTAAGTGCAAGATTAAGCAAAGTTTCAATAAAAACAAAAATGATTAATCAAAACAATTACAGGAATCATCATCATAAGCTGAGTATGTGAAATATAAATGCCACAAATCAGCTAAAGCACCACATGAATACAGATCTCAACACTTGATACATGAATCGTGATAAGGGTAACAAGCAACTAAATTATCATTTTAACAGAGGAACAAACATTTTTGGGCATCACAAGAAAACATATTACTAAACATGACAGCTAGATCAATATAAATGTAAATTAATGTAGCAAGCAGTCAATGTAACTGTATTAACAATTCATGCTCCAGTGCATGCTTGAAATGTGAACCATTTTTGTGTAAACCTATCTGAACCAAAAATGCATGAATCTAGCTCATCTACTGTTGTTTTTTTTTTAAATAAAAAAGCATTATTTGCTAAATCTTAGACTGTTTTTGTGCTGTGCATACAGTCTTTATTTTGACCAAGCTTGTTTCAGTTTATGTCAATCATTTGTGAATGTAAAACATGCAAATTAAATTTTCTAAGAATATAGTTTGCAAAGCATTAGAACAAAGAAATTGAAACCACATTTTGTTTGTAAAGAAATTTACTGAACATTCAGGCAATAATACACCCTAGGCACAATGATATGGAAAGACCCCAGCATACTTCAAAATAATGATTGCAATCTTGACTCAGTTGATAGAGGTGGTAGAATCTTGTCATCATCCTGACAGGTTACTGACATACGGTTGGATACCAAACCCCAACTTAGTGGTAAACTATGATTGAATCTGAATGTTTTGAATATAAATAGCCTTAGGTTATATAGCCCTGTTTGGTTTGGTGTAAGGAAGCCCTTTGCTGTGGACTGCTATGGAAAAAAGGCATCAGACTTTTGCTTAAATTAGATTAAGATTTGTATATGATCAAAGAATGAGGGTAAATCAAGTCATTGGCAGCCTCTTGATTTATTTGTCTAGCTGCATGTACACATGCAAGCACCCCTTAAAGGAGAAGTCCACTTCCAGAACAACAATTCACAAATAATTTACTCACCCCCTTGTCATCCAAGATGTTCATGTCTTTCTGTCTTCAGGCGTGAAGAAGTTATGGTTTTTGAGGAAAGCATTTCAGGATTTTTCTCCTTCTAATGGACTTCACTGGTGCCCCGAATTTGAACTTCCAAAATGTAGTTTAAATGCAGCTTCAAAGGGGTCTGAACAATCCCATCCGAGGAAGAAGGGTCTTATCTAGCGAAACGATCTGTCATGTTTTTTGGAAAATAAAAATTTGTATACTTTTTAAGCACAAAGGCTCATGTAGCACAGGCTCTGGGATGCGCGTTCACAACACCACGTACTGTTGAATCACGTCGAAAGGTCATGCGGAACGTAGGCGAAACTACAGACCCAGTGTTTACAAAGCGAACGCGCAAAGACTAAGAAAGTGCAAGTAAGTCAAACGCTGTTTACAAACAAAAAGGTACAACGATGTCGGACGATTCTGAAGTTGTAGGAGAAAATAAGATGGAGTTTTCGCCATACTATACTATACAACTATAATTAAAATGTTACGTGTTACTTCCCTAACACATCTACTGCATACACAAACGTTGATCACACTACAAACAAGACAAAACTATAATGCTATAAGAAACAGAAAAGATGAATTCATTGTTTACCTGGGTCTTTAGTCTATGATTAGCTCACCTCAGCTCTTATCTGACAAGTTTTCAGGTTTGAGTCGTTCGTTCATCACATCGCAGCCGGAAAAAGAAATTATTAGGTCATCTCTCGAGTCTTCGGGTTCGAGTCGTTCATTCATCACATGACAGCCCCATAAGATGAACGAACGACTCGAAAAACCCGAAGACTTGAAACAGGTGAACTAATTCCAGTACAGAACCTAATAGGATGTTGCACATATCACTCCCCGAGATGACTCGTTCTTCCCAAGTCACATTAAAGATTTGTTTAAAATGAATGAATCGTTCAAGAGTGACCCATCACTACTTCGTAGCATCGTGGACACGCATCCCAGAGCCTGTGCTACACAAGCTTTTGTGCTTAAAAAGTATACAATTTTTTTTTTTTGACAGATCGTTTCGCTAGATAAGACCCTTTTTCCTCGACTGGGATCGTTTAGAGCCCTTTGAAGCTGCATTTAAACTATGTTTTGGACGTTCAAAATCGGGGCACCAATGAAGTCCATTATATGGAGAAAAATCCTAAAATGCTTTCCTCAAAAACCATAATTTCTTTACGACTGAAGACAAAAAGACATGAACATCTTTTATGACAAGGGGGTGAGTAAATTATTTGTAAACTGTTGTTCTGGAAGTGGAGTTCTTCTTTAAAGAAACTAATCGCATCTAATTAAAGATGCGGCAGGTTTAATGATACGTTGTAAAAGCCAAAGAAGCACTTCTACATAAAGATTTCAGGACATGCGTGGACAGGAAACTAGAAATGCATTAGAAACATTTGATGCGTAATCTTAGCTCCAAGAGACGACTTTTTAAATGCACGGATAGATTTTCTGATTGTGTAGTGAAGAAAAGGCTTACATTAAAATGTCCTTTTAAATGACAGCATTGGTAGAACATTACAGTATTTACTGGAGTTTGATACTGCAACATCTAATGTTTGCCAGACTGACACAATGTAAAAACAGGAAACCAACCTAGATCTCAGACCACACAGGTCGAAAGAAAAGACACTGAGTGAGTAGTGCTACTGAGATGATTTGCCAAGGCATACAAAACAATCAATCCAAACTCAACTTGCTCTTTCTAAAACAAACACATTTGATGCAGTTGCCCTACTGAGGGAAAATTATCAGAGTTTGCTTGAAGACAGAAGGGTTTTCCCTTGACTTTTCTGATACCAGAGAAGCTAAACACTTTTGATCCTTTTAATTCAGGTTCACTGACAAGGCAAGTTACGCTTACGGTTGAGGTCAAATACACCTTGTAGAATCTGCAAAATGGTAATTATTTTACCAAAATAAGAGGGATCATACAAAATGCATGTTATTATTTTATTTAGTACTGACCTGAATAAGATATTTCACATAAAATATGTTTACATATAGTCTACAAGAGAAAATAATAGTTGAATTTATAAAAATGAACCTGTTTAAAAGTTGACATACCTTGATTGTAATACTGTGTTGTTACCTGAATGATCCACAGCTGTGTTTTTTGTTTGTCCTGAACAGAAAACTAAAACTAAACTGCCCGCTGTTCTTCAGATAAATCCTTCAGGTCCCACAAATTCTTTGGTTTTTCAGCATTTTTGTGTATTTGAACCCTGACTGTATGATTTTGAGATCCATCTTTTCATACTGAGGACAACTGAGGGACTCATGTGCAACTATTACAGAAGGTTCAAACGCTCACTGATGCTCCAGAAGGAAAAACAATGAATTAAGAGCCAGGGGGTGAAAACTTTCTAAATTTGAAGATCAGGGTAAATTCAACTTACTTTGTCCTCTGGGAAACATGATCCTATGTAGCTTATGAAGGGCAGTACTAAATGAAAAAATATATTTAGCCAAAATAAGAAAAATGTACATATCTTCATTCTGTTCAAACGTTTACACTCCCCAGCTCTTAATGCATTGTTTTACCTTCTGGAGAATCAGTGAGCATTTGAATCTTCTGTAATAGTTGCATATGAGTCCCTCAGTTGTCCTCAGTCATTGCTGGAAAGGGTTCAAATACACAAAAATGCTGAAAAACCAAAGAATCTGTGGGACCTAAAGGATTTTTCTGAAGAACAGTGGACAGTTTAACTGTTCAGGACAAACAAAGGACTCATGAACAACTATCACTAAACAAATAAAAACACAGCTGTGGATCATTCCGGTAACAACAGTATTAAGAATCAAGTGTATGAAAACTTTTGAAAAGAGTCATTTTTATAAATTCAGCTATTCTGTCCTCTTGTGAACTATATGTAAACCTCTTTTACGTGAAATATCCTATTCAGGTCAGTACTAAATAAAAAATAACATGCATTTAATATGATCCCTCTTATTTTGGTAAAATAACTAACATTTTGCAGAATCTGCAACGTGTATGTAAACTTTTGACCTTGACTGTACAGGACTAAGAATGCACTGTATGGAGCATCGGAGATGCATTCACATGCTCTCTTCTTTGTTCTCTTTTTTGTACTCTGTCCAGTTTAATATAGGAACAGGAAGTTGGCAGTAGCAGCGAATCCTAACCTCAGCCTCATCTCCATACAGTGCTCCAGCAGCAGCAGCATGTGTCACATTTAGGTCCTTCTATATTTAGCCCAACTGCGGAGGTTGTTCTCTTTTCCTCTGCTTTTCTTTTCCCCTACTTTTTAGTTTCCCTTAAGTTAATTTTGGAAAAAGAGGACAGCGAAAGGTTTGTCAGCTCATTTGTCTAAGAACAGGTGGAGCCCTACTGATTATGTAGGCTGACACATCAGGGCTTTGAGACTCAGGGAAAATGTACTGTCCATCACCAGAGGGTAATGCTTGGACTGCGGTGGGCTTGTGGTCCACAACCTTACTTTGAACCTTCATATGTTGCTGTAAGATACAGACATAAACGGAAAGGAAGGCTTTAGGATAATCTGTACAGTAGAAGATTAGCGTTTTTTTTCTGTTCTTTTTCAGTTCTCATTGCATGTAAGTTTGGTTGTTCTGTTCGGGAGTTATTTTTGTTTAATAAACACAAATTGCTGTGTTTAGATCCTGCACTCATCTTTATTTTGCAACCAAGCTGACATTGGTCTGACAAAACACAATACATTTGCAGAATACTTGAGTGCTGCAAAATGTTAGAGGTCCTCAACTGTGTCCGCTAAATGAGATATGAAAATGAAATATGAGTGGTTGATATAAACCGTGAGATCGGTTCAGACAGCAGTGTTATTCTGTGCTTGCACTTTGCCTCAAAATTTAAAGCAATTTGATAGTGCAGACACTGGTGTCATGGCTAAAAGCCTGTCAAAATAAGGTGGGGAATAATATCGGATGAAAATTGATTTATACTAGAAGCAATAAGGTTTATGACAGTTTTAACGTTCATCACTGTGGAATGGGAGAAAAAGAGTGGGAGGAGAACTGGAAAGTGATGAATAAGAGGTTAATTTGACTGCTTTTCATTAACAAGATTAATAAAGCGGCTTATAGAAAGCGATCGAAATTAAATAAAATTCAGTTCCACATGACTTCACATCTTGACAAAATAAAATCCGCTGATGCATTGAGACACTTTCAGATAAAATAAAGAGTTTGCTCAAGCTCTGTAGTTTTTAAAGAGATGCATTCAGACATTCTTCTGTGCAAAGTATCTCATAATAGCCAGTCTCTATATTTAACTTGTTTAAATTCAAATTGGAGTTCAGCTTTTAATTAGAATAATAAAAAATTGAAAAGATGTGGAAATGACTGAGGGGCAGAGTGGAAATTAAATTTCCCCATCCCTACAGAAATGAGTATTAAAAGGCACTCGCTCCTGAATAAGACCAAGATCGTTATTGTCAGAGAAAGACATAAGTTCTTTCATTACACTACACACACACACACGCTGAGAGATTTTTAGATATTTCTGGTTTTAGAGCCAGATCGTGTCTCTTTGTGGATGGTGACCTTTCTTTAAGCATTTTAAGCTGTTGCCAAGTGTGTATGCAATTACTGGATCTGATTTGGTCAAATGTGTCTAGAGTTCTCATTTGCCTCATTTGCCAAAGAGCAAAACAATCTGATCTTATGAGAGTCATTAAAAGAAATATAAAGCTTGAATTTGCATAAGGAACAACAGAACACAAAGTCAGCCTTTCCAAACTAGCAAAACAAACCAAAGAAAGCACTGCTTGTCTGATGTTCAAATTAAATTCATTTTGCACGACTTTATAGCTCATTTATTCATATTCTTCTCATTTTCTACATACACTTTAAACTATCCTGAATAGTTGACCAAGAATCATCTTTTAAAGTTAAAATAAAATGCTGTTTGCATCATATTTTTGTTCCATAATCTAACTTTTCAAATTCAAATTCAATAATAGAATAATGTATTGTGGGACTTTGTACAATAAAGTTCAGTTTTTATGTGAATCTATTAGATATCACGACCTAGATTTGAACAACACTTTTTATAGCATTTATAAATGTACACTACTGTTCAAAAGTTTGTTTTTGAAAGTGTCTTATACTCACTAACACTGCATTTATTTGATCAAAAACAGTATTTTTTAATTTAAAAAACAGTAATATTCTGAAATGTTGTTACTGTCAGGCGTTCACCTCAACCACCCTCACAAGCCACTTCACAGGAAGCTCCACCTACCCGGTCCTTATCACCAGAATACTAATTATCACCTGTTCTCATTAGCCACTCCCTATAAAAGGTCCTGTTTGCCAGTCAAGCTTTGTCTGGTCTCACATGCACACCAGATCGCCCTGCTCCCCGAAAGACTTGACTTCTTCATTGTGGACTACCCTCTGTTTCCTGTGATCATCCCTGGCTTGTTATGTTTGGACTCTATGCACGCACCACTTTAGGAAAGTCTGCCATACTTACCATTTCATCTGTTCAACCCTGCCAAACCTATCATTAAACACTGTATTCAGTTTCACTTACCTGTCGTCTCCTCCTGTGTGTTCGTTTGTGTGTAGCGTGACAGAAGACCAGACCTCTCACAAAGATGAGCACCGAGACGCCAGCTGCAAGCGATCCATTCACGGAGTTGGTGAACGCCTTCAAGGCGGCCTTGATTCCACCCGCACCGCCATCTGCCTCAGGAAGTCCCATGGCCGTACCCGCTAAATATGCGGGTGAGGCAGCTGAGTGTAGCGGTTTCCTATTGCAAGTCAATCTCTACATCCAAATGCAACCTCAACAGTTTACCACGGAATGGACTAAGGTGGCTTTCCTCACTTCACTCCTTTCTGGTAAGGCCCTGAAGTGGGCAGAGGCCATATGGAGCTCCAACAACCCGATTATCAACTCATACGAGCAGTTTGTCTCCCATTTTTCCGAAGTTTTCAGTACAGCCACCGGAACATTATCTACATCAGACCAACTCTTCCGCTTACGTCAAGGCTCTTCTTCGATCCACGACTACACTCTTCATTTCCGCACGCTGGCGGCGGCTAGTGGTTGGAATGAGATATCATTGCTGGGTGCGTATCGCCAGGGATTAAATCCCGAAATTCGCTCTGCTATGGCGATCTATGATGACAGTATCGGACTGGAGGCATTTCTGTTGCGCACCACGCGCGTTTCCCAGCAGCTAGCCGCCTGCCAGTCTCCTATTACCGCTCCTCTGGTTGCCTCGGTGGCTGCTAGCACTCCAGTACCGGAACCAATGCAAGTGGATTCCACGCGTCTTTCTCGCTCGGAAAGAAATCGCCGTATCAGCCTGGGACTATGCATTTACTGCGGACAATCCGGACATATTCTCCGTACCTGCCCCGTCTGACCCCCACGCCCGATGGTGAGTACGATTACCTCTGAAATCGAACCTACTATGCTCACGTTAATACCGGTAACCTTACATACTTCTGATCAGATTATTTCCACATCTGCTTTGATTTAGGCTCCTCGGGCAACTTCATCTCCTCGGACTGTTTAAAGGAATTACAACTTTCTCGCCTATGCCATCATCAGGAATATGCTGTCACTACAATACAAGGAAGACCACTTGGGCGTGGGAAGGTACAATATTCTACACCATACATCACCTTGCAAATCGGACTGTTTCATTTTGAAGAAATCAAACTACTGGTACTGGAGGGATCCACCGCTAGCATCATCCTGGGACGCCCCTGGCTGAAAATCCATAACCCGGAGCTCCGCTGGGATACCTGTGACGTCACCCGCTGGAGTAAGCACTGTTTCATCCACTGTTTATCTGGAATTCCTCCTCATCACGTAACTTCTGTTCAGTTAGCATCCACCTTGGTTGAAAGTCCAGAACCAACCAGCGTTCAAGAAATCCCGGCTGACTACAGGGCGTTCCAGGATGTGTTTAGCAAGCAAGCAGCCACCAAATTACCACCGCATCGGCCATGGGACTGCGCCATCGATCTGCTGCCTGGGGCTCAATTAGCTAAAGGTAAAATTTATCCATTGTCCATCCCGGAGCGCCAGGCAATGGAAGCCTACATCACAGAGGCTCTCAACCAAGGATTCATCCGACCATCTACCTCACCGGCCGCTTCAAGCTTCTTCTTCGTGGGCAAGAAGGATGGAGGTCTCCGGCCCTGTATTGACTACAGAACACTCAACTCCCAGATCATCCAACAGCCCTACCCACTCCCTCTGGTCCCAGCCGCCCTCGAAGAGCTTCGTGGGTCCCAGGTGTTCACGAAGCTGGACCTGCGGAGTGCTTATAACCTCGTTCGTATTCGTGAGGGAGACGAATGGAAGACCGCCTTTGTAACACCTACAGGGCACTATGAATACCTGGTCATGCCTTATGGCTTATCTATCAGTCCATCCGTCTTCCAAACGTTTATGAACGAGGTGTTCCGGGAGTTCCTCCATCAGTTTGTCAGTCTACATCGACGATATCTTGATTTACTCCCGGAACATGGCCGAACATCGCCAGCACGTCCAGCAGGTCCTCCACAAACTTCGCCAATATCAGCTATACCTCAAACTGGAAAAATGTGAGTTTCATCAGTCTTCTGTTTATTTCTTGGGGTATAACATCAGTGCCGAGGGCGTGCACATGGACCAGAGGAAAGTTGATGCCATCCTAAAATGGCCACCACCCCGCACAGTCAAGGAACTCCAGCGATTTCTTGGTTTCTCTAATTTCTACCGCCGGTTCATACAAGGTTACAGCTCCATTACCGCTCCTCTGACCTCCCTCCTGCGGGGTAAGCCCAAACATCTTACCTGGAACCCCGCTGCCCACGAAGCTTTCCAGCACTTGACACATCTCTTCAGTACAGCACCCCTCCTACATCATCCTGACCCCGAACTCCCTTTTACGGTTGAGGTTGACGCATCCACTGCTGGGGTTGGTGCTGTATTGTCGCAAGCGGCCGGTGATCCTGCCCTCCTCCATCCCTGCGCATTCTATTCACACAAACTGTCTCCGGCGGAGCAAAATTATGACGTAGGGAATCGAGAACTTCTTGCCATCAAGTTAGCCCTGGAAGAGTGGCGTCACTGGCTGGAGGGGGCTAGGCATCCAGTCACAATCATTACGGATCATAAGAACTTACAATACCTCCGTGATGCTAAGAGGCTTAACCCCCGTCAAGCACGCTGGGCCCTTTTCTTCACCCGTTTTCGCCTCAAGATTACCTACAGACCTGGCTCCAAGAACATACCTGCCGATGCCCTCTCCCGTCAATCAGCTCCAGAACCATCCGCAGATCCTGAGCCCATCATCCCGTCTCATCTCTTCATCAGCCCCATCATCTGGAACATCGATCGGGACATTCAACAAGCCACTCTCCAGGAGCCTGCTCCGCCGGACTGCCCAGAAGGCAAGATCTATGTACCTAGCTCCCTACGTAACCACCTTCTGGGCACAGTTCATCAGTCTCCGGGCTCTGGACACCCAGGCAGCAAACGGACCCTCTCGCTCCTCCAATCCTGTTACTGGTGGTCCAGTATGCGCCGGGACTCCATCAGGTACGTCCAGAGTTGCTCTGTCTGCGCCAGGTCTAACTCTCTCCGCATGTCCCCCGCAGGTCTCTTGGTTCCACTGCCCATCCCGGAGAGGCCCTGGTCCCATCTGGGTGTGGATTTTATCACCGATCTACCCAGATCAGAAGGTAACACCTGCGTCTTGGTAGTCGTAGATCGATTCTCCAAGATGTGTAAACTGATACCTTTGAACGGTCTGCCTACGGCTATGGAGACTGCAGAACATCTCTTTAATCAAGTGTTTTGTCAATTCGGCTTACCTGAAGAGATTGTGTCGGACCGGGGCCCCCAATTAATTTCTCATGTGTGGAAGGCATTCTTCAAACTACTTGGTGTTTGTTAATCTCTCCTCAGGATACCATCCACAGACCAATGGCCAGACAGAGAGGAAAATCCAAGAGCTCGGACGATACCTCCGGGCATACTGTCAGGAAGACCAACACAGCTGGAGCAGGTTCCTCCCGTGGGCCGAGTACGCACAGAACCCCCTGCGTCAGGATTCTACAGGATTAACACCATTCCAGTGCGTACTCGGTTACCAGCCACCGCTGTTCCCCTGGACGGAGGAGCCCTCTAATGTTCCAGCTGTTGACTACTGGTTCCGGGAGAGCGAGAGAGTGTGGGACTCAGCTCACCACCATCTTCAACGAGCGATTCGCAGGGACAAACACTTCGCGGATGCCAGACGAAGGATTGCCCCTCTAAACCAACCTGGTGACTCCGTCTGGCTCTCTACCCGCGACCTCCGTCTCCGGCTCCCGTGCCGCAAGCTGAGTCCCCGCTACATAGGTCCGTTCAAGATCCTGAGGCAGATCAACGATGTCACATTCCAGCTTCAGCTCCCTCCCAGGTACCGCATTCACCCCACGTTTCACGTTTCACTCCTTAAACCCTACTTTCCCTCTGCCACAGAAACCCCGGGAGCTGAGGCTGGAGCCCCTCCTCCAGAAATCCTGGACCAGCCCTCCATCTATACGGTCAACCAGATTCTAGATTCGCGACGTCGAGGAGGCCGTCTGGAATACCTTATCGACTGGGAGGGGTATGGTCCAGAAGAACGCTCCTGGGTTCCTCGGGACGACGTATTGGATCCCAGTCTACTTACTGATTTCCATCACAACCATCCTGAGCGTCCTGCCCCTCGCGGTCGTGGTCGTCCTCGGCGTCGCGTTAGGGCGTCGGGAGCCGCCCCTGGAGGAGGGGGTAGTGTCAGGCGTTCACCTCAACCACCCTCACAAGCCACTTCACAGGAAGCTCCACCTACCCGGTCCTTATCACCAGAATACTAATTATCACCTGTTCTCATTAGCCACTCCCTATAAAAGGTCCTGTTTGCCAGTCAAGCTTTGTCTGGTCTCACATGCACACCAGATCGCCCTGCTCCCCGAAAGACTTGACTTCTTCATTGTGGACTACTCTCTGTTTCCTGTGATCATCCCTGGCTTATGTTTGGACTCTATGCACGCACCACTTCAGGAAAGTCTGCCATACTTACCATTTCATCTGTTCAACCCTGCCAAACCTATCATTAAACATTGTATTCAGTTTCACTTACCTGTCGTCTCCTCCTGTGTGTTCGTTTGTGTGTAGCGTGACAGTTACAAATTAAAGTAATTGTTTTTCATTGTAATACATTTTAAAATGTATTCCTGTCTTCAGTGTAACATGGTCCTTCAGAAATCATTTAATATAATGATTTGGTGCTCATGACACATTTAATATTTTCTAAATTAAGACTTTTTTTTTTTTTCATTTTGATAACACCTTTTCAGGGTTCTTTGAAGAATAGAAAGTTCAAAAGTACATTATTAATTTGATTCATCAGAAAACTTTATAAGAAGTCTGTAATGTAACCTTTGATCAGTTTAATGCATCTTTGAGCAGTAAAAGTATTAATTTCTTTAAAACACACAAATGATTTCTGAGGGATCATGTGACACTAAAGACAGAAGTAATGATGCTGAAAATGTAGCTCTGATCATAGAAATAAATTACATTTTCAAATATATTTAAATAGAATTTTAAAGAGTAAAAATATTTCAAAATTGTACTGTTTTTGCTGTACTTTGGATCAAATAAATGCAGGCTTGATGAGCAGAAGAGACTTCTTTAAAAAAGACATTAAAAATCTTACTGTTCAAAAACTTTTGACTGGTAGTGTATGTGATACCTAATACATTAACTATTGTTAAAAGTCGGCATCAACCAAAAATGTTACATCAGAGGACAAGTTATTCTTAGGCACATTCTTATGAACGATTACAAAATTTTTTTACTGATGAATTGTGCACAGTAAGATCACAAATGTGTATTAAGAAAATAAATAAGGTAAATGTTGGTGTTAAGACTTTTGGATAAAAGTATCTGCTAAATGTACTGTACATTTAGTCATTCAGTAGACACTTTTATCCAAAGTAGCTCACAAATAAGGACATCACAAGCAATTTATTATACAAGAGCCTGCAATACTTGCAGTACCACAATCCCAAAGGTTATATAGAAAGCAGAAAAAATATGCTGAAAGGAAAAGACATATGAGAAGAAAACTAGCTTTTGAGCAGTAGCCAACGCTCTGAACATCCCCTCTAATAAACTAGAGAATAACAGAGCTACAGGCAGCAGCTCAGCAGACCACACTGGAACCACCAGACAACTCTCTCTCTCTCCTCACGGTAATGACTATATGTTTCTCAGACTGGAAAAGGCTAAGCAAAGGGAGTGTTTTCCAAGGACTGTATTTTTCAAGCGTGGAGCTGAGGGATCGAGTGAAATGATGTGTCATCATCAAAATGACATGTCAGCGAACAAAATGTCAAGGGGGCCCGGAATGCCACCTGTCTGGCCCTCGAGCAGCTTCCAGCAGATGTCCTCCAGACAGCAAGAGAACAGGAATGGAGCTTCTATGCCCATCTGCATGATGAGGTGTTAATGAGGCCGGTCTGATATGTAGCCCCGTCTCCCAGGGAACTCATTACGGGCCCTGTCAAATACAGTGAGTGGCTCCATTTTGCTGGGAGGAGAGTTACACAAGGTCCACTGCTCTCAACACAGTAAGTAATTCTGGAAATGGCACAGTACTATTGCAGTACTGAGAAAAGCAAAGCTATTTTTCAATCGTACAATCAGAAAATAGCATTGTGTAGTGACACCTCATTTGCACATCTAAACATGGTGGGAGGAAATGTGTAAAACATTGAATACCTTCAGTATACACAACTCTGTGGATCTGTGAAAGCCTACAGGCAGTTTTTTGACCTCAGGGTTTGGTTTTTGCTCCGATGTGCATTTTTAGCTGTTAGATCTTTTATTAAGACATGTGTGCCTTTCCAAATCATACCCATTCAATTAAATTTGCCATAGGTTAACTCCACTTAAAGTGTAGTAACATCTATAAGAAACATGAATGCTTCTGAGCTACATGTCAACTGTCCCAGATAAGGGTATGAATACTTATGCAATGTAATGATTTAGGCTTTTTCTTTTTAATACATTTGCAAAGATATTAAAAACCTGTTTTTTGCTTTGCCATTATGGTGTATGGAGTGTAGATCGATGTGGGGAAAAAGTAATTTAAAGCAGTTTAACAGGCAGGAACATAAAAACGAAAACAATGAAGGGGTATGAATACTTTTGCAAGGTAATGTATACTAATATTGTCATATTGTAATGCTCACAGCAGATTTGTAGACAAATTTCAAAATACTCACATTTTAATGAAGCATATACTTGTTTAAATGTTTTTGAACAAAACGGTTCAATAATTCAATGAATCACTCACTACACAAAGATGCTCATGTAACCACATACTGCCATAGATTTGTAAAATCAGCAAACGGTAACTAAATAAATCAGTTAAATAATCTAAATGAACTTTGTAAAATGATTACTAAAATGATACTTCAGAATTTCATTTTTAATTAAATTAGTGACTTGTTGATTCCTTGTAATTATTGAAACTGAATTTAAATTTGAAAAAAAAAAAAAGTTTCAGTGAATCAACATGTTCATAAGACTCGAGTCACTGGCTGACTGGAATGAATCAAATACCTGCCACTAATTTGCATGTTCACTCATTTCACCAAATTTCTTATCCAATCCTTCAAATTACATAAGCTATAGACAAATTTGGGGTATACGTCACAGTTACATCACTGACAGCTGCGTGTGCATTGTAGTGGAAGAAAAACATGGGGTAACAAGTAGAGGGAAATGGGTAAAATCCATGGAATAAGAGAAAAAATGTTTTGTTGTGCCTTTGGATGCAAATAATGCAAATACAGACAGTCTGTGGATGAAACCTACTATGATTACCCTACTTTTCAAGCATAAATTTGTCTACATAATATTTACATATGCAGTTCATAGGAGACATTGTATTACAGTTACAGCATGAGATACTATTTAAACCTATAACATTTTACATAACATTTACCTATTTTATCTCACAATTCTGATGTTTTTTTCTATGCAAATGCAAGTTTATATCTCCTAGTTCTGACTTTACAAATCAATATAATGCAACAATAGCAAGTTTGTCAATATACTCATGAATCAAGAGCGACGAGTTGATTTTTCTTATCAGAATTGCAAGAATAAAGTCAGAATTTTGAAATATAAACTTAAATTTAAATTGTTTTTATTATTTTATTCCATGGCTTCCATAGACCGCTACTTGAAAACTGTCATTTTCTGCTACCAGAAAAGAAGCTCCGCCAACAAAAAAATGTCATCACTGTTTGCAAACGAAAATAACGACTTTATTCAACAATTTTTTTTTCTTCCATGTCAGTCATTGCTTCATAACATTACGGTTGAACCACTGATGTCACATGGACTATTTTAATGATGTCTTTACTACCTTTCTGGGCCTTGAACGTGTCAGTTGCATTGTTGTCAATGCAGGGTCCGAAAGCTCTCGGATTTCATCGAAAATATAATTTGTGTTCCAGAGATGAACGTCTTACGGGTTTAAAACAACATGAGGGTGAGTAATTAATGAAAGAATTTTCATTTTTGGGTTAACTATCCCTTTAAATGAAACATGAATGGGAACTCCATCAAATCTCCTAAACTACAAAAGAGCAATTTTTGCACACACACACCAAAAATTTTCATGAGAAGATGCAGACATTACATGAATGCTCATAAATCTTTCTCCACAAGGCTGGAAAGTTTTTAATTAGCAAAAAAAAAAAAAAAATGGGTGGAGATGTGTCTAAATCTCCCAACAAGTTGGGATAAGTCAGTAAGGAACGTGAAGGAAAGGTTAGAAGCGATGTGTGAGTGCGTGACACTCTACCGCACATTATGGAGGTATCACAAGAGGAAAATCCTTGAATTTCGTAATCAAAAAAACCGAGGGCAACTAACAACCACTTTAAAGTTGTGGGAACTGTCATGTTCAAACCACCATCACCAGAGGCAAGAATAGACTGACAGTCAAACAGCTTTGCGGCTTTTCTTTCCCATCACTGAGATGCAGAGAGATTCCAGCCATTAGAAGCAAATAAACACATTTGGTTTTACCAAACGATAGCACTCTCACATGCTGCATGAAGGAATAAAGTGGTACACCCTGCCTTGTGGCACAATGGATGTATGATGGATTATGTTTCGTTATTATTTAGGGAGACACAGACACTGATCGCATTTAGAACATTGCTTTTCTTAGCTATTCTTGCAGTGACTTTTAACTTCATTTGAATCAAGGTCTAGGATGTGTAAGGCTTGTATCCGCTTACCATACTTGTGTTTTAGTAAATAAAGTCATTTAACTAATATTCATGAGTCAAGCCACTCCCTATCAAATGGATTCTTGTGAAACACTTTGCATGAAATCTAAACTAGACGCCACTTGATATTATCAAATGCAATTGCATTTCACATTTTTGTGAGTCAGTGTATGCAAACACAACCTTGTGAAACAAAAATCAAACTTGAAATAAATATGCAATTCTCCCCTGGTTTCCTGTGAATATGAGCAGTCAAATTCAATTTCTATAGCTGATGTAGGCTGCCGCTGTGAATGGTACAGTTGCATAGGAGGTCCCGTCTGCACAAACATCCTCATAACATCAAGATAACATAAGTGATCAAATGTGATACCACTATACATGGCCCGCCGCATGAGAGCGGCAGCAGCAGCAGCGAGTAATGGCATCGACATCTACAGCCCGATGAAGGCCTGCATTCTGCTCAGCCTCTGTAAAGCATCCAAACCCTCGCTAGACAAAAACAAACACAGCTGGCAGTTTATTATTTCGCTGATAGGAATCCTGCCTCCCCTCAATCATGTTCCATTTGGTTTCTTTGGATTACATTTGAAAAACAAAAAACAAGGATACTGTAGAAATAGAAGTCAATTATTATGGAAGTTCAACAGAGCATGATGTATATTAATGAACCAATTTATGTGCAAATAATCTTAATTAGTGCTGTCAATCTATTTAAATGTTTAACCCTGCTTAATTTTATACTTTTCACAGTTAACATGTTATGTTAACGTAATAAACCGGCAAATCACTTTTAGATAATATTAATGATGAAGATGATGATAATGCAGTAAAATAAGAGATTTTTTTTTTTTAAACAAGTACTTGTTTTGATATTGAATTTATATATTTTGTAAATGCAAAACAAAATATCTTTTGTCAGGATAAGCAAGCAATATGGCCGATATTCTAATGCAACGCTTGATAATCAATGTTATTTTAGCACCATTGAGATATTATTTTAAATTTTATTATAATTTTGAATTAAAAAAAACAAAAAAGATTTTTTGGTTTTCATTTTAATTTTTGATCAAATTTCAGTAATTTTGTTGTGCATTGTTTTCATTTTTTATTTTATTTTAGACATGTAAATGTCTTTTATGTGAAATATTTTATTCAGGCCAGTACTAAATACAAAATAACATGTATTTTGTATGATCTCTTGTATTTTGGAAAAACCATTAACATTTTGTGGATTCTGCAAGGTGTCTGTACGTCTATATAATTATTTATTACTTTTTAATTTCAGGTTTACTTTTAGTTATCAAGTTCAATTAAATTACTATTAAATAAGAAATGTTGCCTTGGCAAATAGCTAAAATAAAAAGCTTTTTTTTAATATTTTATTACATTTTTTAAATTTATATTTTATATATATATTTTTTATTGTTTTAATTTTAGTTCCCGTTGTAGTTGAATATAATAACACTGCTGAAAATAACATCAAATTCTATTAGAAAATCTTAATAAATTATATATTATGTAAAGTATATTATTATATAGTGATATACAATATATAGCGATTAAAGTGATTAAATTAAGTGAACTTTGCCTTTTTAAATAGGCTTTTAAAAGACTGAAAAACTTTTTAGGTGACCCTGATAGACAAATGGTATCAGAGAACATTTCTTAAAAACATTAAAATGTTTTCCACAGCCATTTTCCTAAACTTATTCATCCTCTCCACTTGTTTTACACACACTGTGCCAAATTCAACTCACTTTTCTCAGAGTGAGACTCTGCAGCCCTTAAAATGTCACAAGGACAAGAAATATTAGCCATCAGATGGACTTATTTTTAGCCATTTCAGGTGGTATTCTTAGCCTTTTAGTTCCAGGTGTCCTTGCTAGCTAGGTGATGGCGGAGTCCCAGAGAGTGTTTGACAGCACTGTCAGATTTGCAGAGTCGATCGAGGGTTTTATCAGCACGCTCCAGATAGGACTCCTCCTGCCTCGAGCTGAAGTTCAAAGGCTTCAACCATCAGGAAGTGCTCCATAATGCCACTCCACGGATAATGGCGCAGCAATAAATCACAAACGGCTGAGAAATCATGCGCATCTTAACTCACACAATCACCCAGGGGTGTTAATCCAGTTCAAGCCCAGAGGACAGTGGGGGGAGAAAACATCCACAGGCTCATAAAAATAAAAAAAAAAATAGTGCAGTCTTGTTCAAAACATTCAGTTGTGTAACTGATATTTTGACAAGGCTTTGATTTTTGCACAACAAACCGAGTGAGAAACATGAGAAGAAAAGGAGGTCACTTCTTGATCATTTTGTAAAATCTATTGATTTTTATCACAAGACTAGAAGATGTCTAAAGTTAATGTCTGAAGATTATGATATGGCAATTTTAAAATGCTTTAATTAGATCAACCGAGATTCATGAATTCCCTGAGGAAAAACACAAATCCCTTTAATCATTTTTGATCCAATTCAGCCAGACTTAGTTATCTGCCCTTCATTTGGACTCTGGTTAATAACAGGGCTGTCAACGAAAGAATTGGCCTCCTGTCAGACACACGGCACCGCTGTAATCTTTAATCTACAGATCAACGTTGATTCAATCCTGTCCCCTGGCCGTTATCCTCACAAATACACACAGGGATTTCAGAACCAGTTCTTCCCGGTTCTGTTTTTTAAAACTACTGGAACCTGGAACGTCTGGATCTGTTAAAGGGATAGTTCACCCAAAAATTAAAATTCTGTCATTAAAGGAGAAGTTCACTTCCAGAACAAAAATTGACAGATAATGTACTCACCCCCTTGTTATCCAAGATGTTTATGTCCTTCTTTCTTCAGTTGTAAAGAAATTATGTTTTTTGAGGAAAACATTTCAGGATTTTTCTCCATATAGTGGGCTTTTATGGTGCCCCGAGTTTGAATTTACAAAATGCGCCTTCAAATGATCCCAAAAGTGGTTGTAAACAATCCCAGCCGAGGAAGAAGGGTCTTATCTAGCAAAACAATTGGTTATTTTCATAAAAATAATACAAATTTATATACCTTTTAATGTCTAACGCTCGTCTTATCTTACTCTGCCTGAACTCTGTTTTTTTCCGGTTCGTGACAGTTAGGGTATGTCGAAAAATCTCATGTTCTCCCTCAACTTTAAAACTGTCCTATATCGCTGTTTTACTTTTTTTGTTAAGGGTGTTTGATCTTCTTTGCACGTTCACTTTGCAAAGTCTGGGTCGGTACTTCTGCAGCGATGTAGGATGATTTTGAAATGATTTTTGAAGTTTAAGGAGAAAATACAATTGGAGTTTTCTGACATACACGGAGTTCAGGCAGAGCAAGACAAGACGAGCGTTTGAGATTTAAGAAGTATTTAAACTGTATTTTTTTAATGAAAATAAACAATCGTTTCGCTAGATAAGACCCTTCTTCCTCGGCTGGGATCATTTACAACCGCATTTAGGATCGTTTGAAGCTGCATTTAAACTACATTTTGGAAGTTCAAAATCGGGCCACCATGTCAGTCCATTATATGGAGAAAAATCGTGAAATGTTTTCCTCAAAAAACATAATTTCTTTACGACTGATAAAAAAGAAAGACATAAACATCTTGGTGCATTATCTGTAAATTTTTGTTCTGGTATTGGACTTCACCTTTAATTACTCAACCTCATGTCATTCCAAATCTGCTTTGTTTACCTTTGGAACACAAATTAATATATTTTTAATGAACCCAAGAGCTTTCTAACCCTGCATAGAAGCAACGCAACTGACACGTTTAAGCACCAGAAAGGTAGTAAGGACATTGTTAAAATAATCCATTTGACATCATTGGTTTAAACGTAATGTTATGAAGCTACGAGAATACTTTTTGTGTGCAAAGAAAACATAAATACCGACTTTATTCAACAATCTCTTTGTACCAATCAACAGGAGTACCACATTGCATCAGAAGGCTCTCGGATTTCATCAAAAATACCTTAGTCTGTGTTCTGAAGATGAACGAAGGTCTTACAGGTTTGGAACGACATGAAGGTGTCATGATAGGAAAATCCTTTTAAATTTAACATCTAGTCTTAACTCTAATTTTGCGTCAAATATCATCTCTTTATAGTGGGGTGTTTTCTAAAAGAAATTATTGCGACTAAAATTTTTGAAATGTAGCTAAAAAAAAAAAAAAAACATTTTAAATTTAAAATCTGGTCTTAACTCTAATTTTGTATCAGATATCATTTCTTTAGTGTTCAAAAAGTGGATTCAAAAAGATCCACACTCATGAGTTTAGCAGCTTGAATCAGACTTATTAAAGGGCCAGTTCACCCAAAAATGAAAATTCTGTCATTAATTACTCATCTTCCTGTCATTCCAAACCCATTAGACCTTTGTTCATCTTTGGAACACAAAGATATATTTGATAAAATCTGAGAGCTTTCATTCCCTGCATAGACAGCAATGACACATTTAAGGCCCAGAAGGGTAAGGTCATCCATGTCCATGTGACATCAGTGGTTCAACAAATTTTATGAAGCTATGAGAATACTTGTGGGCGCTAAGAAAACAAACATTATTCAACAATTTCTTTTTTATATTTCACCAAAAATAATTCATTGTTTGGCATAGTGTGGTCCAACAATATTAAAAATCAATTCTAGGGGAAACATAGTTTTAGATTAAAACTTTAAATGAAACCATGTTGAAACCATAATCAATATATAATCTGACCTTTTTTCCCCCAAAAGGGAGGCAGAGTGACATTTAAATGGCACATATTCAATCAGGATCTCTACAATGACCAAATCAAATGAGAACTAAACCACCATTTGATTTTAGGAGCCAACGGCTTTGTTTTTCTAGTCTGGAAATCTGTTTTAGTTGAGAGTCTGCTGTTTAGATTGGATGTGATGAAAGAGGTGCCATGAAACAGCAGTACAAAAGTAATAAATAGACAAATATTTCTTTCTATTGTGTTTTTTCTCTTTTTTAGCAAACATACTGCAGAACCAGGTTGAATAAATGAAGGTTACGAGTTGTTTCTTTTCAAAGACATGCGTACAGAAAAAAAAAAGATGTCTAACTAAAAATAAACTAAAAGCTGGTACCACATTATGTGTACCCGAGGCTTATTAGATTTAAAGCGACAATTCATTCCAAAAATGTCACTCTCATATACCTCTAAACTTGTATGACCTTCTTTCTTCTGTAGAATGCAAATATGGAAGAATGTGGGTTCTGAACAACATTAGTCCCCAAAAATTTGCATTTCACAAGAAGAAATGAATACAAGTTTAGAACGACATCAGGGTCAGTAAATGACAAAACAGTAAAAGTTCAAGAATTTATGTCCCCCAATAACTTTATAACTCTATTGGCTATGTTTACTGATCATCTAATGTTTACATGCAATAAATCTTGCGTACGTTTTGTCTTCAGGATGTGGAATCTGTGAAATATCCATCTCTGTCATCGACAGTTGGTGTTTGTCTGCCTGTAGCCGGTATGACAATTAATCATGTCTCATTTCAGTGCAGCCACACTATGGGACAGTGAGCTGAAAGAACACGAGACTTCAATTTACTTCAATCTCCAGCTTGTTCACTGTGCTGTCTCGCATAGCCAAGATGTGGGCGAGAACATCAGAAATGTCTGACAACCAGTAAGGCTACCTGCATCTGTGCCATCAAGGCAAATATGGATTTGCAGCTCATCTGTGCTCCCTGAATTATTGCCTACTTGTCACACCGCTGAAGAATATTGGCTTTGTTTGAGTCATTTGTGAATATAAAACTATGGAATATGGTCTAAAACAAACCTGATAGTAGAGGTACAGCAGCTCTAAATGTAAACATGAGGGGAAATAATTTCATATGTATGGAAAGATGTGAACCTTGAACACTGTTGGATGCTACCTCGTTCCTGTCAACCACTATGACTCTAATGGTTTGTGATTGTGTGGCTGTTACGGGTGAGCGCTAAATATACAACTACCTTAAAAAAAACATCACATGCCTCAGGACAAACTTGACCGCTGCTAAATTGCTGTAAATGTCAAAAGGTGTAAAAGGCAGCATGGTGGGTTGGATGCCATAAGCATTTTTACTAAAATGAGCATACATTGATGTAAAACGCACATGTTGGTTGAGGGCCACTATATAGCCACCAACATTGGTTCCCATCCTTTTTCAAAATATCTTTTTTTGTGTTTCGTTTTTTTGGGAGAACTAACCCTTTAAATAATGTGTTGTCACCTAATGAGGAGTTTGCAACCCATGATAAATTACCTAAATGATTACCTGAAAATCATTCAAGTAGTACGCACAGAAGATGTTACCTTTTATTCAACAGAAACAACTGTGTGAGGTCAGAGGGGCAGCACAAAAGTCAGTGGGTTACACAGCACACCTCTTAAGGGTGTAAAATATTAATGTAGTGAGCCAAATACTGCAATGCTATCAGTCTAGCCACATTTAGATGCCAAGACCATTATCGGAGTACCCAAGTAATTGATAACCTATATTTCTTTATAGCTTTATTTCTTATGTTGTATTTTAGTTTTAGTTTAAATTAATTTGTAAAAAATAAAAATATACCATATGTTAGACTATCTAGCACCCAAGCAACAGTATTATTATTGGTACTGTTGGTTTGAAAGCAAGAAAAATTATATCATTGTGGCAGTTAGTTGCATCATTAAGAGAGAAAACATAACCATTTGACAAGGTGGCAATTTTGTATGAAATCGTATGAATAGCTTTGTTTGAAAACACTGAAACTGATTTTTAGAAAAAAGTAAGCATGAAGGTTCAAATCTACAGTAGCTGTCAATGGGGAGTTAACAGATCATACAAAAACATAAATGAGATCAAACAAATTAGCCACAAGTTCGCTAAATGTAAAATAGCAGCAAATTGCCTTGAGAGTGTGTTTGACTTCACATATACAATACAACAACATTAAAGAGATGGTTTACCCAAAAATGAAAATTACCCCATGATTTACTCACCCTCAAGCCAGCCTAGGTGTATATGGCTTTCTTCTTTTAGGCGAATACAATTGGAGTTATATTAATAAAAAATGTCCTGGCTCTTCCAAGCTTTATAATGGCAGTGAATGGCTGCTGAGATTTTGAAGCAAAATAAAGTGCATCCATCCATCATAAAAATTACTCCACATGGTTCTAATAAAGGCCTTCGATGCATTTTTGTAAGAGAAATATCAAAACTGAAAACTTTATAGGCCATAATCCCTAGCTTTCGCTAACTGTCATAAGCGTTTTCATAAGAGTGTGGCGCTCTGGTGTATAACATAGGACGTAGACGTAGTGTAAGGTTTGGTGAGAAGTGATGAATGCGCAGCCGCAAAGGAAAGAGCAAAACAAAACACCGGTCATGAATTAAAAGTACAGAATGAGGATTTCCTTTGCTTTGCTTACTTTGCTTGTGTAAACAAAACTTGGTTCTCGCAAGACTAGCATATTTTCATCATAGCTTACACTACGCCTACGTCCTACATCATCCACTGTAACGCCACTTTCTTGTAAATGCACATATAAAAGTTAGTGGAAGCCATACGATTTATAAAGTTTTAAATATGGATATTTTTCTTACAAAAACACATTGATTTGCTTCAGGACGTATTTATTAACCCCATGGAGCTGTGTGGAGCACTTTCTATGATGGATGGATGTACTTTATTGGACTTCAAAATCTCAACAGCCATTCACTGCCATTATAAAGCTTGGAAGAGCCAGGACATTTTTTAATATAACTCCGATTGGATTCACCTGAAAAAAAGAAAGTCACATACACCTAGGATTGCTTGAGGGTGAGTAAATCATGAGGTAATTTTCATTTTTGGGTGAACTATCCCTTTAATTACAGAAATTACATTTTTCTAAAATATTCTTGTATTCAGAGAAAAAAAACTACACTACAAATACTCAGCACTATACTGTTAATGACAATACAAATGCATTACCTCAAAATAAAGAAACTTCAGAAGTACTCAGGACCACTCTGGATGCTCAAAGTTAATGTACTGGATGGAAATCTACTGTTTAAATAAATAGGACGACTTCTTCTGCCACATAAACTTGTTAGAAGAATCCCCAAGAGAGACAATTTAATGTGATACAATGAATGCAATAACATTAGTGAATTATTGATTGCATAATTAGATCACACTCAGTCCCACTGATGCGACTAGACCTTGGACAATTAGTTTTCCAATATATGTTCATGGAACAATTAAGCCAACAATAATCAGCTTTAGTGATCTCTGTTACCCAGAGACTTACTTACAGTTAGATTACTGCTAGGCACAATAGTCATAATAACCACAATAATAACAATAACCGCTACTAGTACATATGAAAGCTACACCATCTAAAAGCAAAAATAATATTTCTCTTTTAAGCAGAGACACTGCAGGCAAAAACGCTGTTTTTTTCATGCATCCTGTCAAGTTTGAGATTTTGAGCTTTTCGGTTTTCCATAAAGTGTTTTTTCAGACTAGTGGAAAGAAAACATCCAAAAGACACTGTTAAGTGTTTCTTTTATAGCACTTTATCTATTTTAGTCAATAGATTTCAATTACAATACATATTTTAAAGGCCGTTTTCTAAAAATGAGCTTTTTCTCCTACACTGAGCCATAAATCTCCACTTCAGTAGCACTTACACACATCAAACTTTACATTTTTATTCCTGTCTATATCCTGAAGGTTATTACAGAGGGATTTGTTCATATATAATTTGTTTGATTTTATACAACATTTTATTCCCCCAAAAATTGTAAAAAAAAAAAAAAAAAATTGTTTTCTGTCTGTTTTTTCTGAATTATGGCGTGATAAAATGAGATACGCAAAATTCCCTCTGTAAAAACTTTTGACTCTAATATGTCAAAAAAATTAAACAAGAACTTTGAAACTAAATTCATCCAGTGTTAAGATTTTTTGTACTAGAAATGTATGCTAATTAGTTATTATTATATGAAATAATTTTTATTTCATTAAATAATGCCTCATTTGCATATTTAAACCTAACATTTTAAAAAACTTGTAATACAAAAAATGTTTGCAATTATCAATGTAGTCAATCAACTGGGTAAGTAAGGTGATAACTATTAGTTAATTTTTTTTTACCCTATTCACCTGTAGTGTCTCGCCTTACTGAGGTGTGCCATGCATACCGAGAAAAATGCAAGAAACAAATAAATATGAATATTTCATTAGATAATATAATATAATATAATATAATATAATATAATATAATATAATATAACATAATATAACATAATATAACATAACATAATATAATATAATATAATATAATAATATAGCACATTTTCCAGTCTGCTAGTTTTCATTTCAGCTCAGGAAAGTTGCTTCATAAAACCAACATTTGGTTTCTATTAATGTGCATTTATGCAGTTGCAGTGTCTGAAGTCATTTCAATTGAAAGAGAGCCGTTTTGTTTTACGTTATGTGGTTCTGTTGAAGACTAGAGCTGTTTGTTTACTTGGCTAATGCTGTTGTGTTCTGCCCCCTGGAGCTATAATTTCAACACGCTGCATTTTCTTAATAAAGAGATTCAATCTTACACTTATTGTTTTAGCTTTAATGGATAAGAAGGAGCTAAAATTAGAACGTAATGTGCACCTTTATGTATCCACATATCTAAACAGCACCACACATATCATTTTCCAGACCTCTTTGTGGAGTCATCTTCATTTTTCCCAGCGTGAACAAATGAATTCAGTGGATGAAAGTTCTTGTCTGAGAATACCGAGCTGAGCACACAGGACTAATCTGGCCTCGCCTCATTTTCTCCATAATGAGATGAAGATCAAAGATGATAGAGGTTGCAAAACAAACAGCTGGCTCTATTTCAACACAAAACCCAATCAATTTCCACACATCCTGGGCCTAAAATGAAAACACTCAGATAAGCGATTTATTATAAAGAGAATCATAATTAGAAAAGGGGCGTTGCAAATTCTGTGTGAACTTAGCTTGACGGCTTCGATCAGATCTTGCAAGATGACTGTGTGAGATCTGCCTCTGGTAGAATCAAACTTTTTTGTTACGAGAACCCTTTTGAAGGCAAGATATAGCATGTTGCTACGTTTCCCCAAAATCAAAGAAAATGCTTCTGAACAGTGCCAGCTAAGTTCATTATGCCCTCTGAATAAAACACAAGAAAACATTCATTTATGACTCTAGGGATGATTTCCAAACATAAGCCGTGAGGTCATGCACTTTTGAATACTAGATGGGTTTTTCTTCAGTAAAGGCAGCTGTATTAAGTTTCTCAGAATGAACAGATTGTAAAGCAACTGATCTGTGCACTCTAAGGATCGGTGGAGAAATCTGCTGGCTCGGTAGGCGGACGCCAGAATGTGACACTTTTTGTGAAAAATTGTCTCGCTGGCATTACATTCACTAGGGAAGTTTTCAAGTCCTAGTGACAAGTGGGTCACTATGACAACAGCATTGGTAAAACTATGCTGAACTGATTTGAAACAGGCATGTAAAAGGCATGAGTGTAGTGTGTTTTTTATGTAAATGCTAAAGGTTATATCTGATCAAAACCGTAAAACAACCTGATTTCTGTATCATCTAAAGAATGGTGCTAAATTCAACTTTATATCTTTTCAACCTTGTATCAGATCATTTTTGATGTAAATGCAAAACCCCCAAAGTCTCATAACATTCAGTACTATTCAAAAGCTTGGAGTCAATGACAGTTTTAAACGTTTATTTGATTAAAATCCAGTCATATTGTGAAACATTATTACAGTTTCATATAACTGTTTTCTGTTTTAATATATTTTATAATGCAATTTATTCTTGTGATGCAAAACTGAATTTTCAGCAGTCTTTACTTCAGCCTTCAGTGTCACATGACCCTTCAGAAATCATTCTAATATGCTGATTTTGGTGCTCAAGAAACATTTCTTATTATTATCAGTGCTAAAAACAGTTTTGCTGCTTAATATATTTTAGAATTCTTAAAAGAACAGCATTTGTTTGAAGTAAATAAATAAAAATCATACTAACCCCAAACTTTTGAGTAGTGTACATAAATATTAATATTGTAAATAAAAAATATACTACAAGCAAGCAAATCATATATTTTTTCAAAGTAATCAAATATATCATAGGGTAAAGACTGCTATGTGATTAATTTTTAATTTGAATTTATGTGACATAAAAATGTAAAAGGAATTAAATAATCTAAAACAACTTGTAAATAAAGCAGTGTTTCTATCCCATGTGTTCAAGAAAATAAAATCAATTTAGAGGAAACTGGAAATTGAAACAAACTATTGTAGCCAATCATGTGAGCAAATAACTCACATGACTTGAGGCAAGATCACATAAATGTTTTGATCTAGAAATTAATTTTATGAATATGTTTCCATTGTACAGTAGTTCATACAAATGCTTTCATGACAAAGAAAGAATAAAAATGGAAACCTAGCTACAGTTATATAGTTATACAGTATTTTGCTTTAGTAAGCAGAAATATAATGTTGTGTAAAAAAAAAAAAAACTTGGAGATTTGGTTTTAGTGCTCACACTGCTATATATAAATAGCAGTATTATTGGACTTTTTTAATCAAATAAAACAAAATATAAATACAGTTTTAATAATACTATTTTATTTTAAAATAAAAAATGAATATTAAATAAAATACAATTATTTTACAATACACTTTAAAAATACAATGCTAAATACAATACAATGATAACATTTTCATTTTTGATCTCTTATATATATATATATATATATATTATATATATATATATATATATATATATATATATATATATATATATGCTTTTATTTTGTCGGGTTGCTGGCAAGTAAGTTTAAACGGCTGTTGGGCTTGGTAAAGACCAAGTGAAGAGCATCAGTGAATGAAATGTCACATGTTTGCATATTTGCTATGAAATGCTTTCAGTTCAAACAGAAATATTATACAGTATTAAAGTTAGTCTAAAATAGTGATTGTGCATTAACAGCTTTCAACTGTGTTGATGCGCAAATGAGTGGTTGGAACTTATCCACCTTTTTCTTCCCATAAGATCTATTTGTAAATTTTATGGGTCAGGCTTCCGGTCATATCTGCATCTAGCTATTTTTAGCTGTACAAAACAACTGGTTTTGCAGCTTGATGGTGCAAATTGTTGTGCCTTACCATATTATTTTAATGTATTATCTTAATTATGAACACACTGTTTTGTAGTGCAAACAGTTTACAGTTTACAGCACGTTCTTATTCTGTTCATTATTTCCCTTTATTGTATAATGAACCGGAAGTCTCACCCATAGGCTTACTTCCACATTGAAGAAAAAGTTGGATATACCCAGTGCATTTTTTATTTTAGTCACGCACCACGATGTGCAACACTGGATATACTGCCGTTTTGGAAAATTTCCTTGTATCTGAAGTCATTTAGGGTAAAGGCAAGCCCTGACTTTTCTTTTCACCTATACGCTTAGAGCCGTCAAACAGATTTGATTCAGAGATCTACTGTGGCTGCGTTACCTCAGGTTTCCTGCCTGACTGGAAAAGGCTAACGGCAGACTGTATTATTGAAGAGAGTGCTGTTCTTTTCTCAGGTTAGCTCTGCAGTGGCCCATTTCTCATGGATCATTAAATATGAATCCCACCCCGTCAAAGTGTAAAGAGAGGAAAAGAGTCACATACCAAAATAGACAGACGGAGGTGGGGGGGGGGGAGAAAGTGAGAATAACCAAATGTCATATTCATCACATCTCTTCCTTAGTCTTATGAGATCTCCGGTCTGATTTTAAATCCAATATTCCAGCACGCTCTCTGCATGTATATACGGTTTGGATCAGGACCAGCACTGCAGGGTAACACCAGCTGCAGAGATTTTTTTTGCACAATCCCCAGCCCTCTCTCTCTAACACCATTAACCAGGGCCAGATGCCTAGCGCTAAATATGTCAGATACATCACAATGTCAATGCCACAATGTAACACACTCCAGTGTGGGCACACACACACACTTACACAACATGCACGCAGGCATACACACTCACAAACCGCTAAACATGACACAACAGCAGTCTAATTAACCTGAGAGTAACATGCCACCTGGACTCCTTCCATCAAGCAACACAAACATACACACTGAGAGAGAGAAAGCAGGATGTGCATTGATGCAAATCCATATAGCACTTTAAACGATGAGTTTGCATTTTGTCTATGGCTGTGCTCCAAATCCTAGTGAGCTACCTTGCTGTCTATTGCCTACATAGGCAACTGTTTCCTAAAGCCCCATTAACACTAATAGTGTTCCTGCTGCAGGAAGTCTGGCCATTATTTAGCAATAAAAAAATTTGGCATCAAAAGTAAGATGCCATTCCATTTTGACAGAAAATCTGTTTTCCTGCAATTTTTGACAAGTATCATTTATATAATATCCCTGCATCTGTAGCAAAAACGAACTAGATAGATCAGGAAAATCACTCAAAGTGGCACTAACATCTTCATCCTGCAGACTCCTGACTACTGAACCTTAAAGAAGATCTCACAAGAGCAACTCTCCAGAAGTAAAAATAAGCAGAAAAGAAGCAGCTCTGCGAGAACACTGCGCATCCCGGTTCAATACAGTTAAGGGAATGCCGAAAAACTCCCATTTAATTTTCTCCAGAATCGCCCTACATTGCTGTTTTACCTTTTTTTTGTAAATGGTGTTTGACCCTCCTTGCACATTCACTTTGTAAACACTGGGTCGGTACTTTTACAGCGATGTAGGATGATTTTGAAGTTAGAGGAGAAAACGAGATGGGAGTTTTTCAACCTACCCTAACTGTATTGAACCAGGATGCGCAGAGACAAGACGAGCATTTGAGGTTAAAAAGTATATAAATTGTCATTTTTTTTTAGCAAATAACCAATCCTTTCACTAGATAAGACCCTTTGAAGCTGCATTTAAACTGCATTTTGGAACTTCAAACTCACGGGCACCATTGAAGAAAAATCCTGAAATGTTTTCCTCAAGAAACATAATTTCTTTACGACTGAAGAAAAAAATATATGAACATCTTGGATGACAAGGGGGTGAACAAATTATATGTAAATTAGTTAACTTCTCCTTTAATTTATAATTTCATACAATAATAATTTATTATAATTTTATTTAATTAACTTAGATTTTAATATAATTAATAATAAATTGCAAATAATTACGCATTTATTTATTTAATTATGTGGGCTCTGCCATTTGTAAATTTTATGGATATGGCTTCCGGTCTCATCCGTGTCCAGCTATTTTTAGCTGTACAAAACAGCTCGTTTTAATGCTTGATATTGCAAATTGGTGTCTCTTACAATATTATTTTAATCTGTTCTCTCAATTATGAACACACTAGTTCGTAGTACAAACAGTTTTACTATTTACTGCATAATGTTATTCTTCTTGTTATTTCCCAATAGCAAAGTCTTGCCCACAGGCTTTCTTTCACGTTGAAGAATAAGGTGGAAACTTTTTGCCATTGAATGAAAAATTAATTTACAATAAATATATAATTCTCACAGAACACAGGCAGTGGAATTGGAAAAATATGTGCTTTAAAAGTAATGCAGGGGAATGAAAAAATGTTTACTTTGTGAATGGCTCCTTAGATGATATACACCTTTTGGAAGACCTTCGCATCGAGGATGCATTTATGATGCCTTAAAACACTGCCAGTGTAGACAGATCAGTAGTTTTGGAGCAGAGCACGTCTACGGGTGAAAAATACTAGTCTAGATGGCCTTTACATCACACACACTCAGCTGGCTCTTCCTGCAGGGACTCAGATTAGTCAGTGTCAATGGGGCTCCTCGCTCTGTGCTGCCAGACTAAATATATGCTCGAGACAGAGAGACAACGATATTTCTCAAAGTAGCAGCTGGGCATAGGTTATGGGGCAAATGGATGCCATCCACTCTGCCAAGACTTTCTGAATAACAATTATCCTCTTGTACTGAGTGGAGGTGGGCAATTGCTACTGCATTTCGAGTTTACTTCTCCACTTTTTGTGAAAGAGTTCAATTTCTGATCACACCGATATATTTGTTATGTTGAAGGCAACAGCTCAAATGCTTTCAAGATGTTTTTTTTGTTCTGTGAGGCACTGTATGCACTCCTGCTTGTCAAAGGAACTGATAAATCATTTCAAACACTCAAATATTCACAAGATAAAAGCACAAAGGATGCACATATGAAAGCGCAACACTGTTGCAGCAGCTCAAAAGGAAGTATGCACAGAAGAGTCAATTACTGAAAAACAAAAGCAGCTTGCCTCTATTGTGAAAGGGGGTTCTTCAAAAGTACCTGAGATTTCACCTTATTAACACCAAGCCACACTGTTAATAAGCTGAATTGTTATTTGAGTTTTGCGACGGTCGACTGCATACAGTGCAGATTCGTAATAACAATAAAAAGCACAGAGGATACAAAACACTCTGCTGTAACTCAGTCCACTCCTTAATTACTAAGTGTCGCACCAACCTTGCTGAAACTGTGAAAAATACAGTATGTAAATGTTCTTGTTTACCATGCATGGACTAGATTTGTCAACATACAGAATGTTCTACTGTATCAGCACTGCCTTACTTTTCCAAAAAAAAAAAAAAAAAAAATCAGAGAGTGTTTATTTAAAGCCAAAAATCTAAGATGTAGATGAGTTTGCATCTTCACCAGAATGGATTTGGTGAAATTTAGCACTTGCTCACCAATGGATCATCCGCAGTGAATGGGTGCCATCAGAATGACAGTCCAAACAGCTGATAAAACATCACAATGATCCATAAGATTATGATGTTTTATCAGCTGTTTAGACTGTCATTCTGACAGCACCCATTCACTGCAGAGGATCCAGAGGTTTGGACGTGATGAAGAAACAAAGGTTTTGGAACAGACCAGAACTTTAGGTAATAGTGACAATGTCATTGGTCTTTTAAAAGGTCAGAACAAATGCATTAGTGATCCCAAAAAAACAACTCTGTTAGCTAAACTACTACAGCTGGTGTAGAGCCTTTATGTCATTCTTTAAATAGAAACACTTTGAGTTCTTGTCTCGAGTGTTTTACATCAATATAGTTCCATGGAAACAAATTATAAAACTTACATTCATCACACTGGCCACATGCAACAAGCTTAATGAGCTTTCACACATGCCATATCCAACTGCCAATCATCCAATTATAAGAGCTCTCTTGGGCTTAGATTGATGGCTCAATTGTGGGTTAGCAGGTGTCATGACTGGTTATGCATAAAAATGAACATCACTGGTAAATAGATATGCCTATTTTGGTATATTCATAGAGAATCAAATATCTTGCCGCAAACAGAATATTATTTCTCCCATAGTATCTAATAATATATAATATCTACTAATGATCTTCCTTGATAATAATATAATATAATATAATATAATATTTACTTTTATTTTTACTTTTTATGTATGTATGTATTTATTTATTTATTTATTTTTTAAATAATGCAGCCTGTTATATGTGGGTTAGCAGATGTCACAACTGTGTATGCATAAAAATGACCACCACTGGTAAATATTGATATTGATACATTTTGGTGTATGAATTGGTATTTATAGAAAATCAAATATGTTGTTACAAATATAATTTTCTTCCTCCTTTAATGACTAATTATATCTAATAATCACCCCTACTATAATATAATATAATATAATAAAATATACTTTTTAATTATTTTTTAAAAATCATATCGTAAAAATCATATCATATATCATCTTATATTATATTATATGTGGGTTAGCATGTGTCACAACATCACAACAGATGCATAAAAATGATGACCATTGGAAAATATTAATATTGATAAATTTTGGTATATGAACTGGTGTTTATAGAAAATCAAATATGTTGTTACAATAATTTCCTTTCTCCCTTAATAACTAATAGTATCCAAAAATCACCCCTAATTACATTATCTTATCTTATATTATATTATATTATACTATATTATATTATATTATAACAAATATTCTTTTTAATTTAATATTTATAATGAAATATCTGTTAACTTATCATTAACAGCAAATTGTGGTTTGCTCCATATATGCCAATGGAGTTACTAAACACCAGGGGGCGCTCACAAGAAGTGTGAGATGAACCCAATGAACCAGGATCATGACTTTCTTCAACACAAATCCAACAAAAGACCAAAACACCTAGCCACCAACGCTTTTTGAATTACCATTAAAACATCAAATAGTCTTCCTCTTCACTAAAACTCATGTAGACAAACCAAAATTCATCCTGCATCCTATATACAAACTTATTTTTGATTCAGCCAGCATGGCGGCAGTAAGCGTGATATATTTTGTGTAAACTCTGAGATTGCGTAAAAACCTGGCATATCCACGCCTGTCCACCCACTTGGTGCACAGTTCGGCTTAATCTTCCCGAAACACCCACAAGCCCGTGCTCCTGTTCTAGCACCACAACTCCCACAGCTCTCAAAAGAGTGCAGATTATTCCCTCATGCTCGGCTCAAAATTCTTGGCTGCTGCAATCCTTATCTTAATATGCAAGTAAAAGCAAAGCCAGATTATTTCAAGTGACTTACAATAATCATTCTACTTTTATAATTAAAGACTCGAAAACCCACACTCATTTCCCACACTCCATTTCTATATTTAGTTCTCCGAAATATTATAAATGCAGTTTAAAATAGAATTTAACATCATGTTGCATAATAAATTCAATGCAATGACACAGACATAATTGTAGATATTCTGCAGCTGAAAGATGGCGTATCCACTACATCCAACCAAGGTCAAACACAAGAGATCTTTTGTTGAGACTACCATTATCGTTTGTTCTACCGTGTTGTCTTTTTCACACCTATGCTAGGAGATGAGAGGGCCGTATCTTAAATTACTGCACTTTGTAAGATGAGAGCGATCTGATAAGGCCAAGAGAGGTAATTCATAGAACATCACAGCTAACAGCAGCTCTTCAGCGCAGTACAAAGAGAGAGCGAATGTTACATCCACCCTGCTGTCATTAGCTCTTTGAACCACGAGCTCCATTAAACATCATGGAGCCAGAGCCAAGCAGCTTCAGAAGATATACTATGGTGTTAAAAAGGAATATGATATAAATGAGGACACTGCTAAAGCATAAAGATGGCTGATAAAGGGGCAAAATAAAGAAATAAGTAAATAAATAAAAAATATTTACTGCACTGACTGATTTCTAAGACTGATATGAGTTTTCAGCTTAATAATATCTCTAAATTGGTCATTGTTTCTTTATGTACAAAACTTTGTAATTAGAATAAATAAATAAATAAATAAATCTTTATATAATTAATAACAACAAATGAGTGATTAAAAGAAAAAATAATAATTAATGAAAATAAATGAACTAATGTCAACATGGCAGTGCAAAATAAAAGCAATTAAATAAATATTAAAATATTTGTTATTAATATTTCTCAAAATTGCTAATCATTTCATTATGTATATAGTTTGAATTATAAATAAACAGACCTTTATATAATTAATAACAACAAATGATCAATTATTTAAAAAAAAATGAAAATAAAATGTTAATGTCAATATGTCAGTGCACAATAAAATAAAAGCAATAAAAATAAATATAAAAATATTTTTTAATGAATATTTCTAAAATTGCTAATCATTTCATTATGTATATAGTTTTAATTATAAATAAATAAATAAATAAAAAAAAACATTCCCAATAAATAAATACATAAATAAAAATAATAAAAATAATAAATGAAATAAAAATACTTCAGAGGAAAAATATTTCAGAAGACCGACATGTCTGAAGTGTTTAGCTTATGTGATTGTACACATTATAATAATAAATGAGCTAAATAAATAAATAAATATACATTATTAATAACAAATGACAAAACAACAACAACAACAAATTAAATGTCAACATGGCTATTTCTAGAAGACTGACATAATTTTTCATCTTATGTGATTGTAGTAAATAAATAAATAAATAAATAAATAACGCTTTATATAATTAATAACGACAAATGATCGTTTATTAAAAGAAAAAATAAATGAAATAAAATACTAATGTCAACATGGCAGTGCACAATAAAATAAAAGCAATAAAAATAAATATATAAAAATATTTTTATTAATATATATATTTTTTAAATTGCTAATTGTTTCATTATGTATACAATTTTAATTATACATACATACATGCATAAATATTTAAATAACACTTTATATAATTATTAATGACAAATTATTACGATTATTAAAAGAAAAATGAAATACTAATGTCAACATGGCAGTGCACAATAACATAAAAGCAATAAAAATAAATATATAATAAAGAAAATGATTCACATTATTAAAATTGCTAATTGTTCTATTATGTATATAGTTTTAATTATAAATAAATAAATAAATAAATAAATAAATAAAATGCAGCTTTACATAATTAGTAATGAAAAAAAATACCCCCCCCCCCCCAAAAAACGATTACAATTATCATAAATACATACATAAATAAATAAATAAATAAATACATACATACATACATACATACATACTTATATCAACATGCAGCCCACAATAAAACTACAGAAACAAACATCTATTTCAGAAGACCGACATGTCTGGAGTGTTTAGCTGTGATTGTAAACATTTTAATAATGTCTCGAAAGTGAAATTAAAATGAATTAATAAATTAATAATTTATTAATTGCACATTTAAATGCAAAAGAAAGATAGAAACTGCTAAACAACTCCAGATGTGTTTCTCCTCCGCTAATTTTTGAGTAGATTATTATGTGTGTGCACTAATTGAAGTTTACCGTGTGTGGGGGGCTTCCGTATTGCAGCAGCACTGGGACCTGCTCAGCTCCTCATCACATTCAGCCGGTCAGAGGATGGAGGCGAGGTGAACACACATCTCATTGGCTCCCGCTGCTCCATTTAAAGGAATCCAACTGGTTTGTCCTTTAGGATCCTTCAGCATGTCTTAAGAGGAACTTTAAACGTTCGCTATTTCTGAAAGGGACCATAAATCTTTGAAGATCCGATTTGGAGCGTGGAGCAACGTCTTTGAGCCACTTTTATACACAGCCTACGTAAGAGAATCTCATCAGTGATCGACGATTTCAGAGCAGCAAAAGCAATATTTCTTGCCTCATTGAAATACTAGGCTTATAATATATTGCAAGAGGGATTTCCATAAAGGGTTACTTAAAGAGACTTTTTTTCTAGACCCAAAGGATATGAACGATTAACACTTTTATTGATCAGCTGATCTCGTATTACTCAAGTCATGGAACAATGGGACGTTTTTTTTATAAGTAGCTACATTATATTTTTCCCACGATATGGAGAGTTCGCCATGCGCTCCTTTGGGAACCGCTGCTGTAGGTAACTTTTATACCATGGATTCAGGAGGGCTTCCAACAAGTTTTAGGGCTCGTTTATCTTCAGGAACGTGATTCGAATTGAAGCTGAGGTCATTACGCAAAGGCTGCGGGATTCCTGAAGACTTTTGAAGAGATTTTTGTCATTCATTTATCGCACGATCCGGAGCAGATCTCATCGGCTCTTATGGGAATTAAACACTCCTCCCGCTGTTTGCTCCTCAGGAGAAAAATGGCGGATTCGGAGAGCACTGAGGTAAGCGACGTGGATTAACTGATCAAGTATAAATATATTGTTATTATTTTGAATTACGAAGCCTTAGTAGATCGTATTTTGCGCTTAAAAGCAACTGCGTTCGAGGTTTTGAGTTTTCGACGCGTTTATATCAGTGTACGAATTATATGCTGAACTTTGAAGTTGGTCAACGGCTTATAACGAACTTCTATAACTATTTTTCGCGCCTCAAATGGATGAGGTTTTTCTCGCGCAAACAATCCCTAGCACAGGTCAACTCAGTTTATTTTTTTTATTTTATTTTTATTTATTTATTTTTTTTTAAAGAAAACAGTTTTAATAACATTTGAACCTTATAAATGATAAATAAAGTGCTAACTACTGACCGTATTTGTGTTTAGTCAGTACCGGTACTAACGAAAAGCGTTCAAACGCGTTCTGTTGCTATGGTTACCTAGCAGGTGTACGAGCCTTCTGATAAGCGTAACGTGTTCGCTAACTTTTATGGTTATGAAATGTTATTTGAAAACGCTGTTGTTAAATGTATTTACATATACATAACAAGTTTTTAAACCCACTCGTGTGCAAAGTTGGTTGCGTAATTAAATGCTGGTTAAAAATCTGGGCTATCAACCAAAAGGTTGTAGGTACAAATTCTGCAAAGGTTAATCTATTGAGTAACACACACAACCTCAGGTCTGCTCCAGAGGGACTGCTCCCGTAATACGTGTACTGTATATGAGACACTTTGTATAAAGCGTAAGGGAATTGACTAATTAGTGATTGATTCGTAATTAGTGTCTTGAGCAAAGCTGCTAATGTTTCTTGATCGATGGGTTAGGGGCGGAGTCTGGTCGCTGTCCTTGGTACTGCACCTGCGACGGGGAGCACTGCTGTTGTAGAAAAAAGCTTATTTTCAATAAGTATATATATTTTTTGACATTGTCGTGAAAAACTTGTCTTTAATATTAAGTCAATATTAAAATATTTGAAATATACTGTAGACTTCGTATAAATAAACTTTGAAATAGCTCAAATGAAAAAGGTGGGGAAAATAAAAAAAGTTCTAAAAATCGTAATTCTTGTTAAATAAATAAATAAATAAAATAAATAACAACATGCACGAGATATCTTGTACTGATATGTAAATGTGGCAACTTGAACTAACCTGACATAACCCTAACCCTAACCCTAACCCTAACCCTGATTATATAGCTAAAGTTCGTCTGAACATATGTGACCCTGGACCACAAAATCAGTCTTAAGTAGCACGGGTATATTTGTAGCAATAGCCAATAATTTATTGTATGGGTCAAAAATTATCGATTTTTCTTTTATGCCAAAATCATTAGGATATTAAGTAAAGATCATGTTCCACAGAAATATTTTGTAAATTTCCTACCATAGATATATCAAAACTTAATTTTTGATTAGTAATATGCATTGCTAAGAAGTTCATTTGGACAACTTTAAAGGTGATTTTTCACATTATTTTGATTTTTTTGCACCCTCAGATTCCAGATTTTCAAATAGTTGTATCTTGGCCAAATATTGTCCTATCCTAACAAACCATATTTATTTATTCAGCTCAGATGATGTATAAATCTCCCTTATGACTGGTTTTGTGGTCCAGGGTCACATATCCTATTGTCAAATCCTCATTGATGCCCTTATTTAAGACAGTTTGACTTCAGAAATCAGCATAAGGTGGCTGGCTGGTGTTAGCTGGTCAGCAGGCTGGTTTTAGAGGGGTTTTTGGCCACTTCCTTAGCTGGTCAGGCTGGAACAACCAGCTAAAACCAGCATGACCAGCCTAGCCAGGCTGAGAGACCAGCTAAAACCAGCTACTTTCAGCTTAAACCAGCTAAGACGAGCCAGTCAGGGATGCGTTTCATAAAAGCATCATCAGCTAACTATGGTCATGAGTTCCACTGAACTCTATTGGTAACGACGGAACTTGTGACCATAGTTGTTTCCCTCTAAAAATGCTGGGCTAAGTACAACTCAGCGCAGGGTAAAATATGGACAGTCACAGCGATTGGGTTGTTTTGACACAGCGATTAAGCTGTTTTGACCCAGCGGTTGGGTTACTACCCAGAAGATTGGGTTAAACATTTAACCCAACCGCTGGGTTTGTCCATATTTCACCCAGCACTGGGTTGTTTTTAACCTAGTATTTTTTAGAGTGTTTTGGGAAACGCACCCCAGCTTAGTCTGGTCTTAGCTGGTTTTAGGTACTAAAATATATTTTTAAGATATCAATATGCACATTTAAGGTATAAAAGTGCACCTTTTTAAAAGGTCCCACCCCAGTGGAAGCTTTTGTCCCTTTTTTCTGAGAGTGTAGATAACCACATGCTAAAATATAAAGCATTTACATAAGTGGACTTGTATTACTGACTCAAAACCTTGTTTCTGAGATCACAAGCACCATGTGATAACTATCCTGGGAACTATCAAAGCTTTGGAATCACTTTGTGTTGTCGTATAGAGGAAGACATCTTAAAATCTTAAAATCAGAATTGGCCTTGTGCCCACACCTGAGTGTCCCATATCAGCTTGAGGCCAGAGTTTTAGTGGAGGGCAGCGAAGGCCAATGAAGTTTGTTTATAGTAGGGCAGAAAGCTAAATATCTGAGTCATCAGGACTCTCAGGACTACCAAGGAGTGGAAACAATCATGGGACAGAAAGGTTAGTGAGGTTGCAATCCTGCGCTGCCTCTGAGCAAAACGCTTTGATAAATTCCAGTTTCATTAGTGGCCTTGAACTTTATGCAATCCTCAATGAGGGATTAGCCAGCTGGAATGTATTGACATAGTCATGGAAGCATGAAATCTAATCCATGTTCATTACAGGATGAAGAAAGGGAAGCTTTCGTTATAAGTTCCTCAAAATTCAGTGCAGCAGTAGGTCACCGTATAATGTCGAGGGATCTTTAAAATCCTTTGATGGATGCTGCCTGACCTCTGCAACCTCTCCCAAAATAGCAGGTACACTGAAGACTGCTTTGCACTAGGGCTGTTAGTCTGTCTGTTTTAATATTTTGCCTTGCTTATCATTTATGCATTTCGCTGTAGCCAAGAACCTCTGGTTAAGTTGACACACAGAATTTCCTAGTTGACAGAATAACTGCATCTAAATGTTCTCCAATGGATATACAATTGCATGCAATAGTTTGAAAGCTTTTATACCCTTTCAAATAAGGAGCTGTTGTGCTCTTCAAGGTCAGGAGCTTACAGTTGTGGTTCTTGCTTGAGAAACCACCACTTAGCTCTGAAATGCACACTGGCAGTTGCAGCTTTATTACACGATGCCCAGCCAAAGCAAGACAGGGCTGCCCATAAATCTGCAAAATTCATAAGAGCTGTTCTAAACACATTAATGATTTAGATATGCATTATGCAATGCAAAACAACTCTTAAACTTAAGGTGTTTCCTGTCATAAACTAACATTAGAAAAATGCTGGCAGTTCTATTTGTGATGGTTCCCAAGAGCAGCTATTCTTTCCTCCACATACATCAATCTAGTTATGCCACGAAAAAACTATTATAGTTCTCAAGAGCATGGTTGAAAGGTGGAGTGTTGCCGAAATGTGCCATTTATTGAGGTTAAAAATAGAATTCGAATGAGATTTGTTAGCTGACTGGAAGGGGCAAGGACATGTGTTCCCCCTCCTATCATTCTAATAGATGCAATCCGAACACCTTTATGCCTCTTGATACAGCTGCTCTTCCCCTCTGCTGACACTCATTATTTTAAATCCCCGGAGCTGAGAGGCTGCACACACACATACACACCCACAAGCAAATACAGGTACGCTTATGCAAATACAAAAACAGGCACACATATCTTCACTATCACAATATTGCAAAACAGCGTATGAGATATATTAGATATTAGGGCCAAACATTAAGTTTTGTGCTTTTATATATGACAAAAATGTTGCAGATTAGGGGTTTTGAAAGCAACTCCAGGACCCTTTTTAAAGAAAAAGAAAAGAGAAAGTATTATATAATGTATTATTTTATTATATATGAAACAGAGAAAATATTTTATGCTTGTCAAAGCTTTCAGTGGCCCTAATGGCAGTTTCATACCCGTTTGTTGTCTGTAATGTGGGACAATAGTTCATTAGTATTTTCTCTGCGAGGTAGAGGAAGAGCCAAGCTTCTCTGCAGGATGTAGATGTGCTAATCAGAGTCTGAGAGGCTCACCATATGTAACGCTTGTCTTAAGTCGTTTCCACGCCAGTCTAACTGTCCTGTGCTCCCTTTGCTCATAGGGCACAAACTCCCTCTGCCAGATCTCAGAAATGTGACAGAGAGATGCTAGATAGGGGTTCCCCTGACATGATATAGGACAGTTTTTAAGCAGAACTGAATACAGTGTCACTGTTCATTTAGCTTTTTGAAGGGTGATATCATTAACAACACTCCAGGTCATGTTTTTAAAATAAAAAAATAAAAAATAAAAAATTAAATTAAATTAAATTAAATTAAATTTAATTTAATTTAATTTAATTTAATTTAATTTAATTTAATTAAAACAATTCAAACAAAAATATATACTATAAAATATATACTAACATGAACGAACAATGAACAATACATTTATTACACTATTTATTCATCTTTGTTAATTTTAGTTAATAAAAACACAGTCATCCATTGTGCATGTTAATTCACTGAGCATTTACTATATGTTAACAAACACAACTTGTGAACTAAGATTAATAAATGCTGTAGAAGTGTTGTTAATTCTTAGTCTGTGTTAATGTAGTTAACTAATGTTAACTAATGAACCTTATTGCAAAGTGTTACCCAAATAATCTATAAACACCTTACATTTATATAATACAGTCACTCTGATAAGCATTTGAACACTTGTTATTGAATGTTATTGCATTAGAAACACGTCAAATGAAATAGCATATGAAAAAAAGCATGTTAGACCTTGTCTTAGTTTCATATGAACTTAATATGAACTTGCAATTCTGAGAAAAAAGTTTACATCATGCAGTTTTGTTTTTTTGTTTCTGCCATGAAATAAATTAATTAATAAAAAAAAGAAAAGAAAAAAGTCTGAATTGTGAGGTAAAATATCATAATTATTTTATTAATATAATTATTATATTATAATTTATTATTATATTATAATTATAATATTAATAGTCATTATTTTTTTATTCCATGGTGGAAACCATGGCTTCCATAAAAATTTAAATTATTTAAATTATTTTATAAAATAGTTTTATTTGTATTTTTTTTTTAATTTATGTATTTATTTATTTATTTTGCATTATAGCTGTCCATATTTCTTAGCTCAATATTTAGTTAGACATTAATACATTTTAAAGATGGTTTAAGCATCAAAATATATATATATATATTTTTGGTGCTATTGCATTGTTGTCATTTTTTCACATTACCATACCAAAAATGTATTTTTTGTTTATTTTGGGGTGAATAAATTAGCAGTTCTTTATTACATTCATCTATTGAACCTCTCTTTTCCCCCCTTTTAGCAACAGCCCCTGAGTGCCGCCCCATCCCAGTCGGTCCAGCCATCTCCTCTGCCCAAACCAGTGTCATCGGTCCATCATGCCCAGCGTCCCACACACCCATCTCACGCACCTCACACCCCTCACTCAGCCAGCTTACCCAGCTGCCCTGGCAGAGGAAAAATGGCCAAGTTCCTCAACCCCGACGAAATGACCTCGAGGGATTACTATTTTGACTCGTACGCTCACTTCGGCATTCATGAGGTACGAGCACATCAGAGCAGCAGATGCTTGCAATTAACAGCGATGCTGAGACGTGCGATGCAGGATATAAGTACTAGTGGTAACTGACATCAGTCATGTTGATTTATCCCGGGTGTTATGTATAATGCAGAGTATGCAGAGAAATGGAGCAGGAGAGAGACGGGGTGGGGGGTGTCATTGAATTATAGGATGAGAGAGCGCAGAGAACAGGAGGTTCAGGCGAGACCTGCAAGATTAATTTTGTTCAGACTCATTTTTAGTATATAGGTCAGATCTTTTTCCCTTCCCTCATCTCAATGTGACAGAGGGGTGCATCCAAAAAGCAGCATAGATGGGAGCAGACATGCTGTAGTGGTGACAGTGAGTTTTTCATGTTTGCACAGGTTGTCAGAGATCCATGTAGTAGCATCTTGTTTTTGGTTTGTACAGTAGTGCTAAAAATATCTACAGTTGTGAATGAATACCTTATTAAAGTGCCATGTACTAGTACTCCAAAGTATTACAAAGTAAGAATCTTGACCAAAAAACCAAGACAATATCATGATGCTTTGTTAGCATAGGTATTTTTGAACACACCTATAATGTTTAAATTGTTGGTTTTATTGATTAGATTTAATTATCACATTCCATATATACCCAGTATAGGCTGACACAGTCAAAAGTTTACATACACCTTGTGGAATCTGCAAAATGTTAATTATTGTACAAAAATAAGAGAGATTATACAATATGCATGTTATTTTTTATTTAGTACTGACCTGAATAAGGTATTTCACATAAAAGACATTTACATATAATCCACAAGAGAAAATAATAGTTGAATTTATAAAAATGAACCTGTTCAAAAGTTTACATACACTTGATTCTTAATACTCTGTTGTTACCTGAATGATCCACAGCTTTTTTTTTTTTTAGTGATAGTTGTTCATGAGTCCCTTGTTTGTCGTGAACAGTTAAACTGCCCGCTGTTCTTCAGAAAAATCCTTTAGGTCCCACAAATTCTGTGGTTTTTCAGAATTTTTGTGTATTTGAACTCTTCCCAACAATGACTGTATGATTTTGAGATCCATCTTTTCACATTGAGGACAACTGAGGGACTCATATGTAACTATTACAGAAGGTTCAAACACTCACTGATGCTTCAGAAGGAAAAACGATGCATTAAGAGCCAGGGGTGTAAACTTTTGAACAGAATGAAGATGTGTATAATTTTCTAATTTTGCCTGACTACCATATATGTATATATATATATAATTTTTTTTTTTATTTAGTACTGCCCTTTAGAAGCTACAGAAGATACTTACATGTTTCCCAGAAGTTAAAATAAGTGAAATTGACCCTGATCTTCAAATTCAAAAAGTTTTCGCCACCCTGCTCTTAAAACATTGTGTTTCCTTCTGTAGCATCAGTGAGCGTTTGAACCTTCTCTAATAGTTGCATATGAGTCCCTCAGTTGTCCTCAGTGTGAAAAGATGTAATTAAAAAAAAAAACAGGGAGTTTATTAAGGCAAATAGTGAGAATTAGACCGTTAAATAAAGTGTAACCATGTGTGTGCGTATCTGTGTGTGAATATACAGGAAATGCTAAAGGACGAAGTGAGAACGTTGACATATAGGAACTCCATGTACCATAACAAACACATCTTCAAGGACAAGATCGTGCTGGACGTGGGGAGTGGTACTGGCATCCTCTCCATGTTTGCTGCCAAGGCCGGAGCCAAGCACGTGTATGGGGTAAGAGGGCGGCCCTCCTTATGCCTAAAACCGCATGAGCCTGTAGCCTCCTACCCTGCTGGAACGATTCGCACAGCTCAAAATAGCATCATGTGTGGCAGTCGCACCAAGAGCTTTTGAAAGTGCAAACGAATAATCCTCTTTTGTAGGGAAATATGATGACATATTACCACCTACATATTTCATAAAGATACTAAATATAACTTCAAAGCAGTTCAAAAAAGGAAAATCGCCTGGTTAAAGGCCATAACAACATATATGTTATTCTAGTCTTTTTATATACACGTTTTTGTATTTCTTCCATAAGAGCGGGCGCAGCCATTTGTACATTTTATGGGTCTAACTTCCGGTCTCATCTGCATCCAACTATCTTTAGCTGTACAAAACTGCTTTTTTGCTGCTTGATATTGCAAATTGGTGTGTCTTACCATGTTATTTTAATGTATTATCTTAATTATGAACACACTGGTTTGTAATGTAAACAGTTTTAGCGTTTACTGCATGTTGTTATTCTTCTCGTCATTTCCCTATAGCGGCTAATGAACCGGAAGTCTTGCCCATAGGCTTACATCCGCATTGAAGAAAAAGGTGGATAGATACACATTATAACTCATTAATTATTCATTATATATTCATTCGCTCATTTCAGCTAATATTAAATAATTAATTTTGCATGCTCATTTTCTCGTTTTTTACATTTACATTTATTTTTGCCGGCATAATGTAATGCTTAATTAAAGTTAGTTTATACATTACTTCAAGCTGTTTTACAGTAAAATCAATAGTATAAATAGTTTATTTTGGTATATATACAGTATATATTTATACATGCAATCGGAAAATCATACCAGCACTAAACATCATAGTACTTTTTTTTTTTATAAGGGGCCCCTTCTGTTTTTCTGTCTTGCAATTCCCCCGATTTCATTCCATTTCTCTTTCTCACTTCCTGTCCATTCAGAGCTCTCCCTCTCAATGCATTCCTCCCCAGTGGTTAGTGAGGTTCTTAGCGGGCAGCCTTTATTGGCCGTGCTGATATATCAGGCTCTAACACACTGCATTGTGAGGCTGTGGTAATTGGCTCTTTGGATAAATCTGAGAAAGAGACAGTGGAAAAAGCAGTAAAGGTCAGAAAGGCCACATTAACCATGTGGTGCTTGTTTTGCACTTTCGCCTTGAGAACTAAAGCCAAAGCTTGTTAAGCCAAGTTAGAGTACGAACAGAGAGAGAAACTCTTGATTTTATGTGTCCTGGAAACCTCTTGGGACAGAATGTTCTGAGAGCTTTTCTCGGTTTTCAGAGGAGAGCGAACTACCTCGGGAAGCCGAGCTGCGTGCGGGTGTCTGTCTGAGCCGTGGTCTCTGCTGTAATTGAGCTGATATGATTTGCACCTCGCTGCTCTTATCCAGTTGCACTGTGATAATGAACAATTCTCTGAATGGCTTCATCATATTTAAATGCCAGAGAGCGCAAACTCTCCTCAGTGTCTGTGTTACAGTGCTCATCACAAACTCAAAAAACCACTTGCTTGAAATTGCAATGTAAGAATATAAGCTATTACATTCTCGGAGGAAAATGTGAGTGATGTTTGCCAATGCAAAATGTTCCACTACAATACTCTCATCTTTCTTTCGTCAGTTGAAAAGAAATGAACGTTTTTAAGGAAAACATTCCAGGATTTTTTTCTATATAGTGGACTTCAATGGGAGCCAACAGGTTGAAGGTTCAAATTGCAGTTTCAATGCAGCTTCAAAGGGCTCTACACGATCCCAGATGAGGTCTTATGTAGTGAAATGAAAAAAAAGGTAAAACAAAAATGTCAGATGATTTTGAAGTTGGAGGAGAAATTGAGATGGAGTTTTTTGCTGTGCCCTACCTTTTTGAACACAGTACACAGACGAAGAACTAACCGTCCGTGACCTTTCCAGTCTGATAACGTAATGCGTGAAGTCAGAACTAGTGCAAGATGAGCATTTGTGGTTAAAAAGTATATACATTTTTATGTTTTTTATAGTGCTGCACGATTAATCGTATCGCAATCGCGATGTCAGCCTGTGCGATTATATGACGGCAAAATGTTGCGATTATATTAAATAAGTGTGGACTTGAGAACACTACTTTCTGAGACAGTTTGCTGATTTTCCGTACCGCTAACAACACAAACAAACAAACAAACAAAAAAGATTAAAACAAAAAATCTGACAGTCTCTCAGTATAGGCAGTGCACGTGTGGCGTGCGCGTGTGCGTGCGTGTTCACGTGTGTGCGCAGCGTGGATGGATGCCGAGGAGATCGACACTGATCTGGTAGCCAAAAAAAATATATATATATATGGCGATATTTTGGATTTGAGATTACTGACATTGACCATAGAGAGGTACTGTGCAAGAATTAGAGGCCCTGTTTCACCTGGTATTAACATGCGTTTTCTGATCACAAGTGGACAATGCTAAGTACAGGTGTAAATGGGGTGTAAAACGTTTTCAGCTTGTCCACTTTTGACCACATCCACTTTTCAAAATCCAGTTTGTGTCCCCCTCACTTTCAAATTCGTTTGTTAAATTAATGTCTCGTATCGTAGAACGCACGCTCAGCGCCGCTGAGAATTCGCACGATCCTTAAAACGAAACCGAAAGTAAAACGCGCACGCGCCTTCAAAAGCAATTTTTATACCCGCTTTTAGAGAGCGGTTCCACAGTGCGCGCAAAATTAGGCTACATAACATATATATGTTGTTATTTGTATGTATCCTATAATAGGTTGTGTAGTTGTCTATAGCTCTTTATCAGGCTTAAAAAAAATCGGTCTCTATTTGCACTTTGAACATTGAGAGAGTAGCCTAGCCTACTTTGATTATGGCTGAACTATTGTTTGCACTTAATACAGCTATTTTTTGTTTAGACTATTTTTATTTATACTGTTTTTATTTATATTTGTAAAAAAGATCTTCAGTTAGGAGGTCAAACGTTCTAGAAGCTCATGATTCATGTACAGTTCTAATGTTTGAAGAGAATCACATGAAATCATACAGGAGAGACGCCAGTCAGTTGAGTTTGTAATGTATGTAAATGCAGGAATGTGGTCAGAAGTGGTCGAAAGTGTACAGAAGAGATGGATTAAAACACCAGGTGTAAACGACTGTGTCTCCATTGTCTACTTGTGATCCGATCGACCAAAAACATATCCAGTTTCCTTTTCAAAAGAGTTTACACAGAGTATATGTTACATTCTTCATAAATGTCCGTTTGTTTGGGCAAAATATTTAAAATATCTTATTTTTGTGAAAATGTGTATGTTTTTATTTTAATTTAGCTATACTTTTGAGAAAATAAGTTTACATTAATGCAAATGCTTTTTCATTTGATGAAAATAATTTATTTTGAAACCATTTCTAGTGTTACAAATACACATTTCCGCATTATCACTAATCTGTGTGTGCATTTTCTTTAAAAACGCATCAAGTTGACTCACAATACCATTTATTATAATCGCAATCGTGTATCGCAATATTGACCTCAATAATCGCAATATGAAAATTTTCCCAAATCGTGCAGCCCTAGTTTGTTAGAAAATTACCCATTGTTTCGCTACATAATAGTCTTATTCCTCAGCTGGGATCGTGTAGAGCCCTTTGAAGCTGCATTGAAACTGCAATTTGGACCTTCAACCCTTTGCCAACATTGAAATCTGGAGAAAAATCTTAAAATGTTTTCCTCAGCAAACCTTAATTTCTTTTTGACTGAAGCAAGAAAAACATGACTATCTTGGATGACATGGGGGTGAGTAAATTATCATCAAATTTTTATTCTGAAAGTGAACTAATCCTTTAATAATTCTTTATCATAATCAATAACACATTGGTTTTTAGCGGAAATCGTTCTACAGTTTACTGTGTAGTTATTCTTGTAATTTACCTATAGTGGATAATGAGTTGGAAGTCTCTCACATTTCATAGGAAATATCTTACAGCATTGAAAAGTTAGGTGAATATATGGTTCTTGTTTGTCCTTTATTGTAAGTTCATAGAATTTTGTTTTTCGCCTAGTTTACTGTATGCTAGAAAAAAAGGACACATTCAGACCTCTTTAGAATAACCATACATTATAAGAACAAAATGTAACAAGTAAAATGTACTTGTAATTTTCTTCCAGGACATTTTCCGTTATGTTTACAGACATTTTTTTTAACCCTAAAATATAGGCAATAGTGTCTTTACAAGTCCTACTAATAATTACCATGTTAATTAACAATTTATATTATTTAAATATGTTCATTTTTATAAAAATACTTTTAAACTGAGTAGTTATGTTATGTGTGTAATTTTTTTTAAAAATTATAATTATTATTACATTTTGTATTACTTACGTAAAAATAGAGTACAGTGTTAGGAAAGCCAAAATCGTGGGTTCATAAAATGTATGGCATAAAATGCAATATAACCTGCTTCGGGTAATAGCGCCAAATTCATACATGTAAAAATTAAATATTCAAGACCTACTATAGCATTTGACTTGGATGTCAATGAGGCTTAAAACTACATAATTATTTGCTTTCATATGTAACATGCACGTATAATGGTCGTCAATTATCACAAATTAATTTTGACTCATTGCTTACTTTCCTAAAAAAAAAAATTACAGTAAGACATAATTTTGTGCTTTTATAACTCGCTGTGGAAAAATGCATGGTATTTTGAGATGCAATGTTTAGCAATTGTTTAGCAATTTTTAATAACTGTTTTAGATGGATGAACTCCTGGTTTTGCTTTACCAGCATATATTTTTCATTGAAAACAGCCTTTTACCATTACCATTCAAAACTTGCTTAATTTATTTTCTTAAAATTGTCATGACATGAGAATATTGACAAACTTATGAGAACTTGAGGCACAGTAAGTTACCTTTTTGATTAAGCTAATTGATTACTACTTGATTCTTTCATAATGAAAACAGTTATTAGAGTTAAGCAAAGTAGTGAAACCTGATACAATGGTGTTGACTCATAATGAATTGTTTAAATAAAGTGAATATCAAAAAATAATTTTGAGCATGTTAATGTAATTCTGCCATCTTAAGCTATGTTTTTGAAACAGTATCTACAGTATTTTAACATTTACTCTGATGCAAAAATGCATTACTGTGATTTTCTGTGAAAACGTACAGTATTGAACCAGGAAAAGTGCATTTGTGCTTAGCAAAATATTTCTGAATGAACATATAAAGCATGCTAGTAGCTGCTGAATTACTAAAATTGATATTTCCACCAAATACCTCAAACTGTGAATGAAAAAAAGAGATAAAATCATCATATTTAAAGTTGCCTTGTTTGCAAAGTTTTGCCCTTGATCTCTGTTTACCGCATCTCAGGCCCAGGCACTTTCCTCTCGCCTTGATCATGTACATCAAGCACTTTTCTTCTGCGAGTGGAAATGTGCTGACTGTGTTAAGGGCTTCTCTGATTACTTTTAAACTCAATGCTGACCCACTGCAGTACGTGAAAGTTTTCCAGAAACAGGTGGGCCTGCCATGTAGGAGAAAGCGACGGTTCTGATTATTTGTCAGTTGAACCGATGCTGACTGACTCCATGTGCTACACTGGAGTTGACGGCGATGGCTATGGACACTAACGAAGGCTGGGAAAACACAAGGGACGTCACAACGCAGAGGATTCTGTGCCGTCTGGAATCAGCCTCTCACTTATACAGCTGACGGCTTCCTACTTAATCTCTCCTCTTCCCTTTAGCCTCGGGCCACTGACAGCCCCGTTACTCTGTGTGCTCGTTTACGTACATTTCTGTCTGACAACGGGACAGGAATCTGGACTGTTTGTGAATACTAAATAGGGATCTTTGGGCGGCTGAATCAGAAGGCCTCAATATTGAGAGACTGTAAGGGTAAGGAAAACGTCTGTGCAACAGATCAAAAACAAGACGTGCTATTGTTCAAAAGTTTAGGGTCTCTACAATTTTTTATTTTTATTCATCAAGGATTCAAATCAGACTAATCAGTTTCAGTCTTGTCTGAAAGAGGACATAAGGCTAGAGAAGATCTATCACAGAAGGTCTAAAAGAATCAACCAACTAGAAAGTTTAAATCCTCAATTTGTTCTGTTTTCCGCCCCTCAGATTGAATGCTCAAGTATATCAGAATACTCTGAGAAAATCATCAAGGCCAATCATCTGGACAGTGGTAAGCAGATTTGATGTGTGTAGATATTGCATGTGTGTGTGCTGCTAAGTAGTTGGCTTGCTTGTGTGGGTGTGTGAGAAAAACAGAATGACAAATAGGATGAGACATCGACAGGATAAAGAGTGGCTGTCGAGCATTCTTCTATTCAGCCCCCTAAATATACATCATTTAAAACCTCTGCAGTATCAGAATATTAAGAGAGAATTTAAATTGTAAATTCACTATGCTTTTTAAATGACATGTTAATCAGTATTTTTATCTTCTTTTCCAGTAAAAAATACACTACCATTCAAAAGTTTGGGGCCATTATTGCAAGTCTCCTATGCTTACCATTGCAAAAATAAAATAAAACAACACTATTGTGAAATATTACAGTTGTCTATTTTAATACATTTAAAAATATAATTTGTTCCTGTGAGTTTTCAGCAGCCATTACTCTAGTCCTTTGTGTCACATTAAATTATTCTAATGCAATGATCTGGTGATCAAAAAAACTCTTATTATTATTATCAATACTGAAAATTGTTGTGTTGCTTAATATTTTTAATCTAAAACTCTTTACTGTCACATGTGATCCATTTAAAAAAATCCTTGCTGAAAAAAAGTATTAATTTCTTTTAAAAACAAACAAACAAACAAACAAACAAACAAACAAAAACTCTTCCTGACCTAACTTAGGAAGTTTTGGTTTACTGGAAAACAAGACAAAATACAAAAATACAGTATATATGCAATAAAACCTCTAAATTAAATGTTACATTAATGTAAAAAAATGGAAATACATATATATATATATATATATATATATATATATATATATATATATATATATATATATATATATATGTATATATATATATATATGTATAAAAATTGTATGCACATTTACACATTACAAAAAATACACACATTTCTAGTAATTGTGCAGGTAATTCTCATATTGTATTTTTAGACAGTTTTGAAATATTTGTCCTCTCCCCAAATTTGTCACTACACAGTAATAATAATTGATTTTGAAGAGTTATATTGACCTATTAAGATTATGCTTACATCTAGATTGTAAATATATATTTGTTTGCTATTTTATTAACATTTCTTCAGAGGTAAATCCATAACAATTACATTTTTAACAATATTTCAAGTGTAACTGATGAGATTTGTTGAATTCTGAATCCATTTTTTCTTTGTAAAAGGCAAAAAGTTGATCACACTGAGTTAAGAATTCATTGAATAAAAAACATTGTAACATCTTAGTTGATAATTCAGTATACTTTATTTTTGACAAAACATCCCATGTTTCAATGACCACATTTTCGGTAGTGTAAATAATGCTTTGGTAGCGACCACATCACATTACAGAATTTTAACTTACATACTAAAACACTAAACATACTAAAATACCAAAAAAAATTGCATAACTGTACAAAAATTTTGTTTATTTCCCCCAAATATGAAGATTTTGTGCTCTCTTTTGTCACTACTGAAACAATGATGACATGTTTCGTATGGGATAACACCCAAAAAAACAAAGATGTCACTACAGAAACTCCACCAAATGTTTTGGTAGTGACAATTTTAGATACGTTTGAACCTAGCTTAAAGATGCTAATCAGCACATGGTTAGCTAGCACAGACTGAACAGTGGAATACATATAAAAACTAAATGTTATGGAATAACCTTCAAAAAAAAGGGTGCTTAATTGCAGAAAAAAGGTGTTCGGTAGTGACGCTCCTTAAAGTTACACACAGATTTTTTCAGACTTTCTAACACATTTGTGACCCTGGACCACAAAACCAGTCATAAGGGTAAATTTTCCGAAATTGAGATTTATACATAATCTCAAATCCGAATAAATAAGCTTTCCATTGATAGGATAGGACAATATTTGGCTGAGATACAACTATTTAAGTATTCCAGAATCTGAGGGTGCAAAAAAATCAAAATATTGAGAAAATCACCTTTAAAGTTGTCCAAATAAAGTTCTTAACAATGCATATTACTAATCAAAAATTACGTTTTGATATATTTACGGTGGAAATTTTACAAAATATCTTCATGGAACATGATCTTTACTTAATATCCTACTGATTTTTGGCATTATTAAAAAAAAAATCAATAATTTTGATCCATACAATGTATTTTTGGCTATTGCTACAAATGTACCCCAGCGACTTAAGACTGGTTTTGTGGTCCAGGGTCACATTTACCTCAAAATGATGAGACCTATCTACTCACATCTTATAGCTATGAGAGAGAGGGACACAGGAATATTTCCCGATCATAAATATATGGGTTTGTTCAAATCAGTCTCGGCCAATAGACTAAAACACACACTGTTTCGGTAGTGACATGAAAATGCTGGACACATCTTTTTAGACAAAGTTTTTATTTAAGTTTTTTTTTTTTTTTTTTTTTTTAACTTCACTTTTTAAAAGAATAGAAGAGATTAAAAACAACAATGGAAAAAAAATACTAAAATTATTTCAAAATCGTTTTCATAAGTTGAAATTTAGAGGTCACGGTTTGGTACAGCCACCTCCCAACTGAAAGTACCAAATAAATGATGATTTTATATATATTAAGCTTACTAATATTTTAAATATTATTGTGGGTTTCAATAGATAATAGAAGGTTTTTAATAAACATCTGAGATTTGCTTTTTAAATGTGTTTTTTTTTTTTTTTTTGGTTGTGGGACAGCAGTTTGCACCAGTTTTGTAGAATGGCCCATATAGAAGCCTATGAAAAAAAAAATGCTGCACAGTGAGATTACTCATAGTCATGAAAACATGTCAAAGTCAAAGGTCAAATTAAACATTTCCCTTTCTTTATGTTTTCAGTTAGCCTTTGGTTAGCAAGCAAACAGCACATTGGTAATAGTTTAAGGCTCTATTAGCTAGAACAAGTCATCACTATAACATGATGCTCCATTTTCAATCAGGCATTAGACCACTGCAGTATCATTTCTTGAGAGTTCACAAAAGCTGATGCTGCAATCTTAGCTGGAGTCTCTCTCGCATACACGCACGGTTTGACCCACATCTTTTAACTGGCCTTATAAATTCAAAGAGTAGAAAGGATCCGTCAAGTGTCTCTGTGGCCTTATTTGTCTGTGTTCCAGTTATAACCATCTTTAAAGGGAAAGTGGAAGAGACAGAGCTACCAGTAGACCAGGTGGACATTATCATCTCAGAGTGGATGGGTTATTGCCTTTTTTATGAGTCCATGCTCAACACGGTCATCTACGCCAGGGATAAATGGCTGGTCAGTGTTTGTGTGTGTGTGGGAAGTACAGAATGTACTTATGTGTGTGTGTGTGTGTGTGTGTACTGTATATACAGCAAATGTCCCTACAGAATGAACAAACACTCTGTGTTCTTCATCTTTAGAAACCTGGAGGTCTGATGTTCCCAGACCGGGCTGCTCTATATGTGGTGGCCATTGAAGACAGGCAGTATAAGGACTTCAAGATTCACTGTAAGTCTCAAAACATGGACACACAAACATCTAATTTTCCTCAAGGAGGGTTTCATCTAAGCAAATGCAAGGTTTCTAAGCTGCTACAATTAAATAGGTCTAAAAAAAATCTATCTTAAACATTTTTTTGTGTATCTTTAAGTTAAAATATCTAAAAATCCTTTAAACAGCATATATTTTCACACATAAAATGTAAAATTGAACTGAAAATTATTTATTTATTTTATTTACTTATTGATTTTTAAGCATAAAGAAGTTTAAAAAAAAAAAATATGTCAATGCAGTGAGGCAAAATATTTCATATTCAAGATTCAATTTAAGACATGTAATTAAGTGCTTATTTTTATAAACTTGTGGTGAATATTTTTTGGGCCCAAGTTATGCTGTTTATCAAAAAATCGAATGATTCTGTGTTTGAGCAGGGTGGGAGAACGTTTATGGTTTTGACATGACCTGCATCAGGAACGTAGCAATGAAAGAACCACTGGTGGACATTGTGGACTCCAAACAAGTGGTATCCAACGCCTGCCTGATCAAGGTCAGCCATGACAACACTTCACAGAAATTACATATGCTCGTGTTTCTCACCGCATGTGCGGTAGACGAGAAGATCAAGTGAGATCCACAGAGAATACAGCAGCATTAGTATGTAACTGATCATTAGCTGTATCACTCAGTGTGACAGTTACATAATGATCCGTTGAAATGCAATTTCATTTCATTATAAACCACTGGAGAAGGTGCTGATGAGATGATTATTGGTTGAATCGGATTCATCAAGCCTGGAAAGTTTATGGCTCCACAGATGGACTGTGAAATGCATCTACTAACCTCTCATTTTAACTGCTCAAGGATAATATGAAAGAAATATATTTGAAATTCATTTTAGCTTTTACAGATATAAATTTAGCAGCTCTGTCACAACTAATCCAGTTTAAAACTTTTGTGTAAATCAGAGGTGGAAAACAATTTATGGAAGCTTGTTTCTGCCACTGAATAAAACATCAAAAAAAGGTAATGGCAACTCTTTAATCTCACAATTTGGTCTTTTCTTCTAGCAATTGCAAGTTTCCATCTCACAATTATGACTTTTTTCTCAGAATTTCACGGTTATTAAGTCAGAATTGAGAGATATAAACTCGCAATTCTGAAAAAAAAATCAGAATTGTGAGTTTATATCTTGCATCATCTATATCTTTATATATTTTCCCTCAAAACTGGACTTTCTAACTCACAATTGCAAGTTTATATCTCGCAATATCTCTCGGAATCTTTCAGAATTGAAAGAAATAAACTTGCGATTGTGAGGAAAATGTCAGCAATGCGAGATACAAACTCACAATTGCCAGTTTGCAAGTTTTTCTCACAATTGTTACTTTATTTCTTTATAAAATAGTTTATAATAATCATAGAGTTTGCAATCGCAATTTTTGGAAAAAAAGTTAGCATTGTGACTTTGACTTTATATCTTACAATTCTGGCATTATTTCTTCAGACGTGTGACTCAGAATTATGACTATAAAATTCAGAGTTGTGAGAAATAAACGCACAATTGCAAAAAAAAGTGTGAGATACAAACTTCCAACTGCAAGAAAAAAGCCAGAATTGTGAGTTTTATCTTGCAATTTTGACTTTATTTTTCGTAATTGTGAGTTTATGTGACGCAGTTCTGAGAAAAAAAGTCAGAGTTGTGACTTTAGATTTAAATTCTGACTTTGTAACTTGCAATTGTGTTTAGAGCCCGCAATTCTGCCTTTATTTCTCCGAATTGTGAATTTATATCTCATAATTCTGAGAAAGAAATAACCTTGCAATTTCAAAAAAAAGTCAGAATTGCGAAATACAAACTCGCTATTGCGAGAAAAGTCAGAATTGCAAGTTTTTATCTCACAATTGTGACTTTATAACTCTCAATTGTGAGTTCATATCTCGCAATTCTGCATTTATTTCTCAGAATGGCGACTTTATTTCTCAGAATTGAGTTTATATCTCACAATTATGAGAAAAAAAAAACAAAATGGCAAGAAATAAACTTGCAATTGTGAGAAAAAAAGTCTGATTTGCAAGTTATCTCACAACTGGTACTTTATTTCTTGCAATTATGAGTTTATATCATGCAATTTTTAGAAAAAAAAAAGTCAGCATTGTGACTTTGACTTTACATCTCAGAATTTATGACTCAGAATTACGACTTTAAAAGCAATTGTGAAAAAAGTCAGAATTGCAAGATACAAACTTCCCATACAAAGAAAAAAATCTGAATTCCGAGTTTTCATCCAACATTTTTTTTTCATTTCTCGCAATTGAGTTTACATCATGCAGTTCTGGCAAAAAAAGCCAGCATTTTCACTTCATATTGCAATTCTGACTTTTTAAACTCGTAATTGTGTTTAGCACAATTATCTTTTTTATTTGTTATTTAGCGGCACAAATGGGCTTCCATAACAGTTAGATATGTGGCAGTCTAAATAAAGGAATTTGAGCATTTTGCATATACCATTGTCAATCAATGTTTGTACAAATATAAATAAGCATGTATAGAGGGCCTTTTTAAAGTAATTTAATATATGAATTGTACTGCACTTATACTAATATCAAACTAAAATCTACAATCAAATAATTCTAGCCTTGTCTCAAAACTACCAAGCAATTTTCCTAGTTACATTTAACTAAGGATGCACCAATATAAAAAATCTGAATATATATATATAATAATATATTTTTTATGTTACAATGTAAAAACATTAACATTTTAAATGCTACAAGTGAATTTTTTTTCACTACATTATAATATATGGAATCAATAAAAAACATTTTAATAATTTACAAATGTTATGTTTCTTTTATAAAGGATATTAATGGTTTATTCAAAGACTAAATTATTATTTATTTAATAACATATATTAATTTTATGTTACTATATATATATATATATATATATATATATATATATATATATATATATATATATATATATATATATATATACACTTTTGCTGTCGTTCCTTAAAAAAAAGAGAAATTTGAAATCTAACTAAATGACATTTGTGCATCTTTAAGTGTCATTTCATTGGCCAAATACCAATGGAGCCGTTCCTTTTTCTATTGATGTCCTGAACTGACCTTAAAGGACATTATATTATGATATTTCGGCCTATTCTACTCCAGACTTTCTTTAAAGTCTCTATAAAGTAACTTATTTTAAAGATTAGATCTGCCAAATGAAGCAGAGCTGGTACAGAATGGATGAAAGCACTTAAATTAAGTGGTGAATAGAAGTGTGACACACACACACTGTTGGTTTGTTTGATATAGTGATTAATGCTCCATTTCAAACTTTGAGCTTTATAACTTAATCTAAAGTAGATCAGACACGTTTATAAATGGGTGACTTGATGTCTAATGGAAGTGAGAGGAATATAAAACCACAGAGAAAGAGAAAAAGGTTTAAACTTAAATAACAGTTTGCTGTTGTTGTTCAGGTAAATATTTCAGTGGTGGAGGCAGGGCTCAATTTACTGTCGGGAAATGATGGAGTCTGAAACAGCTGTCTGAATGTGCTGATCCAAGAGCAGTAATAACATCCTAACATGATTACTGAAATGCTAGCAGTACAGTATGACATTTCAGAAGAAGAGATAGATAGAAAAAAAGAAAGAAAATTTGCTGAAAATGTACCTACCCTCAAGCCAACCAAGATGTAGATGAGTCTGATTCACAATTGGAACAGATTTGGAAAAATCTTGGATTACTGCAGTGAATGGGTGCCGTCAGAAAGAAAGTCCAAACAGATGATAAAAACAATCAAAAATTAATCCACATGACTTCAGTCCATCAATTAGCCTCTTGTAAAGTAAAAAGCTGTGTGTTTATTTTATGTTTTTCACTTCAAACCGTTGTTTCCAGTTAAAATCCAATGATAAAGTCCTCTTGTCTGAATCAGGAGAGAAATAGGCACAGTTAAGCAATGTTTGTAAGCGAAAACAGTCCAAAATAGTTCTAAACAAATATATCAGTGGATTTTGATGCGAGAGGGCAACAGGGGATAGACTTTTCCACTGGAGGAAAATTCACATTTATTTTGGCTAGAAGCAGTGGTTTAAAGTTAAAATGCCTCTTGGATATAACTTGGATAACCTTAGGGTCAGTACATTTTCAGCAATTTTTCATTGTTGGCTAAACTATTCCTTTAAAGGAAACCCAACTGAGAATGTCATTAAGTTCCTTAGACCATGAAATAGCAACTTTTCTTTTTATCAATCTTTTCTCAGGAAGTGGATATTTATACAGTGAAGCCAGAGGAACTGTCCTTCATGTCCTCCTTCTGTCTGCAGATCCAGAGGAATGATTATGTCCACGCTCTGGTCACCTACTTCAATATCGAATTCACCAAGTGTCATAAAAAGACTGGCTTCTCCACAGGTGTCGTGTTTTAACACTTCTCTATGTTCTGCATCTTGGGCTACAGTGGTGTATGTGAATGTGTACTTTGTGGTCAATGTCTGCCCTCTAGTGGCGTAGATTTGACATAGGATTTCCAAAGACATTGAATTAAACCAAAACAGGCACCACAAACAAGGCAAAAAGATTTCTAAAATGAAAACCAGCTACATAAAAAGCACATAAACTACCTCACATGTATAACCAATTTTTCTATACTTCAAAAATTGGTTTACTTCTAGAATTAAAATGTCCTGAAAATTTACTCACCCCCATGTCATCCAAGAGGTTCATGTCTTTCTTTCTTCAATCGAAAAGAAATAAAGGTTTTTGAGGAAAACATTCCAGGATTTTTCTATATTTTTCTATACTATATAGTGGACTTCAATGGGGACTAAAGTTGAAGGTCCAAACTGCAGTTTCAGTGCAGCTTCAAAGGGCTCTACACGATCCCAGCCAAGGAATATGTGTCTTAACTGGTGAAACAATCTGTCATTTTCTTAAAAAAAAAAAAAAAAAAAAGTAACTTATATACTCTTTAACCACAAATGCTCACCGACCCAGTGTTTACAAAGCGACAATGCAAAGAAAGCCCTTTACAAAAAAGGTAGAATAATGATATTAGACAATTTTGAGGTTGGAGGAGACCTTACCTACCTTACATTTTTGAACCGAAGTACAAAGACGAAGAACTACCTGCATGTGACTTTTCCAACATGATCATGCAATGTGTGAAGATGTGCATGCGCATTGAAGAGCTAGTGCAAGATGCACTTGTGGTTAAAAAGTATATAAATGTTTTTTTTTTTTTTAAGAAAATGATGGTTCCACTAAATAAGACCCTTATTCCTTGGCTGGGATTGTGTAGAGCTTTTTGAAGCTGCATTCAAACTACAATTTGGACCTTGATCCCCGTTAAAGTTCACTATAGAGTGTTTTCACAACGCGCCAACAATTGGCCACATTGGCAGGACTTAACGCAAACAATGGCATGGAACTGAATAAAACTTGCATATTTTGCTGATTATTACTGCAGAAAATGGTCAATTATTGTCATGTTTTTGGCTGTACCAATCAGTCAGACTGGGAAAAACATTTGGAGTACTACAGGCTGACAAAAATCATAACAAATCAAGGAGAAGAGTGCAAAAACCTGAGGACCATTTGTGGTTGGCCAAACTGAACCATTGAAAAATTTCCAGGGCAATTATCTTGACAATATTTGTATTTGTTCTTATCATTTCTGGTCAGGTAGGTTAAATATTAGGCTAATATCCTAATTAATACTGCTCATACATATCTTTTCCACCTATTCATTTTAGTTTGTCAAAATATTGCGCCCTTTCCTGCTTACTAAGTCCTTCTCTATATGATTTAGCAGCTTCCACACGTTTTTTCCGCGGTTTAGACGGTATAAATTATCAAAACAACGTATTCAGTACTACAATAACCTTGCAATCCATGTTGTTGTTCACATCCAAGTATCGCCGATATGGCCGCGCATCCGGGTACCTGACCCAATCGTGACATAACTGCAAACTCTCTATATGGAGAAAACGTTTTCCTCAAAAATCGTAATTTCTTTACGACTTAAGAAAGAAAGACATGAACATCTTGGATGACATGGGGGTGAATAAATTATAAGGAAATTTATATTCTGGAACAGGGGCGTCGTAGTTGGGTGAAAAGTGGGACTAAATTACCAGGGCCCCAAGTGGGGGGAGGGCCCCTGAGGAGTGAAATTTTATTTTCCTTTAAATATAATTTTAAGATCACAATAAATGTTAACTAATGTAAATGCTAATATTTTGCATATTTTTGATTCTGCAAATAAAACAGAAATTCAGAGAAGTTGTGTAATAAGGCTTTTTTTGTTATACATATAAGAGTTCTTAGATTAGTAGTAAGGTTAGTTGTAGGTGGTTGTGAACCTCGAGCTTACGGGGGCCCATGGCCACTGCTTGTGCATAGGGCCCAGAATTTGGTGCTACGCCCCTGTTCTGGAAGTAAACTAAGCCTTCAACATGAAGCGTTTGCCGAGTTTGCTCATTAATAGGCCTGTTAATTACGTTCCGCGACGTTTGCCAGGTAGGATAAACACTTATGTCACACGTGATCTAGTTCTATTCATAAAAGGCGATGTGAAACGCAGTTTGTGTATGAGGTTATATTAGGGAATTTATACGTGTTGTTATGTACCTTACTCTGACACGACGATGGTGCTCTTGTTCTTGTTTAGTTAAATACGGTTTAACACAATGGCGAGTAGCGCCCTCTGTTGGTTATGTCTGACTGCTGTGGTTTTTACTTTTTTTTTCTTCTGTCGATGTATTTAGTCGAGAGCACCTGATTCATGGATGTTAAAATTGCAGTGTTGTAAGGTGTTGTGTGATTCCCAGACACACTGATCTGAGGGCTCTGTTAACTTATATTGACCTTTGAGGTTTGGTGTATTGCTCAGTCAGCACTGGCATTTTCTCATGGGTGGAAGCACAAGTGATCTTTCATTTGGCATGAAAACTAACACTCAGGCACAAACTTAATAGTCCTTACTGCACACACACATAATGTTTGCATCTTATTTGGCAGCGGTCTTGAAATAAATACAGGCTTACAGAGGTTTATGTCTGGGAAAGCTTCAAATTCTGAATTTGTCAAGTGGATTTCTCAGCATAAGTGTAAGATTTGCTGTTGTGTTTTGTTATGTTGTATAGCTTTATGGCTGTTTGCTAAATAAACAGACAGGATGATTAGGATTCTGATATTTTGTAATATTGATCATACACTGCACACTGTAGTCTATCCTTCTTACTGCACAGCTGCTTATGAAACAATTATATACTTGGACATGAAATATAGATTTGGATATTGAAGTTTAAATTATATATAGGCTAAGCAGAAAGAAGACATGGAGTGGTCAGTAGAGGGCATTATATTTGACCTCCAAATCCTGCAACTGAACAATCAGAGTGTGTAACAATGTGTGTTATATGTTTAATATTTTATTGTATATATTATCTCTTCTGTTTACTCTACTAAAGCACCAGACGCCCCGTATACCCACTGGAAGCAGACAGTGTTTTATCTGGAAGAATATTTGACTGTAAAAAGAGGAGAAGAGATAGTCGGCACAGTCAGCATGAAGCCAAATGAGAAGAACGCAGTAAGAAACCACCTAATTAATAATAATAAAAAAAAGTTAAATATGCTTTCACAACCCTATTTAATTTTATTTTATTTTAAAAATAGTCAGTTGGTTAATATAAGCATAGCCAAAAACATGTTTTCCATATATATATATATATATATATATATATATATATATATATATATATATTCAATAGTTTTTTGTTTTATTTTATTTTAAAATAAAGCTAAAAACACATTTTCCATATTTCTAAAATATATATACACTGCCATTCAAAAGTCTATTTATTTATTTTAATAGTCGGTTGGTTAATATTAATATAAGTATAGCCAAAAATATGTTTTCCATATTTTTAAAATATATATACACACTGCCATGCAAAAGTTTATTTTATTTAATTTATTTACTTATTTTTTTATTTTATTTTATCATTTTAAAAATAATCAGTTGATTCATATAAGTATAGCCAAAAACATGTTTTCCATATTTTTTTAAATATATAAACTGTCATTTAAAAGTTTATTTTATTTAATAAATTAATTCATTTATTAATTTACTTTTATTTTAAAAATAGTCTGTTTGTTCATATAAGTATAGCCATAAACATGGTTTCCATATTTTTAAAAATATGTATAAACTGCCATTTAAAAGTTTATTTTATTTTTTATTATTTTAAAAATTGTCAGTTTGTTCATATAAGTATAGTCAAAAACATGTTTTCCATATTTTTAAGAATATATATAAACTGCCATTTAAAAGTTTATTATTTTTATTTTATTTAAAACTAGTCGGTTGGTTAATAAAAGTATAGCTACAAAAACGTAAAATACATATACACTGCCATTCAAAAGTTTATTATTTGATTTAGTTTAATTTTATTATTTAAAAAAATCAGTCGTTGGTTAATACGAGTATAGCCAAAAACATGTTTACATTGCCATTCAAATGTTTTCGGGTCTATATATGTATATATATATATATATATATATATATATATATATATATTTATAGCAGTTTAAAAGAATAGAATTTCAAAATAGAGTTTTGCTGTAATGTTATAAGTCTTTTAAATGCATTCTTGCAAAATAAAAGTATTACATTATTTTGAAAAAAAAAAACAAAAAAAACATTCCCTTAAACTTTTGAATGATACTGTATAATTCAATGCAACTTTCCTGTGTGTATATATATATATATATAATGTGATTTAACATTTCCGCTTTTTGTTCATCTATCCAGCGTGATTTGGACTTTACCTTTGAGCTGGATTTTAAAGGTCAGCTCTGTGAGGCCGCTATCGCTCACGACTACAAGATGCGTTAAGTATCCAGCAGTGGCGAGAGATGGTTTCTGAAAACACTCAGAGAAGCAGTGGCAGGGGCCGCTCCGGATCACAGCTACAGCCCCACTGCTGGGAAGAGACAGAGACGAAGAATGAGAAAGACCAGGACAGAAGTTGTTATCTCTGGGAGTCTTGCCAATGTTTTTGGAGCGGGGTGGCACTTCTAGCAATAGCAGCCTTGCCTTTACCAACTGTAGCCTGCACTAGTACGCCATCTCTCCGACTGTTCAGGGTCCAACTATGACTACACCCCACTGCAAACAAAAGAATGTCATGCTCTTATGAATGTTTAAGTGTTAGTTTATGATTACTTTGCATTTACATTAGGAGTGCGAGTTAAGATGTTTAATATCGAAGGTTGTGCTTCCAAAACCAAGGCATTAAGAATATTTAAATGTAATTAATTGTAATAAATGTAATAATTCATTTAAATTTAATCAGTGCTGGACTTTATCCATTTCAGTGTAGTAGAGTAATCTCATAGATTTAAATCCGATTACACAATGAATTTAATTTTATAATATGAAGATCATTAGGTTCTGCATCCTGTTAAAGGGTTACTCCACCCCAAAAATCATTAATTGTCATTAATCACTCACCCCCATGTCGTTCCAAACCCGTAAAAGCTTCGTTCGTCTTCGGAACACAATTTAAGATAATTTGGATGAAAGCCGGGAGGATTTTGACTGTCCCATTGACTGCCAGGTAAATACCACTGTCAAGACTCAAAAAAGTAAAAAGGCATGGTCAAAATAGTCCATCTGCCATCAGTGGTTCAATATGAATTTTATGAAGCGACGAGAACACTTTTAGTATGCAAAGAAAAAAAATAACGACATTATTCAACAATTCGTCTCATCTGCATCCCCTGTACGCAAACAGCGTACGCTGTTCTCGGTCAGATGCGTCACGCGGATACGTTTTCTCCGTTTATTTAAGCTCTGATTTGAACGAAAACAGCGTATCCGCGTGACGCAGCTGACAGAACACGGGATACTATCCAAAATGTCGCTACGGTGACGCGGAGACGAAGAATTGATGGATAAAGTTTTTTTTTTTCGTTTTCTTTGCGTACAAAAAGTATTCTCGTAGCTTCGTAAAATTATGGTTGAACCACTGATGGCAGATGGACTATTCTGACGACGTCTTTCATAATTTTCTGTGTCTTGACCAAGCGGCAACCTCCCGGTCTCCCTCTTGAAGCCAACACGGAGGTCTATATAGCTAATTTTGCCTTTATGTCAGCTGTGAGGGGGGTGAATTTTTTACAACTCATCCGTTTAATTTATATTAAGTCTTAAAGTTCTGCATAATTTACGTAGCCACTTGAGTGACACCGTCATAATTACGTAGCCACTTGAGTGACAGGTGGATTGCCGCTGCTATCACCACCGTCGGGCTAGGCGGGCGTGGTTTCAGCAACCAGCTCCCGCCTCTATGCCTATTTTCGATTATCCGGAAGTGACGTGCAGTGACGTATTCCAAGATGGCGACGGCCGTCTCCCGCCCACTAAGAGCTTCAAAAATGCTCTTCAGAAACCTACGGGTGACGTCACGGACACTACGTCCATATTTTTTTTTTTTTTTTTTTTTTTTTTTTTTTTTTTTTTACAGTTTATGGTCTTGACAGTGGTATTTACCTGGCAGTCAATGGGACAGTCACAAACCTCCCGGTTTTCATCCAAAATATCTTAAATTGTGTTCCGAAGACGAACAAAGCTTTTACGGGTTTGGAACGACATGGGGGTAAGTGCGTAATGACAAATTTTTAATTTTGGGGTGGAGTAACCCTTTAATTACATATAATACAACATGTGAACACCGTTTCCTGAGAAAGACACATCAGTTATAAAATTAAGATTTGGGGCAGTTATAAACCAAGAAACGTTTCTTGCCTAGATGAAAACGAATCAGAAGCGAATGATGGAAATCACAAGACTGCAATACAGTGATGTGTTGAAACTGTAAATTTGTTTTCTAGTAGCTTTATGAGACTGCAATATGTAGTGTTAGTATTATTTATGATCCTAGATGTGTGATACTTACATTTCCACTTGCATCTGCTAACTGAGCACAGAGAAAGAGAAAAAGCACATGATACATATCAAAAAAAAAGATGGCATGAGAAATGCTGGCACTGTCTGCGGTGAGATCTTGATGAGCTGGACTCAGATGGCACCTGCTGCTCTTCACCTGTGCTCTTATTAGAGTCTTTGCCAAGGCATGACTGGGATCGTCCCGGTCCATCTGTGACCCCTGTGCCACAGTTGATTATACTGTTCAAGTCCTCACCAAAGACATTCAGTTCACTTGCAAAGCACATTGTTCATTATGCGTTATATTTATTGTTCATAGTTTGTTTTTCTATAGGTAGTATTTATCAGATTCCTTGGTGGAATATTGTTCAATATTGGGAAGTGTGAATAACTGTATCTTCTGTGCAAAGAATGTTTTCTTCATCCAATATTGTATTTTCAACTGATAAGGTGTTTGGTATTGAAATTTGAGGTGATAAAATGTTTTCAAATGATTATTCTGCCATGATTTGAGCATCTATCAAGATAATAGTAAACTAATTAAAGCTAAGTAAAATGTTTAGGTGTACAATAGCATGCCTTATTGAAAGCGTATTTGGCTGTTTATGACGACATGTTGCTGTTGTGATAAAAACATGAAAGTGAAACAAAAAAGACTGAACATTTCTGAAACGTTAGTGATTGAGATGAGTAAAGCAAATAAAAGTCATTTGTCCATTAACGTGCGGTGTAATACTTGATAGTGCTCTAACTGTAGTACCACTTGTAGTCCACAAGGGGGTGTAAAAAGATGATAAAAAAAAGACACAGGTCTATCTGACGTATGTAGAGTGACCATACGTCCCTCTTTATGCTGGCCGGGATTTCTAAATAGCCTAAAGGGTTTTGGCTTCATTTTCCTATTCACTTCTCTACAGGGGTGAGACTTCCGGTTGATTAGGCGCTATAGGGAAGTCTCATGGGACTTGAGAAGAAATGTAGCTGCAAGCAGCGATTATTGGGGTTTAAGTACTTTAAGGAATTTGAGCACATATAAAAAATACATTATTTAGCATCCCTGTAACCACCAAAATCAATGATTTAAAAAAGCATTTTTGGCAAGTCCAGGTAATTTTATAGCTGTTATAGAGCCAGTTGTGGTCCAAATCTTTTAAAAACTTTGCATGCTTGTTTAGAATCTCCTGTCGCATGTGCTCACCGGGTTTCGTGAAGTTTTGGGGTTTCATTTAGGCTTTATAGGATTTGTGGTAAATCTGGACAGGCCCCTTTTCTAAATGACCCGTTATAGGAAAAAAAGGAAAGAAAAGGAAGTGAGGCCAAGTATGGTGACCCATAATTTGACCTACAATGTCAACATTTTTTGGATAATTATTGACCTAGAGAGTCCAGAGAATTGTACTGCAGTGTTTTTTACCAGATTGAGCAAAAAACCTAGGACTAGTTCACAAAAGTAGGTTTTTGACATCTTCTCAATCGTTTACCAAAAATTTGATTGACATCAGTGGTTCTAAAGGCAAAGTTGTCCGGAATGAGTTGTTCTATCATATGATACAAATATCAAAATGTGCAACGTAAAATTGTTTATGACCTTGAAAAATGCGTTAACGCAGCCCAGTGGCCGATTTCTTTCAAATTTCTCTCAGACCTTCGGGGCTGTGAGTCAAACAGGCCCACCAAGTTTCATTCCGATCGGCCTCCATTAACCTTTAACAGGTGCTTAAAATTCAAACGCCAATAGCGGGCATGTTTTTTGAGATATGCAAGTGTCCTTGTAGACGCTTGTGGCACTTTGGATCAAGACCGTGCACACAGATTTTCATGTTAAAAGGACAAACGGTTTGCAGTTATAGCCATTTTTGTTTTTTCCCTCTAATAGCGCATCCAAGTGGCCAAGCTCCACGATTTTTTTTAGGCGGAGATATCTCATTGCATTTAGGAGTTACAGGCATTTTACTAAAAGTAGCCCTGCCCCTTACAAATGTTTTGGCGTCCCTTTGTGACGGCGAGTCAAAAATTAGATGTTTTTTGATAATTATTGATATTCGCTCTTCAGAGAATCTTTCTGCACTGGTTTGGTTAAGAAATAGTTGCGAAGAGTAGGATTTGCAAGAAAACCAAAACACCCGAAAATTGAGCCAAGTGGTGAGCCAAGGAGTCCAACGATGTAAGACACTTGAGCCTGCGACTGACGGTTTAGGAGTTATGAGTGATCTCGTACTTTTGATCATTGTAGTGTCCCCGTCAAGCCTTGGTGGCATTGTCGGCAGTGTGAGTACTACCATCCCTCCAAGTTTCAAGTAAGTCTACAACTTACAGTTTGGTCTGCGTGATCAGTTTTATGTGGAGATGGCTCCAAGCTACGTGCTTGAAGCCCTAAAAGATATTCGTATCATATGATAGAAATCCTCATTCTGGACAACTTTGCCTCTAGAACCACTGCTGTCAGTCAAATCATTTGTTAAATGATTGAGAAGATGTTAAAAAAAAAAAAGAAAAAAAACCTACTTTTACAAACTAGTCCTAGGTTTTTCACACAATTTGTTAAAAAACACTGCAGTACAATTCTCTGGACTCTCTAGGTCAATAATTATCAAAAGAAATTGGAATTTAACCATTGGGAAGCTATACCCAAAATCCTATAAAGTCTATAAGAAAACGAAACTTGGTAAACATATGCGACAGGTGATTCTAAACAAGCATGTACAGTTTTAAAGAAAACTTCCAGAACTACAATTTACAAATAATTTACTCACCCCCTTGTCGTCCAAGATGTTCATGTCTTTCTGTCTTCAGTCGTAAAGAGATTTTAGGTCTTTGAGGAAAGCATTTCAGGATTTTTCTCCATATAATGGACTTCATTGCTGCCCCGATTTTGAATTTCCAAAATGTAGTTTAAATGGAGCTTCAAAGGGCTCTAAACAATCTCAACCAAGGAAGATCTGTCATTTTTTTCGAAAAATGAAAATTTGTATACATTTTAAGCACAAAAGCTTGTGTAGCACAGGCTCTGGGATGCGCGTCTACGACACTACGTATCACGTCTAAGTTCATCATCTGTGTACTCCGGCTCAACAAGGTAGAGTATGGCGAAAAACTCCATCTCATTTTCTTCTACAACTTCAGAATCATCCGACATCGTTGTACCTTTTTGTTTGTAAAGAGCGTTTGACTTACTTGCACTTCCTTAGTCTTTGTGCGTTTGCTTTGTAAACACTGGGTCTATAGTTCCATGTGACCTTTCGACATGATTCAATAGTGCGTATTGTTGTGGACGCGCATCCCAGAGCCTGTGCTACATGAGCTTTTGTGCTTAAAAAGTAAACAAATTTTTCTTTTTCGAAAAAATGACAGATCATTTGGCTAGATAAGACCCTTCTTCCTCGGCTGGCATCATTTAGAGCCCTTTGAGGCTGCATTTCAACTACATTTTGGAAGTTCAAAATCGGTCCACCAATGACCAAGACCATTGCATGGAGAAAAATCCTGAATTGCTTTCCTCAAAAACCATAATTTCTTAACGACTGAAGACAGAAAGTCATGAACATCTTGGATGACAAGGGGGTGAGTAAATTTTTTGTAAATCATTGTTCTGAAAGTGGACTTCTCCTTTAAGGAGATCCGACCACAGCTGGTGCTGTAACAGTCATAAACGTTAAAAAACATAGTATTTCTATAGTACATTACCAGGATTTGCCAAAAATGCTTTTTTTAAGTAATTGATTTAGGTGGTTACAGGCTTGCTACATAATGTCTTTTTTCATCTGCTTAAATGCCGTAAAGCACCTGAACCCTGGTAATCGCTGCTTGCAGCTATATTTGTAAATTTGTTCGTAAGGGGAACATGAAATCCCACGCTAAATTTTAAACTGGTAAAACCTGTGGAGGTTTCAGAACAAAGCCTTAGATATTTGAATTCTTATTTTCCAGAGTTCATTGTTAGCTGGCATGCAGCGCCTCTTGGCATTTCCCTGAAAGAACGAACTGGAATTAATGCAAACAAAGTATTCTTTATTTTCACATTTCACTCAATATATATTTCTATTTAGTATTTACACATTACACATGTACATAATAAAGCTGTAACATTTATAAAGACCAAATGAGTGAGAAACTATTTAAAACATCCACATTGTGTTCAAATCTAGTGTCATTTTGCCCAGTGGTCATACAGAAGCTGTGATAGAGAAACTTTCCATAAATTATGTGTGAATCAATATGAAAACTCAAGTTATAGATCAAGTATCATATTTTTAAAAACACAGCATACAGTAGACCTCATCACAAATGTGCATAAATCCACTGTCTGGTGGACAATTAATGCATTTGATATTATTTAAGGTAAGTGTGAACATCAACAACTGCTTTGAGACATTTTGCACTGGTTTAACACTGACTGCATTAAATTGCAAATACAGACTACATATACACATTACTGTTTGCACAGCACAAAAAACAACTCAAAAAGTGACCTGAAATCAATATTAGATGAACTCTATTTCAATAGATAAATGATTTATTCAGTATAACACTGAACCCTGTTAAAACCGAATCCTTCATGGCAGTGTATTAAAAATATTCATGCTGATGATAACAAATAGAGCCATTTTTCAGAATATGTTGGAATAATAAAGAAATATATCAATATATCAATTCATCACATAAGTAATAAATAACACATTTGTGCAAATGACTGTGCTGTAAACAAACTAGCCTGTAGGAGCTTATTTTGCTCATCTAAAATACACTGTCTTAGACCTTCATATTAAAAAGATAAATTACAACAATTGTCAATACAAAAATACAGATTTGTTTACTTCAATAGTGTGACCAGTGATTTAAATAACCTTAATAGGGACAGGTTTGACTGTAGTAATGTACAAAACTATAGTGCTCTACTTATAGCCCTACATCTAACTGTTATCATAAAACGCATCCATTTCACACTATAAAGAGGTACTGGTGTATAAAAAGACCAAACATTTTTAACTCCACAGTGGCCGTACAAAAAGAGAAAACAGGAACATAAGATGAAGAAAAACAGATAAGGAGTAACACCAAACCATACTAAAATGCAGAAGCAAAAAGTCTGTGAGTGTTTATGGGTGACTTTCTACTAGCAGCACGACTTCTTTTTAGCATGGCTGTCTACTAGTGACACGGTTTTCTCTTTTTCTCTGTCCTCTTGTTCTTTCAGAACTCTGACGGAGAGAAAAAAAGTGGCACATCTTATAAGGTGCAGTACAACAAAAATAAAAACTGTACCTGGGAATAGCCTAGCTGTTTTATAGGTATTAAGAAGTGTGATGGCAAAAGTCTGTTTGATTTATTATTATTTGTTATTTATATATTATTATAGTATTTATCAGTATTTTGAAATTGTGTTTACATATATACACACACTCACACACACAGAGTATACATACACATGGACATACATATAGTAATTTTCGTTTTAGTAATTCTGTAAAATGTTTTGTCATTTTTATTTTTTGTATTTTTTAAAACTATTATAATCTATTTCATTTTTGACTTCAGATTTAGTTCTAGTAATTTTATAATAATTTATCTGATATATATATTATATATATATATTTAAAATGTAGATTTTTTTTTACATTTTTTTTTAGTATTTATTATTTTTTAAAATGATTTTTGACTTCAGTTTTGGTTCTAGTAATTTTTTATATAATTTCACTATCTATCTATCTATCTATCTATCTATCTATCTATATATATATATATATATATATATATATATATAAAAAAAATTTGGATTTTATTTTTAGTAATTTTGTATCATTTTTTGTCATTTTTATTATTTTTTGTATTAATTTTTAATTATTAAATGGTTAATTTTTTATTTCAGTTTTAGTTCTAGTAATTAATATATAATTTCTCTCTCTCTATATATATATAATTTTGATTTTAGTTTTAGTAGTTTTGTATAATTTTGTCATTTTTATTATTTTTTTATATTTATTATTTTTTAATTATAATCTTTTTTTTCAGTTTTAGTTCTAGTAATTATATATATATATATATATATATATATATATATATATATATATTTTTTTTTTTTTTTTTTTTTTTTTTTAGTTAGTAATGATTTCAGTGTTAGTAATTTTGTATTATTTTTTGTCACTTTAATTATTTTTTTTTAGTTATTATTATATGTTTAGTTTTTTATTTCAGTTTTAGTTCTAGTAATATATAGTAAGGCTTTAAAAATGGATTTTATGCTTGTAAAGTAAGGTTGGTGTTAAGTTTTGTTGAAGTGGACCAACTTCTATACTGATTTTAGAAAAAAACTTTCAGAATGAAAATCAGAAAATAGACTGGTTAACCTCTTACCTTGCCATGTGAACCATGGACTCGGTCACATTGTGGCTTGAAAAAGCACTGCACTCATAGAAAATCAGCTGAAAGTCCTGAAAGAGTGAAAAGAAAATGGCAAAATAAGATACTTTTAGCCTAATTTTGGCCATTTTACTGTATGCCATTCAGTGTGGTTCTTTATCTGCTGAGTTTATGCAACAGTAACTGACAGGAAGCCACTTCATGCATCTTCACTGAAAATACACACGGAAAGGAAAAAGAACTTCCTCTCGGCTAAAAACTAATTTAGACCCGAGTCAGAAAACTTTTATATGTTCATTTGAAGACCGCCATGCTTAAAATGTTTAATGGTGATCCATTAGTGCCACTCCAGGGCCCAGATTCACTCACCTTGGCTAATTTCTCTGCCACTCCCAGAGGAATCTGTCTCTGGTTGTCTAGATCGGTCTTGTTCCCCAGGAGCATGATGGGAATATCCTCACCTGCACCTTCCTGTAAGATGGAAAATGATAACCACTTCCCATAAAAACTGATAAAAACTTAATACTTTTATTCAGCGAAGATGGCTTAAACTGATCACAGTGATAATATTCATTTCTTAAAAAAAAAAATAATAATAATAATCTTACTGACTCCAAACTTCTGACCCTAGGACTTCCATTTAAATTCCTTTTATTAAGGCCAAAAGGCCAATAGCTAATTTACGTCACTAATGAAAACCAATAGAGAAGAGGGTGGAGAACAGTTAGCGAAACTGCCAATTGCTATATTTGCTATTACTAGTCAGAAGCAGGTAGTTACAATTCAAGTGGAGTCTTTTATCCATAAAGTGGAAACGAATCACTCACCTGCACGCTGGCCAGCCATTGCCTCACTGCTGTGAAAGTCAGCTCATTCGTGATGTCATACACCACCACCACACCATCAGCCTTGCGAAAAAACTGCTTGGTGATGCTGCGATACCTGTCGGCGGATCCCCAGAATGAAACCATCTTTAGCGTTCACTTATTTTTGTAGTTAAAAGACGCAATGGAGCAATCAATTAATTATTAGGACTCTGATAACACACTGATTATGATTAATTAGGATTGTTAAAAGAACCATAAATCTAATAGAAACATCAATAAAACCACTCACCTCTCCTGTCCTGCTGTGTCCCACATTTGCAAGGCTACCTGGCTGTTGTCCACTGTCAGAGTCTTCACACTGTAGTCGATACCTGCACACGGCACACAAATGAAAGCAGTCAGTCTGAAGGAGAAGGAAAGGAGTCTGCCATTTAATGCTTTTGTTTTTTTGTCCATCCAAGAGGAAGCTCCAGACGGAATTGATTTGTAGATTTAGTCAATACCAAGTTATTGATAAACATTTAAAACCAGCTAAATATAAATAAAAACAAAAGAATGCATTGGGAGCCAGGGGGTGAAAACTTTTGCAATTTAAAGATCAGGGTAAATTTGACTTATTTTGTCTTCGGGGGAACATGCAAGTATCTTCTGTAGCTTTTGAAGGGCAGTACTAAATGAAAATAAAAATGTTATTTAGGCAAAATAAGAAAAAAAGTACACATCTTCATTTTGTTCCAAAAGTTTTCACCCCCAGCTCTTAATGCTTGGTTTTTCCTTCTGGAGCATCAGTGAGTGTTTGAACCTTATGTAATAGCTGCATACGAGTCTTTCAGCTGTCCACAGTGTGAAAAGATGGATCTCAAAATCATGCAGTCATTGTTGGAAAGGGTTCAAATACACAAAAATGCTAAAAAACTAAGGAATTTGTGGAACCTGAGAATTTTTATGAAGAACAGCAAGCAGTTTAACTGTTCAGGACAAACAAGGGACTCATGAATAACTATCACTAAACAAAAAAACACAGCTGTGGATCATTCAGGTAACAACACAGTATTAAGAATCAAGTGTATGTAAACTTTTGAACAGGGTCATATTATTTTCTCCTGTGGACTTTATGTAAACATCTTTTATGTTAAATATATTATTCAGGTCAGTACTAAATAAAAAAATAACATGCATTGTGCATGATCCCTCTTATTTTGGTAAAATAATTAACATTTTGCAGATTCTGCAAGGTGTATTTAAACTTTTGACTTCAATTGTATATCGTTACAATGAAATAAAATATTGTGATATAAGATTTTGGTCATATTACCACTTTCTAATCTTAATGATCAGTGTCATACTACAGAGATAGTCTTGACTGAGTTAAAGGTTCAAATTTAAGGTCAGCAAAACTTGTGTGAGACTCAATATTGTTTAACAGTGTTGCTGTCATCAACAAATGGAGAATTAGCAGACACAACAACATGCCACTGAGTTGTGAAACAAGCTGTGGACTCACACCCAAAAAAAATAGCTTTGGAGCAGCAAGATGGTAAGTCAGTGATGACACAATTTTTCTTTTGGGTGAAAAAGAAGAAGTTAATGTTGAGGGCTGTTTAGTTTAAAAAAATAAAAATATCCATAGAAACTAGTACATGTGAAAAGGAAGTCCACTTACCTACAGTAGCACATGTACCAGTGTGGAAACTGTTGTCACAGAAGCGACGTAGAAGAGATGTTTTTCCCACACTAGAATTCCCCACCAGAACAATCTTAAACAGACGATCTGGGCCTGAACTGGCCCCTTCCTCCTTAAAGAAGAAGAAGAAAATAAAAAACAAAGACCCCATGATTAATGAAAAGGGGAAAAAGCTTTAATAAAGAGGATCCATGTGATCCAAATTCTCATATTTTACACCCAACTTACAAATTAATCATTTTAGCTTCCCCAAAACCTTTTAGTGAACATTTTTTGATCATTTCAATATTCTAAAGAACTTAATTCCACTATAAAAAAAAAAAAACCTTTCGTGCACTCGAAATATTTCATGGATGTTATAAGCTACCAGTCAAATGATTTTTTGTTTTTTAAAGAAGTCCCTTTTGCTCACCAAGCCTGCATTTATTTGACTCAAAATACAGAAATATTGTGAAATATTTTTACTATTTAAAATAACTGCTTTTTATTTGAATATATTTAAAAATGTTATTTATTTCTGTGATCAAAGCTAAACTTTCAGCATCATTAATCCAGTCTTCAGTGTCACATGATGCTTCAGAAATCATTCTAATATGTTGATTTGCTGTTCAAGAAACATTTATTATTATTATTAATATTTAAAACAGTTGAGTACATTTTTTCAGAATTCTTTGATGAATAGAAAGATCCAAAGATGAGCATTTATCGGAAATAAAAATATTATATTTTCTAATATTATACAGTATACCATTCAAAAGCTTGGAGTCTGTATAATTTTTGTAATTTTTTTTTTTTGGAGGAAAGAAATGATAGAAATTAATACTTTTAGCAACAATGCTTTAAATTGATCAAAAGTGATGACCATGAAATTTTTATTACAAAATAATTCAGTTTCAGATAAATGCTGTTCTTCTGAACTTTCTATTCATCAAAGAAACCTGAAAAAAATTATTTCTACTAAGCTGTTTTCAACATAATAATAATAATAATAATAATAAATGTTTTTTTGAGCAGCAAATCAGAATATTACAAAGATTTCTGAAGGATCGTGTGACTTGAGTAATGCTAAAAATTCAGCTTTGAAATCACAGGAATAAATTACATTTTAAAATATATTGAAATAGAAAACAGTTATGTTAAATAGTAAAAATATTCAACATATTTTTTTGTTTTTGCTGTACTTTGGATCAAATAAATGCAGGCTTGGTGAGCAGAGGAGACTAAAAAAAATAAAATAAAATAAAAACATTAAAAATCTTACTGTTCAAAAACTTTTGACTGGTAAAGTAGGATCCTCAATGATGCCAATAAAGAACCTTTATTTTTAGTTTACTCATTTTGAAACCTCCACAAATGTCCAAGGTTCTCACCGACTGGACTGTCTCTTTGCCCACAGGCTGTCCCCTGGGTGAGGTGGGTGTGGGTGCGACTCCAACTCCTGGAGAAGGTGAAACAGAGGTCGGAGTGCTGGTTGTGGGGTAAATATTGCTCATCTGCAGGTCCATGCCCTCCTCCAACTCCTCATCTTCACTCCATTCTCTGAGCTGGGCTTGATAACCCTGTTGAAGGAGTTGAGGAAGATGGTCCTCCTCGATGGAGATGATCCTCTGGAGCTGGTGTTTTGAAGGAGGTTGTCCGTCTACCGTGTCCCCCAGGTCCACGCAGTGCCCATTTACGCCGATCGCGTTCTTCCGCTTAGACTGCGGCAGAACCTCTTCATCCTCATCGCTGGAAAAGACAACAGTTATATGTATGCTTATACTGGATTCACCAAAATGGCATCGGCAAGATGGAGTAGATCTTTTTTGATTACTCAAACTGTACATATCAAGAAATCACAATAACATCTTCACAATAAGCTTTGATTAAACTCAAGTCTAAAGGATAGTGAGACGCTTTTTGATATCTACTGTATTCCTCTTTTCATCATACCTCTTAAATGACTGCTTCCGCTCAGAGTGCTTCATGGTAATTGATCCAGACCTCTGTTTCCATGAGAGTTTTGCAGCAGAAGGATTTGGTTTCTGAAAGACAGCAAACAATGACTTGAAATTGCCAAATGCAGGATCTGTATTAAGCACAATGTCTAATATAACATCCATAAGAACATACTTGATAGCACATGTCTCTTTCATCTCGTAAGTGTTTGTTCATTTCCCTAGGAGGAATAAAACAGAACACGTGAAATCTGGTTAAATATACAGACATGCCCCCTCATTTATAGTTATTTCTTACCTTAGCAAATCAAGCTGCTTGAGAAGACTTGCCCTTTCTCTTTGCAAGCTTTCTGTAACCCTATAAATCTCCCTGAGAAAAGAAAAGAAAAAAAACTCCTATAATGATAATATATAAGCCATTATTAGACACCAGTTTAAATAAATAAAAAAAAAAAATACATAAAAATATTTTTACATTTAATGCGAAATAAACTGTGAATAAATATATATATTTTATTTCATTCATTATTTTATTTTGGTGTGGAATGTGACCCTGATATGCTTTGAACACATTGTAAAAAATAATGTTTTAATAAAAATGTCAATAAATTGTTATTGTAATATAACTGTTTTATTAAAAAAAAAAAAAAAAAAAAAAAAAATTAAATAATTGTAGGGAATAACAATTTGGGGGAAAAAATAATAAAATTTATATAATATCTAATTTAAATGTTATACATTTTATTGATTGATTGACTGATTTAATTTTGTTGTGAAATTTGACCCGAATATGCTTTGAACACTATGTAAAAATAATATTTGAATAAAAATGTAATTAATGTAATTTGTTTATTATATTATATTATGTTAATATAAAAAATAATGATAATTACAAAGATAACAAAAAAAATAAATAGGAAGATAAGGACTATTGCAAAAAAGAATTACAATAACTGTAGGGAATGACAATTTTGGGTGAAAAAAAAAAAAAGTATATATACATCTCATTTACATTTTATATATTTTATTTATTTAATTTTGGTGAGAAATTTGACCCTGATATGCTTTTAACACTATGTAAAAATAATATTTGAATAAAAATTTCATTAAATTGTTATTCCAATATAATTGTTTATTATATTATATTATATAAAAAATAATGATAATTACAAAAATAACGAAAAATAAATAGGACAATAATGGTAGGGAATAACAATTTTGGGTGAAAAATAAAAAAAATATATATATATATATAATATCTAATTTATGTTTTATATATTTTATTTATTTCATTTTGGTGAGAAATTTAACCCTGATACAGTTTGAACACTGTGTAAAAATAATATTTTAATAAAAATGTCATTGTAATATAATTGTTATATTATATTATATTATATTACATTACATTATATAAAAAATAATGATAATTACAAAAATAATGAAAAATTACAAAAAAACAAAAAAAAAAACAATAATTGTAGGGAATGACAATTTGGGGGGGATGTACACACATAGATATTTACATTTTATATATTTTATTTATTTAATTTTGGTGGGAAATTTGCCCCTGATATGCTTTGAACACTGTGTAAAAATTTTTATTAAATTGTTATTGTAATATAATTGTCATATTATTACCTTATATTAAAAAAAAAATAAGAATTACAAAAATAACAAAACCAGAATTATTATTATATTATTATTAATTATTATAGTATTATTATTATTATATTACTATTAATGAATTATTATTATTATATTATTATATTATTCATTTTTTCAAAAGCAGTAAATGTCATATCATCCTCACATCTCTCTCTCCTCGTGCAGGCGTGAGGCCTGTTCCTGCAGCAGCGTGAGTTGCTCCTGAGCCAGACTCAGCTCCTGCGTGGTGTTCTCCAGCTCTCGGCTCAAGTCCTCATTATACTGCTTTAATTTGACATTCTCCACGGCCGTCTCCCGCTGCTCGCTGTGCAGCTCTCGACACTGATGCTCCAGCTAATGAACACCAAAACACACATGTAAATAAAACAATCAACACATAAGCTGTCCGAAAAATAACAAGACATGCCAACCATGTATATTTACACCACTATCAAGAACTTGGAAGGATAACCTTGGAAGTGTTAATGTGAATGTTTGGATGGGATACTGTGGGAGGAATGAATTGATAAGAAAGCTCTTACACGCTTTTAAACACAGCTATGCTGCTAAATATAGACACAAAATAGGACACAATACCATGTCTATACCCAAACATACAAAACCACACTTCAGCTCCCCACAGCAGAAAAGCAGTTTTGCTTGCAAAGTTGCATTGCAGCAAAGAGCACAATAAAGAAACTAATTCGCTTTAGCTGTTCACAAATGCACAGAGAAGAAAATTAAGCTTGTAATCAAAGAGGCAAAGGAAGCTTTGTTAGATTTTGTTTATTCATTAGCACTGAAAGGCTTTGCTGGGTTTTTGTCTATTGTGTGTACAGATCAACGTCTATTTTTGTGTGCGTCAGCACTGTCAGACGTGGTTTTTTGAAAGCTGAACACAAATTTCCAGCAAATGATCAATGCTACACAATCTGACAGTAATACATGAGCAACTTCTGAGCATTAACACTCATTTAAGTCAAAGTCCCTAAAATGTACCTGCTAGTTTGTTCTTGAGTTCAAGTTTCAGCCCTTCCTCGACTTTTCATTACAGGAAATGATCTCACTCGCTAATTCTAATTTAAACATCTTTAAATTTAATATTTACTGCAGTTGGTTGTCATTTCCTTAGACGTATTACTCTACATAAAATTAATTATTCACATAGTGAATAGATGTGCAATGGCTTTACAAATATTACCAGTTAAACTGGTTTGGTGACAAGCAAAGGAATTTGTTGTGACCCACCCGTTTCTGTTTGTTTGAAAGATTTTCCAGCTCCTTCTCTTTAGCAGAAAGCTGATGCTCCAAATCATGACTGCGAGACAAAAACCGCTCAGAATCCTGGAGAAAACAGAGATCACATGACCCATACAGTTCACCATGGTGCAGAGTAACAGTTACTTTCTAGTGTAGAATCATAACTTATTATGTGACCCTGGACCACAAAACCAGTCTTTAGCAGCATGGGTATATTTGTAGCAATAGCCAAAAATACACTGTATGGGTCAAAATTATTGATTTTCTTTTACGCCAAAAAGCATTAGGATATTAAGTAAAGATCATGTTCCATGAAGATATTTTGTACATTTCCTACAGTACATATATCAAAACTTAATTTTTGATTAGTAACATGCATCGCTAAGAACTTCATTTGAACAACTTTAAAGGTGATTTTCTCAATATTCTGATTTTTTTGCACCCTCAGATTCCAGATTTTCAAATAGTTGTATCTCGGCCAAATATTGTCCTATCCTAACAAACCAAACATCAATGGAAAGCTTATTAATTCAGCTTTCAGATGATGAATGTCAACAAATTGACCCTTATGACTGGTCACATATGAGATTGCTAGTATAACAACTTTTCAGAATCGTATTTATTTTAATTAGTTTCAATGATGACAGTGGGTCTTCTGGGTGGTTCTTTATTGGGCCAAGTAAAAAGATGTAGACTTAGATATAGACCTTTTTATAGACCTTCATTAGTTTCCCTTAAAGGAGAAGTCCACTTCCAGAACAACAATTTACAAATAATTTACTCGCCCCCTTGTCATCCAACATGTTCATGTCTTTCTGTCTTCAGTCGTGAAGAAATTATGGTTTTTGAAGAAAGCATTTCAGAATTTTTCTCCATATAATGGACTTTATTGGTGCGCCGATTTGAATTTCCAAAAAGCAGTTTAAATGCAGCTTCGAAGGGCTCTAAACGATCCCAGCCAAGGAAGAAGGGTCTTATCTAGCGAAACAACCGGTCATTTTTTTTTTGGAAAATAAAAGTTTGTATACTTTTTAAGCACAAGGGCTCATGTAGCACAGGCTCTGGGATGCGCGTTCACAACACTACGTGCTATTGAATCACGTCGAAAGGTCATGCGGAACGTAGGCGGAACTACAGACCCAGTGTTTACAAAGCAAAAGCGCAAAGACTAAGAAAGTGCAAGCAAGTCAAACGTTGTTTACAAACAAAAAGGTTAAACGATGTCGGACGATTCAGAAACAGAACAGATTTTTCGAACGAGTCATTTCGTTCATTTTAGCAAAATATAATTAGAATGTCCCTAACACATCTACTGCTTACACAAACGTTGACCACACTACAAACAAGACAAAGCTATAATGCTATAAGAAACAGAAAAGATTAATTAATTGTTTACCTGGGTCTTTACTCTATGATTAGCTCACCTCACCTCTTATCTGACAAGTCTTCAGGTTCGAGTCGTTCGTTCATCATGTGACAGCCCCCAAAAAAATGACTTCCTTGGCTGGGATCGTTTAGAGTCCTTTGAAGCTGCATTTAAACTATGTTTTGGAAAATCGGGGCACCAATGAAGTCCATTATATGGAGCAAAATCCTGAAATGCTTTCCTCAAAATATGGGCCTAATGTGTGTCTGTTGAACCACAGTCGTGGAGACTTTTTTTTGGCCTTCAAAAGGCTGGTCGCACCTTTGAGAAATTAGGTCGCATGTGCGACCAAATTGGTCGCACTCTAGAGCCCTGCTTGTCGTTTCAAACCTGTAAGACCTTTGTTCATCTTCGGAACACAAATTAAGATATTTCTGATGAAATCTGAGAGCTTTCTGACCCTGCATAGACAACAACGGTACTACCACGTTCAAGGCAGAAAGGTAGTAAGGACATCGTTAAAATAGTCCATGTGACATCAGTGGTTAAACCGTAATGTTATAAAGCTACAAGAATTCTTTTTATGCACAAAGAAAACAAAAATAACGATTATATTCAACAGTTTCTTCTCTTCCTTGTCATTCTCTGCCACCATTCACAAGAGAATTTTTATTTTTGGGTGAACTATCCCTTTAAAACCTAAGGTTTAGGGTTTATTCAAATGATTCCAATTTGAATAATTAATAAGAAGTAATATTAGACATGTGATTTTACCTCTAAAAGTATCCTGTCTTTCTCATTCTTGATCTGCTGCTCCATTTCTTCATACAGCCTCTGGATTTCATCATCATGTGTCGCCGCTTTCCTGTGAAAGACGTCATGATCATTCAAAAAGCTTTTAAGTTACTTATTAGTATGAAAGAATGAAACACTATTCACTGGGTACATGGAACATTCAAAAGGAATTATTCTCTGCCATTTAATTCAGAAGCAATTTATCTTTTGTCAACTCATTCCCATGGCTATTTTTTGGTATGCTGGGAGAGAATAATAAAGATACAAATCAGGTGACAAAGGCAGCCAGAGAAATCTTCTGGAAGAAAAAGCAGTGTGATTTTACCTTTTATGCCATGTTCATGTAGTGGGTCAGACTGACATATTTCAAAAATTTATCTTTAAATGCCACAATAGACATGACTATCAAGCCTCAGTACATGCTTTCCATTGTGATCAGAAGAGAATAAATGTGACCCTGGACCACGAAACCAGTCTTAAGTAGCACCAGTATATTTATAGCAAAAGCTAACAATACATTGTAAGGGTCAAAATTGTTTTTTCTTTTATGCTAAAAATCATTAAGATATTAAATAGGAACATCTTCCATTAAGATGTTTTGTAAATTTCCTACCGTGAATATATCAAAACCTAATTTTTGATTAGTAATATCCATTGCTAAGAACTTGATTTGGACAACTTCAAAGGCGATTTTCTCAATATTTTGATTGTTTTTGCACCCTCAGATTCCAGACTTTCAAACAGATGTATCTCAACATCAATGGAAAGCTTATTTATTCAGCTTTCAGATCATGTATAAACCTCAATTTTAAAAAAACTGACCCTTATGACTGGTTTTGTGGTCCAGGGTCACAAATGTGGTCTTTCATGAATTAAAGGGATCAATATATTATTAGAAAACTGAGTGATACTCATGAAAATGTGAGAATGCATTAGAGATTATTTACTGCATTCATTACATTTTTTCAGAAAGACAAAAATAAAAAATAAATTTGATTGCTTGTAATCCTTTAATGGTCAACAGAATGCTGCAAACTCACTTCTCGGCACTAAAATCTAACCTTCGCTTATGCTCAGAAAATCAACTTTTAAAGCATAGTAAAAGCCAATTCTGTTACCAGTTATACGGCCAAGCTCAAATGTGGAAAAATTTATGCAAAAGCCATCTTACACAGTCCTTGCATCACATCTGTCCCCTGAGTCTTATTATGAGTCACTATACAATACTATGTGACTGTCAAGTCAACCAACATGGGATTCATACAGTGGGCTGACACTCAAGAACGTATGAACGTCACTGAGCAAATAACAAAATATCAAACCAAGTCCCATTTATTTTAAAGGTAGCACAAACACATTTTTTTACGCCAGTGGGAGGTTGCAAAAAGTATTTAGATGCTTTCTGATTTTGTGATATTTTGTAACATTATAGATGTCTCTACCATAAATTGTAAACAATTTTAATGCATTCTTGCTGATTTAAATATATATATATATATATACACAACACTGACCTTAGACTTGGTCTAAGTGTCTAAATACTAAACATTTTCCATCTACAAAAGTAACATCCCTTTAAAATATATGAATGTTCACATTCTAAAATAATTGACTTCTGACCTTTTAAGGGCTGTCTCCATCTCTTTCTTCTCCTGGTTGGCCTCTTTGATCTGAAAAGTGACCCTGGCAAGGAACTCCTCAAAATTGGACAGGAGGTGAGGCTCGTCTCTTCTGAGCTGCACCCAAAGACTCCGCACCTCTTCTGGACTGAGACATCACAACACATTGCATTATTTATCTCACCAAATTATTGTTTGGGGGAAATGACAAATCAGTGACGCTTAAAGTTTGTGGTATGTTTTATCTTGTATACTATCTTAAATCACACTCCAAAAATGTGCTCCACTGTTAAAAATAACTATAATTGTACAAAAGCCACAGTCAGATAATGTTTTCAGTACAGTAACCTTGGTCTTGGAAATGCATTAATTCAGAATCATAAAGGCTCCCAGTTAAGACATTCACCGTCGTCTCTGTTGCAGAGAAAAGCTCATACTAGCAATAGGTCTCCTTAAAGGAAATCAAAAATAGACATCACGATTTTGTGGAAATGCAGTAAAAGAAAAAACAACAACAAGAATGCTGCTTTTATCACACAACCAAAAGATGATGACTGTATATGAGATGCAATCAGAATCTAATCCAAACTGTCAGCTCCCCTTTGAAAAAGCAATAACTGTACACAAGGATTACAGTCAGTCAGAAGGATTAACGTTTATAATTGATGTCTTCCACCATCGCCATTTGACTTTTATGAGTGGCGGTAGTTCGCTGAAAGTGAATTCGGTCATGTGTTACAAAAATGGGCTCAACGCACCATATGGCCAATGAGAAGACAAGAATCGACCTTTATTGAAAAACCTTGATTTTATCAAAGGTGTCTTCCTTTGGGATTGTGCCGTCTCTTTATTTATTTGATTATTTTATTTATTTGATACCATATCAGCAGGCTATTTTAATGGCAAACTTAAAGCAGATATTAAAATAATCAGAATAAAAAACATTGACTTTAAAGAAACACTCCACTTTTTTTGAAAATGGGCTCATTTTCCAACTCCCCCAGAGTTAAACAGTTGAGTTTTACCGTTTTTGAATCTATTCAGCCGATCTCTGGGTCTGGTGGTAGTACTTTTATCATAGCTTAGCATGGATCATTGCATCTGATTAGACCGTTAGCATCTCGTTCAAAAATGACCAAAGAGTTTCGATATTTTTCCTATTTAAAAGTTGACTCTTCTGTAGTTACATCGTGTGCTAAGACTGATGGAAAACGAAACGATTTTCTAGGCCGATATGGCTAGGAACTATACTCTCATTCTGGCGTAATAATCAAGAAACTTTGCTGCCATACCATGGGTGCAGCAGGCGCAATGATATTACGCAGCGTCTGAAAATAGGCTAATTTCCGTCATCATAACCAATGTGACCACCGGCTTGCACAGGGAGACTATTTTTAGGCGCTGGGTAATACCATTGCGCCTGCTGCACCCATGGTACGGCAGCAAAGTTCCTCGATTATTACGAATGAGAGTATGGTTCCAAGCCATATAGGCCTAGAAAATCGCAACTTTTCATTTTCCATCAGTCTTAGTACACAATGTAACTACAGAAGAGTCAAGTTTTAAATAGGAAAAATATTGAAACTGTCTGGTCATTTTTGAGCGGGATGCTAACGGTCTAATCAGATTCAATAAACTATGCTAAGCTACGCTAGAAGTGCTACCGCCAGACCCGGAGATCGGCTTGATGGATTCGAAAACAGTAAAACTCAACTGTTTAACTCTGGGGGAGTTGGAAAATGAGCCTATTTTCAAAAAAAGTGGAGTGTTCCTTTAACAGAGACAATTTGTATATATATTTTATATATTTATTTTATATATATATGTATATTTTTCTTACACCAATGTAAAAAAATGCAACAACTATATAAAATGACTCACTCTTCAAAGATGTTGCTTGCCCCCAGGTTCTCCATTAGCATGCAGAAGTGTTTCTCCTCCTCATCCTCTCCCATGCTTAGTCTCTCCTCCCATTGGCTCTCGTACAGCACTTCTGGAGTCTTTCCTGAGACCGGCTCCTCGCCTGCATGTGGATCTACTGACATCACACCTGGACCAAACATAAATTCACCTGAATGAAAGACACAAGTAGATTAGCGAACTTTTAAATGATATAGACAAACCAAAATACAACATACCATATCAATCAGATGTTTCAAAAATTGAAAACACATATACACACACATACACACATATACACATATATACATATATACATATACATACATACATACATACATACATACACACACACACACACACACACACAGTCTGGTTAACTATCCTTGTGAGGACTCTCCATAGGTGCAATGGTTTTTATACTCTCCACACTGTATTTTCTATCCCCTTACCCTAACCCTACCCCTAAACCTAACCCTTACAGAAAACTTTCTGCATTTTTACTTTCTCAAAAAAACTCATTCTGTATGATTTATAAGCTTTTGTACCCATGGGGACCTCAAGCCAGTCCCCACAATGTCAAAAATTTCAGGTTTTACTATCCTTGTGGGGACCCACAATGTAGCAAAAACAAGTACACACACACACACACACACACACACATATATATGTTTTTGTTGTTGCTGTTTTTCAATTGAATGCTGCATAGATTCAAATGCAAACTCACTAAATCCAGAGGAGAACTCCTCAAAGGTCAGATATCCGTTGGCATCTGCGTCCAGAGTGTCAAAGACGTTCTCAAGTTCCTCAGCACTCAGAGGAAGCTCTCCATTTAACCTCTATAACACATGACAAATGAAACAGACATGTTATGAAAAGCATAAAAGGCAAATCCAGCGTCATGGATGTGACACTTTGCATTATGGATGTGACATATAAATGCTTAGAGAATGTATGTGTTACCAGTATACTGAAGCATTTGTTTTTACATCAGAAACATATCAGTCTATGCATGAGTTTTCTATGTTAAAAAAAAGGAAATAATCATGCGTTTTGAAAGGACAGTTTTTGAGAGAATACATACTTTGTAGGATTCCTCCGAATTAAAATGCACAAACCAGACATAATAATACCCAACAAATAGAGATGCGATTGCTCTTCACAGAACATTAGTTTTATTTTAATTTTGATGTGTCTATTTATGAGGAATATGTACTGTTATGGATGTGACAAGCCTGAAAATAGCACTTACCAGACTATGGAAATTCATGCACTAAAAATAAAAAAAATAAAAAAAAAATGCTAAAGTTGACATCTGTGCTATCAGTATAGTAAAAACCTCTGGTAAAAACTTAAATTTTTCATGGTAAGGTTGACTTTTCTATGGAACTACCCTAAACCATTTTACATCTCCTGAAAATAAATATAAATATAAATATATATATATATATATATATATATATATATATATATATATATATATATATATATATATATATATATATATAATGTATGTATATATATACACACACACATATACATATGTATACACATTAATATATATATGACTGCCAAATATTCTCCAGTGTTTTACCAGGTTACCAGAGCGACGTCTCACTTTTTACTTGTTTGACACCTTTAAAAACCACTCAGGCTGTAGATTTCAGTGATCAACCCTGTTAACACACAAGTAAGAACTACTATTCTTAGAAAGCAAATAACACACCCTGCGTGGGAACCTGACACATGTTTGCTCACATATGCTCTGGGATCGGGTGTCCCGTAAAACACTACATATAATTCTCTGTGTGACTTTAGTATGGACTTTTGTCTTTTTCTTGTACTTGTAAAAGTCAGTTGTAAACGCCGATGGATGTGTGAAAACATTTGCGTAAAAATGAGCACAAACTGCAAGGCATCACCCAGTTCCTCCGGTAAACCAAAGTGACAGCTTCTAAAAACAGTAATAAAACTCCTCCTGTGGTTTTTCTGACAGCCTGAAGGTTTAAAAGATGCTGCTCTTTACAACCCCAATAGTGTTGTCAGCGTTTTCTGCCAGACCAACATGTGGTGAACCCATGATGCAACTTACTTTGCAAAAGACGTAAATGTTTTGTCACAGTCTTCACAATAGCATATACACAATCGCTTACCAGAAAGATTTAAATACGTATGGATTTGTGGGATCTATTTATTCCAAATGGGTTGAGATAACAAAAGGTATAATTTAAATAAAGATGAGGAACCAATGTTTATTAATGCTTTTTCCATAGACACTGGATCAAAGGTGTGATGCTTTTGAAAAAGGCTCTTCAGAGCAAGGCCCGAGAGCCAGACTTCAAAGGAAACCTGTGCAATGAATGGAAAATCTAAGAGGTGATCAAATCTGCACAATAATACAACTGAAGGGGTGGTTTCAAAACGCCCACCACAAATTTAGGATAGTCTCACAAGTGTCTCGAATAGTGAAAATTCTTAGTTTTTATAAATCATAACAGCATTAATGGATGATTGATAGATATGACCAAGTGGTCTCAATTAAAAAAATAATTAATTAAAAATATAGTGGTAGTACCATGGTACAATGGTGGTATCTGATGCCATATTATAGCATTTTGATATAAAATTATTACTGAATTATTACTGTAGTAATGTATGGTATTACTGTAGTAATGTATGGTATTTACATGAATTCTTCACAAGTCAAAAAAAAAAAAAAAAAAATAACAAACAATAAACAGACAACAAACAAACGTACAAAGAAATAGGATTACTATGGTAAAAAAAAAAAATAATAATAATAATAACAAAAAAAAAAAAGGTTCCCAAGTCTTTTCTTGGAATTTTTCAGTCATTTGTGATTCCGGGATAAATCATTCAAAAAATAAATTAATTAATTAATTAATACAAACTGAAAAAAAAAAAGTTTGCAGATAAAGTTTGATTATTTATTTATTTATTTATTTACTTACTTACTTACCTACCTACTTACTTATTTATTTATAAAGATATGCATTTAAAAATGCAGTTGACTTAACATTTAACACAAAATCCAATCAAAAATAACTACATACAGATATATAAATAATTATAATTATACAGTGATAAAATTGACTCCCAAAGAGCAACGTTTAGATCAAATCAAATATTCAAATATTTTAGAGCTCAAAATAATTAAAAATTTATTTATTCACTATAGTATTTTAATAATAAATGATTTTATTAAAATAAAAATATAAAATATAATGAATATAAAAATATATAAAATCCTGATATTTCCAAGTTTTCCATGACTGTGGGAACTTTTTTTTTTTATAAGGCAAAAAAAAGAAAGAAAAAAAATGAAATTAAGTTTCAGTACAGAAGCATGTAGTACTAACTTTGCTTTTTTACAACAAATTACCAATTAGATATTTAACAAACTATGCCTTTAATTAGGTTTCACTGTCGGTTAATTACTTTATTCAGATTGCTGTTTGTGTTCTGTTGTAAGTAAACAATTTATAAGGGTGAGCAAACACAAATTAGCTCAATTAGCTCATGGTTTGTAGCTGAAACAATGCCAGGAAAACCAGATGACTCCAGACAGTGTGTGTTTTCATTTTTCTTCACCAATAAAACGCCAGGCCTAATGACAAATCACATGGACGTCCTTTCCAACATCCTTACCTGCATGTCCCGTCGTGTAATGAAGCCTTTGCCCTCGATGTCACAAATCTGAAAAAACTCTCTGGTCTTCTCAAGCACAGCACTGCAGTCGTTGTCACTGGGCGTCCCTTGCCTGTTTTCACCTCTATGATGGGACGCCCGGTCCACCTTGGAGCCACAGGTGCTGGAGAAAGATGCCATGCCGTCCATGTGTGTGTGTGTTCGTGTGTGCGTATGTATGTGTGTGCGAACTCCACTCTCCTCACATGGGTCAGCCCTTGACAGAAGAGAAGAGAGAACAAAGCTTTTGAGTTACACCACATCACATCCTCTTAGAGTGCCGCCGAGCGCCATCTCTTAGCAACCACCTCTTTAATTAGACAATGAGAGCACTGAGATTGGCACAGGAAAAGAAGGAACGTAAAAAAGAGAGGAAGACAGAGGTGAACATTCAGGTTATTCAAGTACAGATGGTAATAAATTGTCCATTTTCTGAATTCACAGAAAGCATCATTGCATTTACAACGCATTAAGTGTGTCATAGCTGAGTTATCATAAATTAATGCATTAACAGCTAATGATATTAAAGAGGGGAAACCACAGAGTGATCGCTAGGAGACCCTGAAGTTACAGAACTTGTTTACTATGATGCAAAAAATACTATTTAAATATACAGGATATTAGTGTTGCACAATATGCTGGTATTTAAGAAGTACTGCGATACCCTGCTTTTAAAAACAGTACGATTCCGCATTTTACTGGTACTGGTACTTTAAGAATGCATTTTAATGAGAGCCGCATTTCTGCGTGTCTGTATTAGTGAATGGCGGAGACGCGCAGTTTTGTTTACTACACACATACACGTGACGCTGGTGGTGTTTTCAGCCTCTGCCGCCTCAATATACGAGTACATAAATACATGAACATAATCTCTAGAACTGCACTGAGAGTCACTTAATGAGCATTTTACCGTTTCTTTTGCGGAAAAATATCGTCATATAACGAAGACCCTAAAAGTCTTCACAGCAACCCGTCAAAATAAAAGTTCGATTTAACTTGACAGTCAGAAATATATTACATTACTTAAATGTAAAGATAGCACTACTACTAATAATAAGAATATTATTAAAACAACGTTTAAGGAATATTTACCAGAAAAAAATATTTACCAGAATTTATTTAACAGAAAATTGTAAATACACAACACAGTATTTCTGAAAAATAAATAAATAAATAAATAGCCTATAATAAATGAATTCTTGATCAAATCTAATTATCCTTTATAAAATTAGACATGCTTTTGATTATTAAAATGTAATGAAACAATTAGAATAGAATCCAAAAAAATTAATGGAAAACAGAGATTCACAAACAAAACTGAATTTGAGAAAAATAATAAAAAGTATTTCATAGGGCCTTAAAAACATGTCATTTTTGTTAAACTTTTAATAAATTGCTGTTAAATTCTGCAAGTTTCATGATTTCAATTAATTAGACATACTTTTTGATAAATATTTTATTTGTAATGTAACCATTAAAAAGGAGTCTAGAAAAATTTAAATGGAATTTCATAGATTTCATAGAGCCCTCTTTATTTAATTTGTGTCTTTGTTTTATTGTAGTTGTCCCTTAGTTTGTTACTTGCATCTAGGTTCTTATTATTAATAACAAAGATAAAATAAAAAATGACTATGTCATGATACAAATTGTTGTTGTGAAAATGACTATATCATGAAATAAGATTTGGTTTTATCCTTTAAGCTAACATACCAATCTAGCAAAGATTCCTACCTGTAGGCTCGGTAGTTGTTCACCATAATCCTGTGTAGTGGCAATGGCATGTGATTATTATTATTTTATTTATATATATATTTTTTAAAGGGGGAGTGAAATGCTTTGTTTTAAATAACTATGATCTTTTGAATCATCTATATATTTAGTTACTTTTCCTGTTGTTCTGTTCTTTTTTTTCGTAGTATCAGTTCAGTATTAGTATCATGATATTTTAGTCAGGTCTATTTTAGTATTGTCCAAATTTTGGTATCGTAACAACACTACAGGATATATACTACTGAGAGCTGTCGCTAACAATTATTTTGATAAACGAGTAATTGGACGATTATTCTGACAATTAATTGAGTATTTGGATAACTATAGTTATTTTTGTGGTAATAAAAATAGACCTAAGCAAACAATGGGCTTTAAAATAACTTGAAATGCATATAGCAATGAGGCAATAATAATTAGTTCAAATAAAGTATCAAAAGCAAGTAATCATATGTGACCCTGGACCACAAAACCAGTCTTAAGTAGCACAGGTATATTTGTAACAATAGCCAAAAAATACATTGTGTATGGGTCAAAATTATTGATTTTTCTTTTATGCCAAAAATTTCAGTTTTTACTGAACAAAAATGTTAAAATACAAAATCATGTATTATAAACAATAGAGCTAATATACATTACACATTACAACAAATGACTGCAGAGGGTGCCAACGGCCTGACAATTGTTTTTACACTTGACTGCATGATCTAATCATTGTTTAAAATTGACTAAACAACATTTAATTCAAATGTCCACTTGATCTTTAATATTTGGCCATGTCTTTAAGACAGAAATGCTGTAGCCACTGTAATTTCTTGAATATGTGGACATTAAAACGTGTAAACTCAGAGTGAGGGTTTAAGCTTTTATTTTGAAATCGCAATGTTATTTAGCATAATAGAGAAAGATACTGATGTATTCTCCTGTGTTTGCGTAGGTTTATAAATGATTTACCTTACAAATTTGATGAAACAGCGTTCTCAGATGAGCGTTATAATAAACCCAAACTCACAGTAATATGCTAAGATGGAGTCTGAGACTATTAAGTTAAAATAATAATTTGTAACCCCACTAAAATTTTTAGTTTAGTCAACTTGAAATTTTAAGTTACTTAATTGTTCATTTAAGTGACAAATGGAATATTTTTGTTGACTACACTAAAAATTTTAAGTCAGCGGGGTAACAAATTATTTAAGTTGAAACAACTTTTTAACATTTTTTTTTTTTTTTTTTTTAACAGTGGACACATGTAAATGATAACTGTTTGTGTGGAGCAGCATTTACTGTGAATGAGCCGATCTGAGAAGCATGTACCTAACCTACGTGCATGTAAATAATTAAAAAATATGTAAATATGTAAAATATTAATTTATGCTGTGTAATTATTTACATGCACGTAGGTTAGTAACATGTTTCTCAGATCGGCTGAGTGTCCACTGTAAAAAAAAAAAAAAAAAAAAAGTGTGCATTGCACATATTTGTTTAACTGAATCGTGGCATTTGTGAATTCATAATAGCATTATGCTTTATGATGATTTTTAAATGGGTTTAATATATCATGCAGCCTTGGAAAACGGTCCAATAATGCGTTTCATGGATTCACATCCGTGGAATGGGCCACTTCCGGTATTTTGCCGGTTATTCAACATAATCGAGGATTTTCAAAAATCGAGTAGTCGAATTGAATCGAATCAAAAGGAATCATGACAGCCCTACTGTTCAAAAGTTTGGGGTCAATAAAATGTAATTCATTATTATTATTATTATTATTTAAAGAAATCAATATTTTTGCTTTTATTCAGCAAAACTGCACTAAATTGATCAAAAGTGACTGTAAAGAATTTTACTGAAAAAAAAAAAAAATACTTTCAAACACATCAAACACATTTCTCAGATAAACATTAAGCAGTACAACATTGATAATATTCAATGTTATTTTCAATACTGACAAGAATTGTTATTAGATTCCTGAAAAATCATATGAAGACTGGAGTAATGGCTTAATTCATTTAAAAATATTTTCAGTCAAATAAATGTAGCATAACAAATGGTGAACATAAGAAACGCCTTTCAAAAACAAATTATGGTAGGTAAAAGTGTGTGTGTAATTGCTAGGGTGTTTCTATTTAGTTGCTAAGGTGTTCAGAGTGGTTGGTAACACGTTGACATCCTGTTGTTTACTGACCAAGTCAAATTATCTCACCTCAATATGATATTTTGTTCCCTAGTATGGCTCGTTCTTTAGATAGCTAATAGGATTAAGCCAGCTGTGACCACAGAAGTACTCTCAACAATCATCTTTGAATGACAAATCATTGTAAGTAGAAAGAGTTTAATTCAAAGAATCCTCTACAAATCAAACAGTTCCTTGTATTTCTAAATCTTTAGTGTGTTCCATTTCAGTGTGTTCCCAAGAACCTCAAAAGTGGAGCAGAAAAATGAAGCAGAATAAATAAGAAATAAATTTATGATAATGACTGCACCCCTAGGTTTCTTAACAGACGTTTTGATTAAAACTTTTGTTTGCCTGTCATAAGAGCCTGAACATGTGCAATATTGCTTTTCTTTGACTAACAAGAAAAATCAAACTTGCTTTGCATTTCTGCTGCACAAAAGTAATTTCCAAAGTTAGTAAAGCCCATTAGCATGCAAAGCATCACACCTCTCTCACAACTTTTCTGTGACAGCTTCTTGACTGCCTACAAATTGAGTAAGTTGGCTGTAATATTCCAGGTAAGGTTTTGGAAGGCAGTCAGCTATATCCTACAATTATGTTTGTGTGTAAACTATGCTTAGCAAGCAAAATGTTTTATGCTTATCACATTTTAAGATGGTCAAAGACTCATGATAAGTTATCTAGGTTCCGTATTGACTGAATATTTGTTTTTCCTAAAAACTGCCACACATGCAATAAAACGGTGACAAGTAAAACTGACCTTCAGTTTGAAAAGCATGACATTATTTTCGGCAAAAGTATGAAAGCTAGGCCTATATTTAAGACTTACAAATATTAGAGGTAATTGTCTATTGTTTAATTCCAGTCCAATATGTGAATTATTTAAAGCACTAAATATATATTAAATAATATTTCTGTGCCTTCTGTACTTGTATTTCTTTAGTACACTCTTAAAAATAAAGGTTCTTTATGGGTTTGGATTACATGAAGAACCTTGAACATCCATGGAACATTTCAAATGCAGAAAAGGTTCTTCATAGTCAAAAAATGTTCCTTAGATTTTTTAAATGTGAACCTGGACCACAAAACCAGTCTTAAGTCGCTGGGGTATATTTGTAGCAATAGCCCAAAATACATTGTATGGGTCAAAATTATTGTTTTTTCTTTTATGCCAAAAAACATTAGGAAAATAAGTAAAGATCATGCTCCATGAAGATATTTAGTAAAATTCCTCCTGTAAATATATCAAAACTTAATTTTTGATTACTAATATGCATTGCTAAAAACGTCATTTGGACAACTTTAAAGGTGATTTTCTCAATATTTTGATTTTTTTTGCACCCTCAGATTCCATATATTCAAATAGTTGTACCTTGGCCAAATATTGTCCTATCCTAACAAACCAAACATCAATTAAAAGCTTATTTATTCAGCTTTCAGATGATGTATAAATCTCAATTTTGAAAAATTGTTCTTTTAAGAACTGTTCACTTAAATGTTCTTTGGGGAACCAAAAATGGTTCTTATATGGCATCACTGCAAAAACAACCCTTTGGAGCCTTTATTTTTAAGACTGTACTATACATATATAGCCACTAAAAAAGGCTTCATGATGGGTTCTTAGTAAAAACTAATGTCATGCCTCTCCCAAACTTTTCAAATCGAACTTTATGGCTGAATCAGCCCCTACAAACCAGTTGTGGCACTTGCGTACACCATCTGAATTTCATCAGGGTCTTGGTGGGAAAAAAACACATTTGAGCAGGCAAAAAAGCAATACGTCCTCGACTTTGAGAATAGCAGAAACTAGTGGACTGGAATGCACGTCTCTCTTATTTAGTGGGATACATACGTTATTTGTGCAGTGACCACAAGTTATAAGTTGATGGGACTGATGGGAGCCGACAAGCCATGCCACAGATACGAGAGTGGTGATGCGCATTTCCTCTGGGTATTGACCGGGAAAGCCGCAAGTTTGCTGTTTCAAACTTCTGAGTGCAGCGGCACAGAATGACGCTTTCAGTGGCCTGAGTAAACCCTAACCAATCACTAACTCCATACTAGCCCAATAAAGAGAGACCAAGAGTATGACACAGGCAAGAACACAATATTAAGTGAACTTCAAACAAGTAAAAAAGTTAAGTAGCGAAGTTTAGATAAGTTTAACTGTCCCACCCGCATTATAGATTAAAGTTACAAATGATATGTATGTACTCTATACAATACTCTACCATTCATTGGGATTATTATTATTATTATTATTTTAGTTATTTTTATGGGCTTTTTATGCATTTTGTAGATAGGACAGAGAGATGAGAGATGAGAGAAAAGCAGTGGGAGGAAAGAGGGGAACAGGATTGGAAAAGGACCACGAGACGGGAATCAACTCCGGTCGCCGTGATCGCAGTTGCGCTGTATGTCGACGCACTAACCACAAGACGATTTATTGTTTTTTTTAAAGAAGTGCTCACCAAGACTGCATTTATTTGATCCAAAGTACAGCAAAAACTAATGCTGAAATATTTTAACTATTTAAAATAACTACCTTCTATTTTAATTAGGGCTGCAACGATTAATCGCACGATGTCGTGAGGCGCGTTTAGTCAATGAAGCCGGTACTTTGATTAGTAGTAAAGCTCCATCACGTGCGTTCAGCTGGAGCGGCAAGTAATACACAGAGCCGTACATCACTGACAAGCTACGCCAAAATCGCGCTCAAAATCGAATTCGATCGAATACTTTGATTAGTAGGAGCTTTACTACTAATCAAAGTACCGGCTTCATTGACTAAACGCGCCTCACGACATCGTGCGATTAATCGTTGCAGCCCTAATTTTAATATACTTTAAAATGTAATTTATACATTAAAATGTAATCTTTAGCATCAACCGGTGTGATCATCCTTGGCTGGTCCCTGAAGCGTACGATTACACCCGTGTGATTAGAACGTTGAGGGCATCACATGATCAGCTGCTGCGTCAAATCTTGCACTTTGCCTTGCTAAATAAAAGTATTATTTTATATAATTTCTTTTCACAAAAAAAAAAAACAAAACAAAATTATACTCACTCCAAGCATTACAAAACTTTTTTATTTCAGATAAATGCTGATCTTTGGATCGTTTTATTCATCAGAGAAAGTGTACATAACTGTTTTAATTATTGCAAATAATAATAATAATTATTATTATTATTATAATTATAACAAAAATGTTTCTTGAACAGCAAATCAGCATATTAGAATGATTTCTGAAGGATCATGTGACACTGAAGACTGGAGTAATGATACTGAAAATTTAGATTTGATCACAGGAATAAATTACACTTTAAAATATATTCAAATAGAAAGCAGTTTTTTTAAATAGTAAAAATATTTCAAAATATTACTGCTTTTGCTGAATTTTGAATCAAATAAATGCAGGCTTGGTGAGCAGAAGAGAATTCTTTTAAAAACATTAAAAATCATACTGTTCAAAAACTTTTGACTGGTATTGCATATTGTGAAAAATTATTATAATAGAATCATTATTCTTCATTATTTCAGTCTTCAGTGTCACATGATCCTTCGGAATATGCTGATTTGCTGCTCAATAAACATTTATTATTATCAGTGTTGAAAACAGTTGTGCTGCTTAATGTTTTTGTAAAAAGCATGATTCTTTAATGAATAGAAAAAACTGTATTTATTTTTTGTAACATTATAAATATCTTTACTGGCACTTTTGATTAATCTTTGCTGAATAAAAATATGAATTTCTTTCCACTGAAAAAATATCTTACTGACCCCACACTTTTGAATGGTAATGCATGAAACAGAGGGTCGCTTAACCTTCAAAAGTTTTGTTTTGTATTGTACATTTTTTACTATGTTTCATGAAAATACAAAAGTAAATTGATCTTAGACAAACCTTAGCCACCCTCTGCAAACTTCCTTCAGAAGGAATATAACTACTGCTTTGCATAAAAACTTTATCTATGCTCATGCTCACGCCAATAAAGAGAACAGTGTAGTGTTTAGGTGCATGGACAGACCAGCTTCACTTACATTTTACATCTAAAAACAATTTATAAATAGATGCTATTTACTCTGTTGATACAGCCTAAACTTTTCTAACTGGACGTCATCACTGTTTCTGAAGTTCAGCACAAATCATCCACATACAGTAGTTTGTGTGCCACAATATATTCAACAGAGATCTTACACTATGCAAACATTTTGTTATATCAAATCTCAAATGAAAAGCATTTCTTGTCAGTCCAGTTAGACTACACCTACAACAGCTGAAGACAATGCTGCTTTGCTTAGTGAATCAACTCTTGAATAGTTTCTAAATTGAAAAGGAACAAAACAATTGCCATGTCACTAAATATACTGTTCTTGAAAGTCACTTAAAGTGAAATGCAATGTCAGAGACAAAGACAAGGCAATGCACTTTCACAGATGGACTGTAGTCGAAAGAAAGAAAAGTCATCTACTACATGAAAAACAATACGCAACTCTACAAGCAGCTGATGAAAACAGGAACACTTGTTTCCTCCTCTCAGTAGGAGATTCCTTCTCACACTTTCTTTCACACTTCCTGTTCAAAGTTGCCACAGCACAGAACCCAGAAATGGTCAAGTTAAACAGACAGATGTAAAAAAAAAAATAACTTTGTTGTACCTTTAAACAGGCAGCCGCTGATGTTACTTCACAAAGTCCACCCATGAAGCGACAACCTCTTGTTGAAAAGTAGTGTTAAGTGTGAAACGTTCCACAGTTTAACATTAAGTCCAGAAAGTTTCAGCACGCAATAACTGAGGGTAAAGTTTAAATGAACGATTCTGAAACTGAAGCTGTTCGCGTTAAACACTCAAGACTACAGAAAGCTGCCGACAACTTTGATCAAACACTCACTTCTGCGCGTTCACAGGGAGGGACTCGCGTCCACGTGGACTTGCATCGGTCTGTTTCTATAGCAACAGAAGAACGCACACGGAAGTTAGTCTACCACTTATAAGTGACTTATTCATAAAATTACTAATAATTGACTTGGCTTAAGAAAGTCCAAAGTCAACTTACTGAAATACTATTTAAACTTATTAATATTCTTACGTTAACTCTAACTTCTCCTTTAGATTTGACTCTACAAACTCCAAACTCAGCCCAGATCTTCAGACTGATCTGACCGAGTGTCTATATCTTTTCTAACTAACAGGACTCACGGTTTTCCTAAAAATGTCAATTAAAAAAACCCATAGATTTACACAGACATTCAAATTTTAACAAACTAAATCCCATTAGACTCTAGTTTATGTACTATTTGCCATTCTATGTACTATCTATTTCTAATACATTTAGACATTTATAAGCTTCCACTTTATTTTTTATTTGTCTATCTAGCTGATTTAAACCAGTTACTTTTAGGTTGAACCAGCTAAGACTAGATAACTTGCCTGGGCTGCTTTTAGCTTTTTTTTTTTTTTTTAATTCAGCTGGTTTTAGCTGGTTTTAATTGGATTTTAGTGGCCAAAACCCCTCGAAAACTAGCCTGATGACCAGCTAAAACAGGGCTGGATGACCAGCTAAAACCAGCCAACCAGCTTAGGCTGGTTTTAGCTGTTTTTTTCAGCAGGGTTTAGCTGTTTTTAGCTGGTTTTAACTGTTTTATAGCTGGCTTTTTTGCTAAATCAACTGGTTTTGCCTGGTTTCTAGCTGTTTTTTTTTTTTTTACTGAATCAACTGGTTTTAGCTGTTTTTAGCTGGATTTTTTCATTCATGTTAGCATTATGTTTATAAAACATACTAGCAACATGCTAGCATGCTAATCTTGTTAGAAATCTATCTATCTATCTATCTATCTATCTATCTATCTATCTATCTGTCTGTCTGTTTTTCTAGACTCTATTGCCTTCAAAACATTCAAACTTTAATCTTTAAAAATTTTAAACTTTGAACTACTGAAAACTTTCAAACTTCAAGCTATTAAAACTTTTTCTAACTGTCTTGTCTGACTTTCTCAAGCCAACTTCAAAGTTTGTTTTCGAAATTTACTCTTCTTTTTAATACTACTACTACTACTACTACTACTACTAATAACTTGTCGTCTGCTTGTTTTTTGGTATTTTATTTGAAGTAGGTTTAAAAGAAGTAGGAACACACACACTCATGTTTACTGTCACTTACTATCGAAATGGGGACATTCCATACGTGTAATGGTTTTTACCCAGACAGCACACGTACGTCTGTAAGATGTCAGTTTTACATACATTTTAAACCATAAACATCTTATAGACATCTAATAGACATCTATTTGACATCTGATAGGAGACGTCCTATAGACGTATTGCAGATGAGCAAACACTCTAAATAATACATCTTGCAGATATAAATGCAGACGTCAAATAGACATCTCCGTGATGTAGGCCTACGTGTGCTATCAGGGTATACTGTACAAACTGTATTTTCTATTGCCCTACACCAACCCTACACCTAAACCTACCCCTTACAGAAACTTTACACACTTTACACTTTACACACACACACACACACACACACACACACACACACACACACACAGAGAGAGAGAGAGAGAGAGAGAGAGAGAGAGAGAGACTCTCTCTCTCACACACACACACACACACACATATTTTAATATAGATTCTATATTTATTCTAATTTGAAGGAAGGAGATCCGTAATGTACAGTGCCATCTAGTGGTTATTTCAGTCTCACTTCCAGCCATTTTTAGCTGGACAAAACAATTTGTTTTGCTGTTTGATATTGTAAACTGGTGTGTCATAACATATTATTTTAAATAATTGTCTTAATTATGAACACACGTTTGTAGTGCAAGGAGTTTTACCGTTTGTGCACTTTGTCATTCTTTTCACTATTTCTCTACCGTGACTAATGAAACGAAAGTCTTGCACGTTCACAGAAACTGGCTTACTTCCAAGCTGAAAAATAAGGTGGATATCAGTTATTTTTGTACAGATGCTTGAGCAGGCCTATTGCTAGTAGTAGGCCCTGGTAGTTTGGACTCCTCAGTCATGTTTATGCACGACTACATTAGTTCATTAAGCAGCGTTTCTCAAAAGCATTGTAAGCCTAGGTCTCTGAATCATTACCACCAGTGGTCTTTACGATCAGCTTAGCTCATGATGCTTTTGAGAAACGCCCATGTTGGGTTTCCTGTCTGTAATGCACAGACCCTTCTATTCATGTGCGTCAGAGCTGCTTACCTGCACTACATGTTTCAGTATAAATGTGAACATCTTACAGTAGCATTAGTCAGCATTTTGTGTCTGAAAACAAATATGCTGATATTTCTGTTTTCTCCAAGGTATTGTTTCTCTGAATTACTTTCTTGACAATAGTAATCGCATAGTTGCACATGCACATGCACCTGTGGTTATGCATGTTCAATAGACAGAGTGAGCACTGGCTAGTGGGGGTTTGTGGTTGTGCAAAGCAAAAAAAAAAAAGTTTAGCTAGGAAGTGATGATTAGTAACTTGCAGAATTAATAACATCCCCTGCTGACTTCTTGTCCACCATTAAAGTACTAAACATGGGAGTTTAAATATATATTGTATTTATTCTTCATTTTGTTATAGTGACTTTTTTTTTATTCATTTGACTTGTCACAGTTTTAGCCAGTAATGAATGCCATTTCTACTCTGTTTTCATTAGTTTAATTACGTAAATTCATAATAGTTTATATACTTGTAATGATTTTAATAATGTAAATCGTATTTTATGCTGCACTTGAGTTCCCAGCATGCACTGCGATCAGGAGAAATTGTACAAATTGCTGTTTATTGATTGCTTTTTACTTGTTATTCTTTCAGACATCTGCTTGAGGCTTTTTACATTTTAATGTATTGGCTTATGCTGTTCAGATTTGTTTTAATTGGGTTATATTGGAGAATAGTTAAACTAAACTTGTTTATTTTATATTTCTTTAATTTTGTATTTTATTCGTTGTTTTTGAGATTAAGTTTTAGCTAGTACTGTACATCAGATTACTAAATAATAATGAGAAATGTTGCTTTGTCAACTAGCTAAAATAAAAAATTAAAAAGTTGATTTAAGTTGTATATATATATATATATATATATATATAACAAATATATTATATATATATAACAAATATATTATATATATATAACAAAAATGATCAGTGGTCAAATATTATATGTTTCAGACCCCACTAATTTCAACAAAAACCGTTCTTCAAAATTCGTTTTGTTAGCATCAACATACCGATGAGTGAATGATGACTTCCTCTTTTTTTTTGGAAGAACTATCTCTTTAAAAATTACACTTGAGCTTACATTAACCCTCCACTTGATGGCGCCAAATGATTAGATCATTTAAATGTGGATTTGCAAGAAAATGCTTGCAGATGTTTGCTGACAAGTTGTTAAGAGGGTATGGGTGATATTTATTCAGCTCCTCAGATGAAAATCACTGATTTTGTTTGGCAGAAAGAAAAAGTTTACCTTTCATCAAAAGGATGCCGTGTGCCAGTCGATTCAGTGTAAACACACTTTAGCAATCACTTCATGTAAAAACATTTGTGTACTTTATGAATCACATGTTGCTTTGTGAAATATACAAATGTAAAGCAAAGGTTTATTAAACATTTTTTTCATCCGTGCTTTTAAACAAGCTCAGTTACTGTCTCCGTTTCCAGCACTAACACCTAACAGTATAAGAGCGAAACGGTACCCACAGGAGCAATTTCCACAAGCCTCTCAGTTCTGAAAGAGCATGGAAACAGTGAGAAGAAGAGAGAGCAAGAGCAATCACAGGCCAGACTGCATGGGAACAAAGGAGTCAGCTGTAACAAGCCATTAGTCTGTCCTTCTGAGAAAATAGATGGGTTTCTTTGCCTTTGTTCAGACAGGCCGCAAAAATTGTTTCTTTTTGTTTATTCATCTAAAGCCTGTTTAGTTGTTTGTAGTCTGATCAGTAAAAACCACATGAAATGCATACATAGTTTGACATCTGAATGTTGAGAAATGCATTTCCGATTGAACGCCTACTGTCTAGTAGTTTGTTTGATTATCAGAAACATCTACATCTGTTTGAGAAATGCCTCGCATGAGGCCTTTACTGTGTATTGAATGGTGAATGAGAGCTTATTTTTGTCTGATATGCCTCCTGAGTTCAGAACCACAGTAAAATGTCCAGATGAATCGGCATGAACAGAAGGAACATTTCAAGTTTTCTGTACTTCATTTCCATGCTGACAGCTAATCACAGATGTCGTAGAGGAAAATCTTTCAGCACTGTGCTGCACTCATCACTATAGCAACCAATGTAGATATAGGAAATATCAGCTACCGTGTACTTAGCTAGACATAACATTTTAATGATAAATGCTTCTCTGATGAGCGAAATTACAGACCGGCCTGAAAGTGATAGATCAACCCCATCATTTAAATTACTTTTCATGAAGGCTGTTTTGTTTTGTTTTTTTACCCCAGTGTGTAATCGTTTTATCTAGTTATCTCTTTATCATTCTGTAATTCTATCTATCTATCTGCGGTCCCCACAATGTAAAAAAATAATTAAAAATAGTAAATGATGTTCATCTGAAAATGTAACAATGCACACAGGTTTTCTGTAAGGGGTAGATTTAGGGTTAGGGTTGGGTGAGGGGATAAACAGTATCGTTTGGTCAGTATAAAAACTATAGAAAGTCTATGGGAAGTCCACACAATTCACAAAAACAAATGTGTGTGTGTGTGTTTTAATTATTATTATTATCAATTTGCAGGGCTTGTTTTGTTTGTTTATATAGAGCTTGTCTTAACAAGCCAATAAGAGACTACCCTAGTAACTATTATTTGTCATTTTAATTACACATTGATTCAAGGTTTGTTAGGATAGGACAATATTTGGTCGAGATACAACTATTTGAAAATGTAGAATCTGAGGGTGCAAAAAAACAAAATGCTGAGAAAATCACCTTTAAAGTTAGTCCAAATGAAGTTCTTAGCAATGCATATTAAGTTTTTATATATTTACAGTTGGAGATTTACAAAATATCTTTATGGAACATGATCTTTACTTATTATCCTAGCATATTATTTTTGGCATAAAAAGAAACTCATACAGTTTCTGACTCATACAGTGTATTTTTGGCTATTGCTACAAATATACCCGTGCTATTTAAGACTATTTACCTATTTAAATGATTCGGGATCAGGTAAAAATCTGCTGGTTCAATGGTTCGCCGCTAGGGGGCATCTCCATGAACTGGCATGATTCACTGTTTCGAAACAAATGATTCGCAAATGTTTCATGAAGCAGTGTCTTTCATTATTAGTAAACTTCTCTGAACATTTTCTCAGTCAACAAATTTGGTATGTAAATATTTGTATTTATTGGTTACAGCTTGTAAAATTACATATGTGGTCTGAAAAGAGTATATAAGGTGTACTGCGTCTATAAAGTGTTTTCGACTTGGCCATATTGGCGGCACTTGATGTAAACAAATGCCACTGAACTGAATGAAACGCGCATATTATGCTGATTATTGCTGCTGAAAATGGTCAATTATTGTCATGTTTCGGGCTGTACTAATCGGTCAGACCAGGAAAAACATTTGGAGTAATATAGACTGACAAAAGTTAAAACAAATCAAGAAGAAGAGTGCAAAAAATTGTCTGAGGAACAAAAGGCGTTTGGTTGGCCAAACCAGGATTTCCAGGGCAAGAATCTTGACATCATTCGTGTTTGTTCTTATCATTTCCAATCAGGTATGCGAAATATTAGGTTAATATCTTAATTAATACTGCTGGTACGTATCTTTAACACCTATTAACTTTAGTTTGTCAAAATACTGTCAAAAATAAGTCCTTTTCTACATTATTTAGCAGCTTCCACACGTTTATTCAGTAGTTCATTAACCGTGCAATCCATGCTGTTGTTTACATCGGAGTATTGCCAATATGGCCATGCATCCGGATAACTGACCAAATTGTGACGTAAGTGCAAACCCTCTATTACCAGCAGTTACCAGTATTTGATGTGAAAACAGTGAAGACGTAAATCATATTCAATGAATATGAATTAAAATGTATTTTCGCTGTGGAATTTTCTAACGTCTGTTTAAATTATAATCATATTTTTTTTGATATTTGATAGATTCATTGAATTGTTAAACGTATATATTTTAAATCTAAAGTGCTTACGGCTATAAACTAGACCTCTGTCGTGTTTTAGCTTACAGAATACCAAGTCTTATGCCAAGCCGTGTGTGTCCCTGAGTCTGCTCTGATTTCATGTCTGCAAAAGATGTTGAAATTTGTTCCATGAATGCAAATGATATTGCAGAAAATGGAGCTGACTTGAGTAATGCATATGAAGTGTTATGCTGTAAAGTGAGAGAAGTGTCAACTTAAGAATTACCTGTAAATAGCCTGTAAGTGGAAAATGTGGGCAAGACCACATGAGTTGATGCTTACACATTTGCCTGCAGTTGTAGACATGAATGCTTTTATGCAGCAGAATGCCATCAAATTATGAGAGAGGAAAATATGTAATTTTTTGTAAGGGATTGTTTTTTTTTTTTCACTGGGTGATGCTGTCACTTTCTATCTAAGCGTGTCCTGCCTCACTGCGCTGGACAAGGTAATTATACGCCCCATTTTCAAGCTGGGGCGGGTTGCCAGATCCTTCTATGATAAGAAGTCTCAGTTGCCCCAACCAGCTGTCAGAGGTCCAAAACCTTGCCTGCTTCCAATTGAGATTAGCACAGGCTTTTTACTAGTAATTAATTAGCCTGCCTGTGAAAGCGCCACTGATTGAAAGGCACTTGTTATTTTAAAGAGCAGGATAGTGCTGACTTTTTGAGCTGCTTGCAATAGAAAAAGTCGCTTTTTAAATTTGAATGTAATGTAAAACATATGGTTTCCATTGCATCCTTAACAATTCAAACATTGTATAAACCCCATAACAATTAACTAATGAAAGCACTTAGGAGACATAGAAGTTTCATTTTTTTCATTTTTTCATTTTTAACAGTGCAATTGTATGCAATCTTTTAAGGCATTTTTTAGTTTTTAATGCAGTATAGAGTGATGCATTTGGTTGAAAAAAAAGACAAAAAGATAGAAAAGTTTATTTATTTTTTTATTTTATTATTTGTTTAACTCAATAACTATCAGCTGAAAGCACATGGAAGTTTCATTTTTGGGCCTAGGGTGCAAAATGAAAGCACCACATGCATTTTACTGCAAAAAAAGTGCATTTTTACAGAAAATACATTTTGCAGTGCAATTGGATACAATGTTAATTTTTAAGGCATTTTTAATTTTTAATGCAGTGTAGAGTATTACATTTGGTAAAAAAAGTAAAGTAAAGATTTTAAAAGTCACTAATTTTTTTAATTTATTTTTTATTTTATTTTTTATTCTGTGGTGAAAAGAGACATTTCTGCAGATGTCATATTAAGACATTTTTAGTTTTTATTGCAGTATAGAGTATTCCATTTGGTAAAAAAAAAAAAAAAAAAAAAGATAAAAAAGGTCACAATTTTTATTTTATTTTATTTTCTGTGGTGAAAACAGGCTTCCATACATTTCTACAGTGTCTATTAAGGCTTTAAAACTGCAAATTATTTTCTTATTTAAAGATATACAGTGGTTATGTGGTTGAAGAACGTCTCTCTTGTGTGGTGTTTTCACTTGATGTCAGAGGTGCATTAAAACTTATGGTCCACATGACTGTTTTGTTCTGTTAGTCTCCAAGAGTGTAGTTTTAAACACCTGCCTTTTAATTTCAGGTCCAATTCTTACCACGGCAAGTGAAAACATTATCTTTCTACCTTTTATTTGGCCTAGTTCCTCAAAAATCACCTTTTTTACAGCCCACTGGAGTCAGAACCCAAGACTCCACAGAGGAACGTTTAACCTGCACTACATAAATATAAATGTTGCAGAAATAGAAATGAATAGCAGGTGTTACTTCAGTATTTTAAGATAAATATCTAAAGCTTTTCCTAAACCATTCAGAATGCGGTCTATGTGTTTTGGCTCTCTGAAAAACGACATCAGGTGAAACTCCAGACTTTCCTGTTGTTTTTTTTACTTGTCTTCATATCAGTTTCTTTCTTAGTTCACCTCCACTAGGTCTGTGTTTGGCTCACTTTTATTTTGCATGCTCTCTACATTTCTCTTCCAACACTTTCAACCAGCTTGTGAGTCACTGTCATCCCAAGACCACAAACAGCTGAGGCTGAAACCGCAAAACAGCTAAAGGAAATACTTACGCTGCTGGTTTTGGTGCTGTTCTACTAAATTACAAATCTATAAATATTACAGGGTTTGTAAATGTTGTTGGTGAGTCACTCAGAAATGTCAACGTTCTCTTTTCAGAACACACATTTCAAGATTATTTGTAAATAAATTAGTGATTTAATACTGAACCATATCTAAACATCCATGTTTATGACAATATATCTTAATTCAAAAACATGCAGTTCACCAGTTCACTTAAACTGGGACAGATAACAGTCAACAAGAAGTCAAAATAATGTAGTTTTAAAGATTTTCCCTTATACATTCATAAATGAAATGTTCAATATTGTTTCATGGTGTCATTTAACCTACTGACCAGGACAGCTAAAAATATTTAGTTAATCTGTCCTATAATTCTTCAAATCCCTCAGGACAGGTGCACTGCCTTTGATTTTCACAAGCTGTTCCAACACGGAAATGAAATTTCAGGCATAATATATGCCTTACAGAGCCTGCAATAAATAATAGATTGATTTATCAACCTGTTTTAGTCAGCTTGGCCTTTAAATGTCATTTTAATTATATTTATCTTCAGTTCATTACTTGGTCTAAGAGACAATATTTAACTTGGAGGGAAGCTGCCTGGATATGAAGATCATAGAATGAATTTTATTAATCAATCTCAGCATTTTCTCTTTGAGTCATTTATAACTCAAGATAAACTAGTTTGCATGATAATACAATGTGCTTGGTGGAGGTACAGTGTGCTTATTTTGAATTGAGCCTATAAGAAAAATTTTGAATTTGATCAGTTTTCCATCTTATATGATGTATTGTGTTTGATAACATTCTAAACTTTTTGGAATAAATTTGCTATAATTTAGCTACACTTTTAAAAATGCTGGGTTAAAAACAGCCCAACTTGGGTTATTTGGCAACCCAGCGCTGGGTAAATATTGGACAGAACACATGCTGGTTTTTTTTTGACCCAGTTGGTTGGGTTAAATGTTTTTACCAAACATGCTGGCTTATTTTATTTAAGTCAACTGTTGTTTAAAAATTACTATATTGCTGGTTTAAAATGGATGGGAGCACACAGAAAAACACACACAGAATTGCTAGAGGCATCAGCAATAATCAAAATATGAACATTTATTATTAAGCAAGAATACTTGGACAAAATACAAGACAAATTAAATTTTTTGGGGTGAATACAGCATAGTTTACAATATTACATACATTTCAACTCATTTAACAACCATTTTAGACATAAAAATGCAACATTTAATAGTAGAATTAAAATTTTAGTGTATTCAACTCTTCTCTTTAATTGCTTTTTCCTAAAATTGTGCTAATTCTCATGCTGGTGTGTCGCTGAAATCTGAGCCGGTGAAGGGCTGCTGTTTGCCGGGTTAACTGCGAACTTCAGACTGCACCGTAGCCTTGCGTTTCATTAGTATGACTGACTCCAAAAACTGCCCATAAACAAACAGTACTGACATTAGAGGACATATTTTAAGTTGAAACACAGTACAATAATGAATAAAATCTATTAATATTAGCTCAGAACCGGTCTTTCCTGTAGAGGACTCAAAAAGCCCATGCTCTGACTGACTGTAACCAGGGTTGCCAGGTTTTCACAACAAAACCTGCCCAATTACTACTCAAAATTAGCCCAATCGCGCTTCGAGGCGGGGTCCCCCAGTAAAAACCGTGTTCCAGGGAGTAAAATACATGTTTTTGGCGGGGTTCCCCTGGTAAAATTCACCTTCCAGGGGCTAAATATTACATTATTGGGGACATTTCTGCAGCAACAGTATTATGGTAGCCCAGTTCTACTGGAAAAACGCGAACTTGGCAACACTGACTATAACTCAGCAGCTGGGTTATTTTGTCAGAGACAGGCTTAACCCAGCGGTTGTGTAGAAAAAAACAACCCAGCATCTGGGTAAAAAATCTTAAAAATAACCCAATAAAATGACCCAACAAATTGAACCCAGCATTTGGGTTAAACAAAAAAAATAACCCAGCGCCTGGGTAAAAATATTACAAATAACCCAATAAAATGACCCAACGGGTTGAACCTAGTGTTTGGGTTAAAAAATAACCCAGCATTTTTTAGAGTGTAGCGTTTCACTGCAAATTGAAGCAAAATCGGCTGTGGTTGAATTTACATTACAACTTAATTTGTGTCAAAATTATTTAATTCATTTTCACATAACAACATAATATAAATAAAACAAACTTTTCAAGTTTTCAAAAAAATTCCAAATTTTAAGCTTGAGAGTCTATAGGACTAGGGTGAAAAAATACAGTCTGTACATTTTAAAAGTAGAAAAAATAAATGAAGAAGACACATTAAAAATGTCCAAGACAGTTTTATGTGACCTTCATATAACAAAGAGAAAAGTTTTCTTTTCTTTTTCTGTAGTTTGAATAAGCTGGCCTCATAAAAGAGGACATAAAAGTGCCCAAAGCTGAAGAAACACCCAACCACAAATTTTTGAGGCAATGCAAGAAAAAGCATAAAAGACACATAAAGACATCTAGAATGATTAGGAATGTAACACAACATTGTATTTTTATTTATTTTTTTTTTTTAACACATTAAAAGCAAATTTCCTCAGTAAACAGGCATAATGTTTTTTTTAAAACCTATTGTTATTGAAAATCATTCAGAATGACATTCTCAATTCAAAAGTGTCAGACACTTCAGTCTTCTTTCATTTTGTGAAGGCATTCACCCATGACAGTGCCATAATAGTGGGAGTGACTGTGCAAATTCAGCAGAAGTGAGAGTCGGTGCCATTATTACTTACCACAGAGAGTCAGATGACATTGTGATGAGCAGCTAAAAGCAGTCACAGCGTGTCGTCTGTATGTCAAGCTGTGCTGCCAATCTACAAAGTGTGAAAGCCATATTGCCGATTCTTTCCAAAAGACACTATTTTTATGGAAAATTAAGCAGCCTCTTTTCAGTAGAAACTGAAAACAAAAGACCGTTGCAGATTCGTATTTAGTATGTGTTATTTTTGACCCAACATTGTATATTTTGCTGAAAAAAGACAAATTCATTGAGAAATGATATTATAAACCACATAAAGAGAAGCAAATGCATGATTCATTAATGGTTTTTCAGTAATTTACAGCTTTGTATTTGAATAAACCATCATTTGACAGTTCATGAGATCTTTTTTTTATCACACAAAATGTCTGTGTAAGCCTCGTTGCGTGTCTAAATAAGGCCAGCATTTGCTGCAGTGTTTTTCCGTGATATTTGTTTGTGAATACTGCAGGTCATATGCGAGGGCAGTTTGTTTTCCAGCGGATTTGGTTCAACAATGCAAAAGTAATCACTACCTTGCGTGTGCTTGTTACCGCCAATGTTAGACATCCAGATTTAGAACTCATTTCTCAGCAGAACCCGGGCCAATTAAAAGCATAAGTCCCTTGTGCCACTGCTGAGTCTGGTTTTATGACTAAAAATCTGCATTGAACTGTGTAGTGATGTATTAATGTTGTTTTTTTAATGGTAGCCGAGTCACTAAATGACATACGCTGCTATGGTGTGACCAAAGATTACGTAGTTGTTTATGAAAAAGACTACAGTCTAACCAAAAGGAGAACAGCTTTTGATATGATAGTTTGAACCGTAAATGAATCATAATCACAGGGAAGAGGCGTATTTGAAACATCAAACTCTACTTGTTATGTGATATCATGCTCACACCATAATTAGTTTTTATAAATTAGTTCATGTCCTGGCTATAAAAATAATTGAATCCTCTAAATATAGTTCAGAGTTCAACCAATGTAACCTAGCAACCAAATAAGTAGATGAACAACTGCATGTTGGTTTCATTTGAGGTGTTAAGACCAGATGTAAAACAGTGGGCACCAAACATTGGTTGTCATGTGAAGGAATACTCAAACATTTAGTCATAATTCAGCAATTCTGTGAGTGCATATCCTATTTATTGGTCTCACTGAGCCTTGTTCACTAATACTTTTGTATAATTTGTGTATTTACAGTGGTGGCCAAAATTATTAGAACACTGGTATTTTCAACAGCTAAAATATGGTTTTAAGTCAGTTATTCTATCTTTTGCTGTAGTGTGTCAGTAGAAAATATCAGTTTATATTTCTAAACATTCATTTTGCCATTAATTGTAATAATCCAGTAAGATTTTTGTTTGCACAAGGAGTTTGACAACAACCAGTACTCCACACAGAGATCTGATCTCATTTTCATTCAATCTGTCTGGAATGACATGAAGAAAAAGAACAAACTGAGACAGACTGTCTCCAAGATGCTTCAAGAATACAAGATTTTCTTTATCAACAAACTTCTATTAACTAAATTAAATCAACATTTGGTGTGACCATCCTTTGCATTTAAAGCAGCTTTTGCCCTAGGGGCACTTGCGCATATTTTTTCAGGTAGCTTTGCCGGTAGGTCTCTTGAAGCATCTTGGAGATGTTGCCACAGCTCTTCTGGATTTAGTCTGTCTCAGTTTTTCTGTTTCTTCATGTCATTCCAGACAGACTGGATGATGGTGAGATCAGATCTCTGTGTGGAACACTGGCTGTTGTCAGACTCCTTGTGCAAACAAAAATCTCACAGAATTTTTACAATTAATGGCAAAATGAATGTTTGGAAATGTAAACTGATATTTCCTACTGACACACTACAGTTTTTAGCTGGTGAGTTGTATGGGTTGTATTTTGTCATGTAATTTTAATTTTATTTATTGTTTCTCATCAATAATTGTTAGTATATACAAATCCATCAAGACTTATACCTTCAAACCATTGTTTTCGGCTAAAATACAACCAATCTATGCATAATTTCCACGAAATCTGCAGACCAAGCAATGTTTACAAGCCAAAACAGTTCTAAACAAATACTTTGGTGGATTTTGATGTCAGAGGACAACAGGGAATGGTCTTTCTTACTAGAGGAAGTGTTATTATGGATTATCGACTGGTATTTTGGGCAGAAGCAGCGGTTTAAAGACGTAAAATGTTTGCTAAGTACTGTCGCTCCGTAGTAAGAGTAGGTGAGATCGCGGATCCCGAAAATGAAAGTAAAAAGCGAACACGCATTTCAATGCTCCGCATCCCTGATGCCTGCAATTTATATACAGTATAATTACCCGACGATATGCAAGAGAAAGTCCTAAAATATATATTTTCCATCCATCTCTTATTTATTCCCATTAGGGGTTCCATAGTACATGTAATTTCCTTTCCGAACACGATATTCGGATTCGGAAACATCCTAAGATGGTACCCATTCACTGCAGAGGATCCATTGGGGAGCAAGCGACGTCATGGTAAATTTCTTCAAATCTGTTCCAATATAGAAACAAACTCATGTACATCTTGGTTTAACAACAATGTGTGGTTTCACTTGGTTCTAAATTTTATTGTAAATTACTAACTGTAATGTATGTTTTGTACATAGTGTAAATGATAATACTGCACTTACATCACAGTTTGGTCAGTTACCTGAATGCGTGGCCATATTAGGGATACTCATATGTAAACAACAGCATTGACTGGATGATTAATGTACTAATGGATACGTTGTTCTGCAAATTTATGCTGTCTAAACCATGGAAAAAACATGTGAAAGCTGCTAAATCATATAGAGAAGGACTTAGTAAGCAGGAAAGGGCGCAATATTTTTACAAAATAAAGTTAATAGGTGTAAAAGACGCTTACCAGCAGTATAAATTATTAGCCTAATATTTCACCTATCTGACCGGAAATGATAAGAACAAGCACAAATGTTGTCAAGATTCTTGCTCTGGAAATCCTGTTTCAGTTTGGCCATCCACAAACACATTTTGTTCCTCAGACAGTTTTTTGAACTCTTCTCCCTGATTTGTTATTACTTTTGGCAGTCTATAGTACTCCAAATGTTTTTCCCGATCTGATCGATTAGTACAGCTCAAAACATGACAATAATTGATCATTTCCAGCAGCAATAATCAGCAAAATTTGCGAGTTCGGTTGGGTTCGGTGGCATTGTTTATGTTCAGTGCCATCAATATGGCCAATTGATGACGCGTCGTCAAAACACTCTATAGGCCTACGTAAACACATTTCTGAATCTTAATACACCTGACATCTGTATAGCAAAACTTTGTATCACGGAAGTAAAAATGAGCCTCTCTCACTGTTCATTACTGTAAAACCGAGCTCTGGCTTGCATTGTTTTTTTTTTCATACTGTACACCATCTTGAAAATCACTTTTCTTTTGCCTTGAATGAGCATAACTGAGCTCATTTTTCCCCAGGAATGCACTTCTAACAGTTGAGTGCTGGATAATAAACGGGCTCATATATCCGTATTCACCCATCAGGTGGTCATCATGAGGATTCTTTTGGAGCAGAGCAGCGTGACTGATCTAGTGTGCAGACGTCGTCAGGTAATTCTGTAATCGCCAAGCTAAATATAAACTATTTGAGCCTACATTGTGTTCCGTAGAAGAACGAAAGTCAAACAGCTTTGGAACAACATGGGGCTGATTGAATGATGACAGAATTTCATTTTTGGGTCAACTATTGCTTTAACACCAAAAAATGACACACTTCAGCTTTAAAGTAAAATATTAAATTGGAGTGGAACATTTTGTTTCTAGTGTGCAGGCATCATGATTGACAGCTGTGGTGTGAGGGAAAACATTTTTTTCCGTCTTCAGGAGCACAAAACATATTTAGGATTCTTGGTTGGTGCAGGAATGTGAGCCACTGTTTTGTTCCTCTGCTTCTCTCTGTCTCCCCTCAAGCCTTAATCTTTGCAATGTTTTTATTTTCATTTGTCTTTTTCCCCTCTTGCTCTCTGAGGGCAATACCTGTTGGCCAGCATTTATGCTGTGGTTTATCTGTACTCCTGCGCCTTCTATTTTCCTTGCCAGAAGTGGTAAATCGTGCTTTCGTTCACCTCCTGGAGGTATTAAATTTAGTCAGATTCCTCCGTGTCACAAAAGGTTTTGTGTCTTGCTGAAATTTAACGAAGTGCAAGTGTGTTGAGAAGCGTATCTCCCCAGAAACTAAGGGTGGGTGATGGTTGTTTAAAGTCTAGGTCTTTTTTTTCTCTCTCTCTCTCTCTCTCTTTCAGCTTGAAACAATTCTTTCCATTTCAGACTTCAGATCTGTGCCAGAGCCAAAACCATGTTGCTATTTCACGTAATCCAGGCGGCGTTCGGACATTTAAGCCTAGACCAGAATGCTCAGGTTGTCTCATTATACCAAGCTCGTTCTCTAAATGTGGTGCTTGCTCCGAGGCATCTTGAATACAGCTTGATTCAAGCCTGTCCAGATGATGGTGGACCACCCAAGGCTGAGTGCATTGCTGGTAGCATGGGTGGCACGTTGGGTAAATTCCCTGGTTTTGCCGACAGTCAGACACCACGATCCATTGAAATCCCTGTTTTGGTTCGAGGTTGGTAAACGCCAGGCTGTCATTTAGACAGAAGTGGAAATACCCCTTGTAATTTAGAGGCTGGCAGACGAGAAGGAGAGACCTTGTTCAAGGTTGAGAGGATTATCACTGAAGTACAGTAACCCAGTATGGTGTTAGCACAGACTTTGCAGCATGCTTATTTAATCGGCTTGTGATGTCCATGAAAAGCCGCCATGTCAGCCTCGCCTATATTTCTGTATATAGTTATTTTGGATTGGATTTTGTGTTAAATGTTAAATGAACTGACTTTTTAATGCATCTCTCTTTCACAGTTGTAGTTTGGTTCGTTTCGTTCTTTTTGTCCGAACCAAAAAGGAAAATGATACATTTGGTCCTGGTCCGCTTAGCGTTCACACTGGCATTTTTGACAGCGAACCTAAAGATACTGAAAGGCATAGTGATACTTTCACAACCTGATCGGTCGGGTTGACGTATATTCCGTGCCGGAACTCACGAACACTCCAAACACTCCGTGTTGCGTTCATATTTTATTTGAACTGCACCAGAGTTTGTTTGGATAATACTAGGAATGTCACAATATTATATTGAACCGTTCGGTACGACATCCACGGTTCAGTACGCGCTTGTAAATTGAGAATTTCTCTTGAATTTTGTTGTGTGTGTGCCCGTGATTTCACATGCTGAGATGAGGAAACACCTCCCCGTTTGTACCTGAAAAAGCAACACTTGCAGAGCATCTTTCCTTCTAATGAAATGCAATGATAAGTCTTTCTAAACTTATTGTCCAACAAAAGAGAACATTATAACTTATTTTTACTTCACAGCATCAGTCGAGGGTTTGAAATAACTTCCGTTTGTGATCTGATGTGGCTTCTTATCATAGAATCAGGCAGACAATATATTCTATACTGTATGTCGATTAGCAATGGCTTACAAATATACTTAATCATTATGAAAATACCCAAGATGGCTTAAGAACACAGATAAACCATATATTATTGCAGACGAGTGTTTATTGTCCTTACATTTCATCATTTAAAATGTTTACCGGTATATCTTGTTTTTATTCAGTTACAGCAATAGCGCTGCCTTTATCCATATTAGAGATTTCCTAGCTGGAATGCCATCAGTGTTATCTCTTTGACGCATATGTGGATTTTCTGCACGAGGGCGCTCTCTGGCGTCCAGTATGAATGAAACTCATCCTATTTTGCATAAAAATTGGAAAAATAATACCTCTCTCAAAAGAAATATTAAGCAGACATATAATAATCCACGCTTTTTCCAGTGTACAGAGGTTTACAGGAGTATTTTGTTGTTAATTAGATGCAAAAAAAAAAAACACACTGATGTGGCAAGCTATCAGAACCGAACCGAAAACCCTACGTATTGAACTATGGACTAACTGTATTGTTGCATACCTAGTTCACACTTACTCAAATGAACCGCACTAACAAAGCAATCGCACCAGAGTGCGTTTTGACCGAACCAAACATGACAAGTGTGAACACACCCTTAATTCAGATTCTTTTTTGTCGCAGCCTTGTTGCAAATAAAGTTAAAAGATTGGATCTAAGTGACTAAAATGAACTCCAAAACAGGAAACAGGAACAGAACAGAACTAGAACATTCCATTCTATTAAAATTTCTAAAAAAAATTCTGAAAAAGTGTTAAAAAATCTTAATCAGTACTTTTCAACAATAATAATAGGAAGTATTTCTTGAACAGCAAATCAGCATATCAGAATGATTATTGAAGAATCGTGTGACACTGAAGACGGGCAAAATGATGCTGAAAATTCAGCTTAGCCATTTCAGAAATAAAGTTCATTTTAAAATATATTAAAATAGAAAAAGTTATTTTACAGCTTAAAAATATTCAACTAAAATGCAGCCTCTGTGACCATAAGAGACTTTAGTTCACACAAAAGCTTATGGTTATATATTTGCTTTGTCACGTGTTAAATATTTTAGAAATAGAAAAAACTAATACTAATAGTAATAGCAGTCAATGTGATTTTTTTTTTTTGTAGAACATTTCTATGTCTTGTGACATTTCTTGCTTTTACACCAGTCTTGATTTAGATGGCCTTTTGTCTTGGGCAAACTTTAAAGATAATTTAAAACAATTGGACCTAGTAAATTTTGGCTTCAGGGGGCGACTCTGTAAATGTCAAGACATGAGCTGTAACTCACACAGATTTCTGGAGAGAGTTTGATGGAGAATATTACGCTTAAAATTGAGGCGTTTTTTCACAGTTTCTGTCCGTATTACTAATGGTGTCTTGGAGATGGTTTTGTGGTCTATAAATGACAAGAAGATATATTCAGAGAATTGCAAATGAGTAGAATGGGCTTCATTAAAATGCAAAAGTTCATTATTTGACTATTATTTGATTTTGGCAGGCTTTTATTATGCGGTACCACCAGTGCAGTATAAGGGTATCGTATAAGTAGTCAAAACATAATCTTTTGGCAGTGTGATTGATTTGAAGATACTTTTTAATATTTATACATCATTATACATTCCCATTTTCCTGCTCCTATTTGACCATTAAAACTTTAAAACATATTTAAATGACTTCTGCTGGTTTGGTATTGGGTTCATTATACTGTCAATGAAAAAAATGGTGTAGAATTTACTTTGAATAATATTCATTCAAAAAAGTAAGTAATTTTACAAATAATTACAAAGAAATGGCAAGTAACACATTGAAAGATTCAAATGATTGATTATTCAAATAATCTGTTTTATTTACAGTTTTGAAAAATCATTTTTTTACATTGTAGATTGATCTGCCTCATCCTTTAATAAAAGCTTTGCATTGCGTTTTAATAAGTGCACAAAACAGTGTAAATGTTCAGTAAGAAATTTTGCTGTAAGTTCAACCTCTAAAAAAGCGAACAGTAAGGCCTTTCTATACAATTTTACTTGAACTCTTAGGAACCAGAAATAGCAAAACATTTTCAGTCTCTTTTGAAAACCTTCGATTTATTTCATTTGGTTTGTATATTGATTTATGCTTCTGTTGATGGTCAGGGCCGCAGAGAAATAACCTGACTCTGGGTCATAAATGCATCCAAGATTAACATACCAGCTATTTGGGTTTTGACAGTAGTGCAATTGGCCTTGAACTTCACTTTTTTTTTTCTTTACTTCACTTACTGGTATATTTTTCTATTTGTCAGCCAAAGTCAAAGCAACTGAATGGATATTAAGGGAGAGGTAATCATGAAACAGTATTTGCAATCCATTTTCCCTCATTATGTGACATACCTCTGAATTAAACGGAATTATAAAAAATGTTACGTTCCGCTAGTATTACCAAATGGAATTGTGGAAAACAACACCTGCCAGTCTTCCATTGGTCGGTCAAACAGATAGTCCCACCCACAAAACAATGTAGTTACACCACAGTTTGTACACTCTTCAGGAAACCAATCTGCAAATGCTTTCTGCATATGAAACTAGGATAGAAAATATTTTAACACTGGAAAAAAAAAAAAAATAGACCAGGAGGTTAAAGTGAAAACAAATGTTTGGCTGAGAGTCATTCGCTTCCCACGCTTCAATTGACATTCGTACTCAAGTTGAGCTGGGGACTCTGAGGAGCTTAGGATAGGATTCTCTCTCATTTACTGTAAAAAAAAACCACCACAATGATTCCATGCGTTGGTTTAATGTGAAATTACAGATTTTTGTGCAAAAAGTCAAAGTGTTCATATATCCAAACTCCAAAACATTTTTAAATCAAATTAATGTTGTTATTCTCGCTAATTCGTTATAGGAACCAGTGAGATACTTGTTAGATGAATTAGATGGAACTCAATGTGGTAGCAGTGGTTTGTGGGTTGGAGGTAAATGTCTATTCAAGCAGAATTAACTTTTCGAAATTGACACTGCACGTTCGCTATACTAAATTAGCCGTGAGCTGAATATTATGACATTTGCTGGAAAAGATAAACTAATATGTCGCAGACAGACCCTCTAACCGGAGTCTCCACATGTATTATTGAATTTTAGTTGTGATGGATTGTGGCTTTTGAGCCACAGCTCATTCAAAGGCCATGTTAAAGGTGAACATTGTAATTCTGCCTGTGTGTTCATCAAAGGTGTTGTGAGGTCAAGAACAACATGAATATGCTTTAGATCCCGACAGCTGCTGAGCGCAGCCAAAAAACTATGGAAAAAGAAATATTTTGGAAACACAAACTCTGGCAGATTATACATAAACTCAGAGGAAATAAATCTTTGACTGAAGATTCTTTATAGGTGTTGGTGGGGGACGTGTCTTGGACTGCGGCAGCATAAATTGGTTGTTTATAACTTTCTTATGCAAAGCCAAAACTAAAATGAACTGCCAATCTGTGCACACGATACACCCTGCTGTTGTTGCGCTGTTGCTTTGGATGGCTTATTTGAGTTGTCAGTGTGCAAGAGGTTCCTAATTTTGTACTTCTTGGATGAGTATATAACTTTTTAAATCAGTTTACATTTTTTTTTTTTTTTTATCCAAATCAGATGCTGCCTGATTGGCTACAGAGACTGTCTAATTTAACTCATTGAGCTGATGGTTTCCTTGTGTGAAGTCTGCTTTAGTTCTGCTGAGGTATAATTAGGACACGGAAAGCCTCAAGCCTCAAATCTATTCACACCAAGAACGAATATTTGTTGTAAATATTTGTTGCAGGGTTATAATAGTTAACTAAAAGTAAAACTAAAACTAAAAACTAAAACTCAAAAGGAACATACAACTTTTCATCACTTGAATGCCAATCTATCATCCATCCATTTGTCAATCTAGCCATCCATCCAACCATCTGTCATTCTGTCCATCCATCCATGCATCCATCTGTCAATCCATCCATTCATCCATCTGTGAGTCTATCCATCCATCCATCCGTCTGGCCGTCCATCAATCTATCATCCATCCATCCGCCCATCCATCAGTCCATCCATCCATTTGTCCATCCGTCTGTCCATCCATCCATCCATCCATCCGTCAATTTATCCATCCGTGAGTCCATCCATCCATCCATCCATCTGTGAGTCTATCCATCCATCCGTATGTCCGTCCGTCAATCTATCATCCATCCATCCGCCCATCCATCAGTCCATCTATCCATTTGTCCATCCATCTGTGAGTCTATCTATCCATCTGTCCGTCCGTCCATCTATCATCCATCCATCCGCCCATCCATCAATCCATCCATTCATTTGTCCATCTGTCCGTCCATCCATCCGTCAATCGATCATCCATCCAGCCACCCATCCATCAATCCATCCATCGGTCCATCCATCCATTTGTCCATCTGTCCGTCCGTCCATCTGTCAATTTATCCATCAATCCGTCCATCCATCCATCAACCCAGCTGTCCATACATCCATGCATACATCCATCCATCCATCCATCCATCCGTCTGTCCATCTGTCCGTCCACCCAGCCATCAACCATGCATCCATCCATCCATCCATCCATGTCAATCTGTCATCCATCCATCCATGCATCCATCCATCCATCCGTCCGTCCATCTGTCCGTCCATCCATCCATCAACCCATCTGTCCATACATCCATCCATCCGTCAATTTCTACATGCATGCATGCATGCATTCATCCATCCATCCGTCCGTCCATCCATCCATCTGTGAGTCCATCCATCCATCCATATATCCATCCATCCATCTGTCTGTCAATCCACACACATTTCTATAATTTATTTTTATAGTGTATTGGAATTATCTTTATATTTTGGGGATTTTATCAGCATATGGGCATACACTAAACAGATGAAAAATTAGCTTTTGTTTTTGTTTTGTTTTGCTTTTTTTTTTTTTTTTTTTTTTTTTGGTTAAAAATTATCCACAATCAAAGACATGAATTCTCTCTTTTAAAAAGCATGGTAATTATATTTTATGTGTTTTGTATTTTTGCATTTTTGCTTCACATTTGGTGCGATTAGTAGGCCTTTAGTTGTGGTACAAGTCTTAGTTTCCCTTTAGCACATTGTGGTTTCCACCACTTTCTTGCTGAGCACATTATGAAGTTCAGCCAGTTTGTTCTAAGTGCTTTCAGTATGTTCTGCTTTTCTGCTGGCTATTTGTATGGATGATGTCACTCCACCTGTAATGTCCTGCGGGAGTCTGTGGTCATTGCACCATGCTGCACTACAGTCCAATTTCCTGCCTCATCAGTGCTGTGATGTCTCAGCCCTGGAAATAATCCACTTTGAAATGTGTTGGCACTGAAATTCAGCACTAAACAGAGTTCCTCTGACAGTTACTAGTAAGATGCATGTGCTGTATGTTGCATGTTCTCATCGTCTTTTCATTTTCTGTTTTTTCCTGGCACAATAACAGTTGCTGAATTGATTAATGAGTAGTTAATCAGCAATGAAAAGCTGCTTTTAAAGGCACTATTTAGTATATTATTCATTTGTATAGTTTATTATTAATTTATTCTTCTAATTTTTTTTACGTTTAACATGTAATGTTCATTTATTATTATTGTTATTTATTATTATTATTATTATTATCACTTTAATTATGTATGTTAGTCAAATATATGTCAACTTAATTCATAAACAAATATTATTTAAAAAAAAAAAAATCCACTCATAATTATAGCTTCAATAATAATGGTTAGTCAATCTATCATCCATCCATCCATCCATCCATCAATCTATCCATCCATCCAACCATTCATCCATAATTTATCTATCATTCTATCCATCCATCCATTCATCCATCCATCCATCCGTCCATTCATGAATCCATCTGTCAATCTGTCTGTCCGTCTGTTCATCCATCCATCTGTCAATCTATCCATGCATCCATTCATCCATCCATCAGGAAGTTTATCCCTCCATCCTTCCATCAATCTATCTTCATCCTATCTTCCATCCGTCCATCCATCCATCTGTCAATTTATCCATCAATTCGTCCACCCATCCATCCATCTGTCAACCCATCTGTCAATCCATCCATCCATCCATCCATCCATCCATCCATCCATCCGTCAATCTATCCATCTATCCACCCATCCATCCTTCTGTCTGTCAGTTTATCCATCAATCCATCCATCCATCCATCAACCCATCTGTCTGAACATCCATCCATCCATCAATTTCTACATGCATGCATGCATCCATCTATCTGTCCATCCATCTGTTAATCTGTCCATTCGCCCATCCATCCATGCGTCTGTCCATCCGTCCATCCATCCATCCATCCATCCATCCATCCATCATCCATCCATCTGCCAATTTATCCCTCCATCTGTCCATCCATCTGTCAATCTATCATCCATCCATCTGTCAGTTTATGCATGCATGCATTCATCCTTTCATCCATCCATCCATCCATCCATCTGTTAATCCGTCCATCCATCAATGCATCTGTCCGTCCGTCCACCAGTTTATCCATGCATGCATGCATCCGTCCATCCATCTGTTAATCCATTCGTCCGTCCATCCATCCATGCGTCTGGCCGTCCGTCCATCAATTCGTCATCCATCCATCCATCCATCCATTATTGTAATTTATTTTTATAGTGTATTTGAATTACCTTTATATTTTTGGTCTTGTACAGGCATGTAATAAACTGATGTACTGTGATTAATGGCAACTTATTTAATTAATCAATTTGTGTATTGTCATTAATTTCCTCTTCTTTTAATTTTAAATGGATTGATAGGACTAATAAATATTGAAAACTAAACTCTCGAACGACCACGCCAGGTTATCTTGAGTATATTCCAGTTCACCCATGTGTTTTCACATCATTTTTTCACCTACTTTATGGAATGAAGAAAGCTGCCGAAGCAGATAAAGCCCATCAGACTGAGTGAACAAGCATGAATCAAGTGTCCTCCTCTGAAAGGTAGACATGTGGTCACCACATGGGTGATAAATCCTACAATACCTGGCTCAAATGACAGGATACTGCATTCTCACACATCTCTCTCTCTATCAAGCTGCTTTTCTCTGTTTCAGAGCCAAGGAATGTGGGAGGAAAGATCTCTTAAGCTAAAATATGCAATTGTACAGAGAATACAACATAATTTCTTTTCTGCGGCTACATTGATGAAGCATCAAATAGGACAGTGGTAATAATCGCTCTCATAATGGCTAGTGTGAATTTTAAGGTTGCACAACAGTTCTAAATTAAAAGTGCAAAAGGTTTGGGAGTGGAGAACAAGTTTCTGTGCTTGTTTCAAGTGGTGACAACATTATGACAAGTGCACATCTGGTTTTGCACAATTCACTGGTGTTGCTTGCTTTTAATCATGCTGTTGTGAAGGAAGCCAGCTTCATGGACAATATAGATAAGTGTTTCCAATCCTCTCTGGTTTTAGCGGAAGACAAAAGCATTACTGTATGATGAGAAAATATGCTTTTCACAAACAAATAAAGAGTCAGCAACTTCGGTTTGCCACCATATTTTAGGAGCATATGCATGCACAGTGGTGGTCAAATTTCCACTTACGCTTCTTCAGCACTGAGAGTGCATGGAGTCCAAAAATGACTGAACTGCTAAACACACCCTTATAATGAAATGCACAACGGGATGAACTCCAGGTATTATTATTGTCCAGCTTAGACCAGTTTTAGACCTCTCCGTCTGTCACACTTCTGCGTATTCTCTTTTTGCACCAGCTGTCATTGCATTGAGTTTGCCCATCTTGTGTGGATTTCTCATAATATTTTGAGCCAAAAAGAGGCTACAAATTCATATTCAAGGTACCACATGTTCAGTTAAGGTTAATAAGGTAAATATATAAATTATACTAGCATATATACATGCAGAATTCAAAATTTGGGATCAGTACGATTTTAACGAATGCTCATCAAAGCTGCATTATTTTATTAAAAATACAGTAAAAACAGTAATAATGTGAAATATTATTACGATTTAAAATAGCAGTTCTCTTTTGTAACATACTTTAAAATATAATTTATTACTGTGATGCATTGCTGAATTTTCAGCATCATTATTCCAGTCTTCAGTGTCACATGTTCCTTCAAAAATCATTCTAATATGCTGATTTATTATCAATTTTGAAACTGCTTTTGCTGCTTAATATTTTTTGGAATTTGTGATACTTTATTTCAGGATTCTTTGATGAATAAAAAGTTTAAAAGAATAGCATTTATTCAAAAAACAAATCAAAATTGTATGAAATGAATACTTTTATTCAACAAGGATGTGTGATAAAGACACTGTTAGAAAAGATTTCTATTTTGAATGAATGCTTTTCTTTTTACCTTTTTATTCATCAAAGAATGATTAGAATGATGTGTCAAGTCACCACAACATGAAATGGTCATTTATGTTTTTTTACATTCAATGCATTTACGAAGAATTTCAGTTGTTAGTCACGGATACCTGCAAAAATGTCCAAATTCTGCCAAATTCTTAGTGTGCCCTTAAAATGGCAGCATTACTGATCTCAGTTGGACACTTATCAGTGCAGTTTAATGTGAACCAGACCCAAGGTACTTTAAACTTGTCAATGTGTTAGCGTTGTCATTCGTCTCATTCAAGAGAATGCTTTAATCACAAACGCTTAGCACCACTCCAGACATAATCACATTGCTAAATATCCTCAAAACGCACTGCGTTATACCGTTATTACACCATTAGATAAACCACAGATGTGGGCGGCATGTATTCTATGTACTGTTTGTCTCCTATAAGCATTAAGTATGAAACTATACATTATTTGAAAAAATGCCAGATTGTACACATCCATCAACAGTTATATTACAACCGAGGGGATGGAATGTTTTTGTCTGCCTTGTTGTGACCTATGGAAAGCCCTGACCTCGTTTTTACTGGATGCTGGACCGTATAGCATTGGCCATCCGAGAGCAAGTAAAGTTGAATTTGAATCGCTTCCAGAGTGAACACATGATAAATGAGTGCTGAAAACATCAGCTCTAGTCATTTTACACAAATGCCCCTGACAACACAGGTTCAGCTCGCAAAGTCAAAGACGGTGTTTGCTTTTCCACATGCCAAATGTCTTTTAAGATGTTATTAATGAACCAAATGCTACGTTGAAAAGGTAAACAGGAAATCTCTCTTTTTTTCTTTCTGAAGGAAAGCTTCAGCATGAAATCCTACTTTGCAGTGGTTTCTGAACAAAGCAGTTACTTCATTTTTAAAATTTCCTAAGTTAGTTTTAGCAGAAACAATGTGGATTGAGTTGCATGCCAAAGTTTAATACACAACTAATAATTAAGGAGCTGTATTGTGAAATATTGCACGGCTGGATGTGCAAATACACCAAAAAGCCCAAAAGTATTTGAACACATCTATGAATATGTGACCCTGGACCACAAAACCAGTCATAAGGGTACATTTTTTGAAATTGAGATTTATATATCATTCGAAATCTGAATAAATAAGCTTTCGATTGATGTATGGTTCAAAACTATTTGGAAATCTGGAATCTGAGGGTGCAAATAATCAAAATACTGAGAAAATCGCTTGTAAAGTTGTCCAAATAAAGTTCATAGCCAGGCATATTACTAATCAAAAATTACATCTTGACATATTTCGGGTAGGAAATTTACAAAATATTTTCATGGAACATATTTACTTAATATTCTAACGATTTTTGGCATAAAAGAAAAATATATAAATGATCATTTTGACCCATACAATGTATTTTTGGCTATTGCTACAAATATACCCGTGCTACTTAAGACTGGTTTTGTGGTCCAGGGTCACATATCATTGCATTATACGATGAAATACTTAAAAAAAAAAAAAAGTGCCTCTGGATAAAACACACAATATAAAACCAAGTCACAAAATGCTTTAAATTTGAAAGGTTTTTAAATAGACATTTAGCAAAATCCGTTTTTAAATGTGGCTTTTTGAATTCACTGTTTTAAACAAAATGCAAGAAAATAAGCTTTGTATAAATATCATTGATTTTCAGCATTTTAGACTTTGCACATATGCCCTAAAATGATTAAAATGCAATTAATTTTATGGATTTGAGTTCTAGGCATATTTTTCATTATCTGTCAGTGTTTAATGAGTGCTTAAAATCTTATTGACATTTTGTTTTGAAAGTTAAAGATATCCACTATTTTTCTTTTTGAAGTTGTGCCCGTGGACATTTATTTTAGCCTTGTACATAATGGATTAAAGATCATTTTTTGGCAATAAATTTTCTCTGTTGTCATTTTGATAGGACCAGAGGGCATATGCATTACACATCTTTTGCTGTTGTCTGACAGCTCCGTTCAAACACAAGCGCAGGAGAAGATGAAGGACACTGGGCAAGGTGGGCTTCCTTTGCCCTCTCTGATTTCCCCATATGAAATCGTTTCCCTGGGGAGATCCTTGTGGCGGTGTGGTTAAACGAACAGGTCCTAGGTGAGTAGATCCATTCAGAATGCTGAAATAGAAATGAACATGCTTTGTATTAGTTCTTGATGTATAGTAGCCAATGAAAAAGAAGAATCAAAAATGAGGTCACGTTAATATTTCATTTGTTGCTTCTAATATCATGCTTCTTAGATGTTTTTACTGAGAAAGACAACCTCAAAGATATCAAAAGGTAGTGGGAGTGTGAGTATGAGCTCAAACATTTCTCATCAAATTTTTCTAAAACAAAAGTATCTATGTTATTCACAGTAATATTTCTTTATATTTACTATTTGTCAACAATTATATTTTTTCCTTTATGTTCCATTTTTTAAGTGAAATACACTTGTTGTTCATAGATTTGTATTATTTAATATATATTTTAAAGAAATTAATACTTTTATTCAGCAAGGATGCATTACATTGATCAAAAGTGACAGTAATGACATTTAAAATGTTACAAAATATTTCTTTTAATATTTCATTTTAAATAAATGCTGTTTGTTTTACCAAAGAATCCTGAATTTAAAAAAAAAAGCTATTTAAAATGTCAGTATTTTGCAATATTACAGTTTTTTTTTTTTAATCAGGAAGTGTCTTGGTGAGCATAAGAGACTTTTTAAAAAAACATAAAAAAATGTTGTAGTCAGTAACATGGTCAGTAATATGTAATATATTTTTAAAGAAATTAATGCTTTTATTCAGAAAGGATGCATTACATTGATCAAAAGTGACAGCAAAAACATTTATAATGTTACAAAATATTTCTATTAAAATAAATGCTGTTCATTTGAAGTTCATTTTAGCAAATAACCTTGAAATAATAAAAAAAATATTTTAAAATTTATGTAAAACTTATTTTTATTTTTAGTTTATTTTAAAATGTCAATATTTTACAATATTACTGTTTTTTTTATTATCAAAAAGTGTCTTGGTGAGCATAAGAGACTTTCAAAAACAAAAAAAAATGTTGTAGTCAGTAATATGGTCAGTAATATGGAATATATTTTTAAAGAAATTAATGCTTTTATTCAGAAAGGATGCATTACACTGATCAAAAGTGACAGTAAAAACATTTATAATGTTTCAAAATATTTCTATTTAAATACATACTGTTCATTTGAAGTTTATTTTAGCAAATAACCCTGAAATTTAAAAACAGGTTATTTTAAAATGTCAATATTGTACAATATTACTGTTTTTTTAATCAAAAAGTGTCTTGGTGAGCATAAGAGACTTTCAAAAACATTTAAAACATCTTGCTGACAACAACAGTGTATATTTGAACAGTATATATGTCATTTTAACCTAAAAACCTATTTGTGAAATTTTTATTTTTATTTTTAAGTTTGTGCTTTCTTTAAAATAAATTAAAAATAAATAAAAAAATAAATTACATTTTAAAATATATTAAAATAGAAAAGCTATTTTAAATTGTAATAATATTTCAGAGTATTACTCATTTTTACTTAGGGTTAGGGTGAGCGTAAGTTCAAAAACTTAAAAAACCTTTAAACTGTAGTTTATCTGAGTAAAAAAAGATACTTAAAACAAAATGAGTCTCCTGTAAGCTATGAAAGAGCAACCTCTGTGTAGTTCATTTTTCCTTTGGTAAGGTAGAATTCTTCATTGTACAAACCAGTTCTTGATTTATTAAATAAACATGGAAATATTTCTCCATGTAAGATATATTCCTACATTAAATTTTGTAATGCAAATCTGTCAGGCATTACCAAGAAACCATCACAGCATTTGAGAACGAGATGGATCAGGTGATAATACTGATTTGGCAAGACAAACAGCCTCATTCAAGTCCTCAACCATATGAAGCTCTATAGAACCGCCGTTCTTCGTCGTACCTATCAACAAACCTGTTTTTTCCCCCACAGTTGTGCACTGATTGATCACACATATCCGTTTCGCTGTGTGCGCCGGCCAGTGTTTATAGTTACTGGAGTGTGTTGGGTAAATACTGGGATTAACATGAAGGATCGATCCATTTTACATCAGCACAAAACTTTTGGAAACCCACCGTGTTTCCTTCACAGGCTCTAATCCTGTGGCGGAGATTTCTCAGCTGCTCCTTCCACTTCCCAGGCATGTTTGCTTCATATAGACGGGCAGACGATGCCAAAGCGGACGCACACGTAGAAACGGACACTGAGTCACATAAACACTCATACACACCGGAGTCACAGACTCGAATCTGTCAACATCAAGCCGTGTCGGTTTGACACACGTGCTCGGGGCGCAATGTAAATACGCTATGATCTGTCCTCTGATTTATTTACTACTGACGTGCTTTTCCACACACTCATTTATAGACTGTCAAAGAGTGCATGCTGGGAAGTGGTGTAGCTGTGGAAAAAGAGACAAATCTATGCATTTGCATCGGATGATTTAGGAAACAGTTTGGCGTGGTCGTCATATATCATGATGTATCCTTTTTGATTAAGAAAAAAATGAACATTCTGTCATCATTTCCTCACTCTTATGTCGTTCTAAACCTGTATGACTTTCTTTCTTCCATGGAACACTAATGATTAATTTTGCAGCATGCACAATGCTATTTTTCAGTGACCAGAAAGGACATCTTCAGGACAAGGATTGAAAAGACGTGAGGTAAGTTAATAATGACAAAAGTTTAATTTTGATGGAACTATTCGTTTAATGACATAACGCGACAGTACGTTTAATGTTTTGCCCATGTTTAAGTCAGATTCTTGCATTTTCATCACCCATATTATTTTGCAATTCTAGCCTTAGATGGTTTTCTGCGATTTTAGCGCAGGTCCAATTTTACAACTTTGAGGTTCCACTGATACTTGAGCTGCTTTTTTATTGTTTTTATCTAGACCACAATCTTAGCCATTTTAAAAGTGCTTTATATTTTCATATTTGTGAAGCTTTAAACAATTTATAAAACCATACAGTGGACCCAAAAAGTACTTAGGCTTTTAGGCCACACTTTGAATGTATAAATGTCATTCCACTCCAGAGAAAGCAAGAGGAAAACTCAGTTGTATAAAATAAAAGAAAATACAATAAAATAATAATTATTATTATACAGAAATGTTTTAAAATTATATATGTATATATACTGATTGTGTATATATATATATTAAAAAATGTGTAGTCAGTTTGTACTCAATAAGAAATCTATTTCAACAAAAAATACAGTAAAAATTGTTAATATTGTGAAATATTAATACAATGTAAAAAAAACATTTTTATCTCAAAAATCCAGAATCTTGAAATATTAGAATATTTCCTAAGATCAATCAAAAAACAGATTTGCAAAAAAGAAAAGTTCAATTTTTTTAAAGTATTTTGATTTATAAATTCAATATTTGGTCGGCAGCACATAATCCTAAAACATCTCTGTATAATAATAATATTAATTAATTTATTATAAATAATATATATGTATATATATATATATATACTTTTTTCTATATTAATATATTTTAAAACACAATTTTTTCTTGTGATGTAAAGCTGAATTTTCATCACCATTACTCCAGTCTTCAGTGTTACATAATTCTTAAAAAATCATTCTAAAATGCTGATGCTGATTTGATGCTCAAAAAAACAATGTTGTGTGGCTTAATATTTTTGAAAACTGATTTCTAAATATAAATCTGTTGTAACATTATAAATGTCTTTGTCACTTTTTTCTAATGCTGTGAAATTTATAAAATGTAAGTTTCCAATTTCATTTCCATTGTACACAACCATTCAGTGTTTCTATATGACCAGAACATCCAATGTGTCCTGTGTGACAGAGTATGCACATTCTTAACCATATGCAGCACAGATGTGCGGTTTCACATGTTTAAGCCACAGACACACAACCTGATGTGCCTTTAATTTCTCCTGTAATTACAAGTGTCTGCCTTTCACCCTAGAACACCAGGATGAATAAAGTACTCACATATGAACACGGAATACATGTGGCATGTCAGTCAACTTATTTCAGTGATGCTGGTTGAAACTCTAAAGCTTCACACATCTCACCAACTTAACATCCAACAGAAAGCTCACCCTGAAGCTGTTTTCAATGGATCAAATTGATACATTGTGTATTTGTTGCCGTTCATTGGGTTTCTGTGTAAAGTCTGTCTGACAAGGAAGATAAAGCATTGTTTGGGTAATTTTCTCTTTGCTGGTCTCTTATCACGGTCGCATTCATTAAAGTGGAAATCATGATGGATTAAATTTAGTCTGAGAAGGCTTAATGACCAAGTAAACCACAATTACGTTGTGATTTTTTTTTCTGAATGTTAGTGAGTCTGTGTTACTCTCGTGTAGGCAATGTATATATGTTTACATATATGTTTTTCTGTGGAACAAACAATCAGTGGTTAGTGGTTTAAGTTTAGAAACCATTAAATAGTCATTACAACCTAGTATAGATAAAAACAACCAGATTCTCAATGGTACTAGGTCAGCAAATGTTCCTTAATGCCCATATGACCTTTTAAAAAGTGAACTTATGTTACATAGAACTGAAATGTCTGTTTTTTCCATATTTCTATCCCTCTAGTCAACACAGCTTTCATTCTAGTTCGATTGTCTTGATGACAGACACGCAAGCAAGCTCCAGCGAGGGAAATCTGAGCAGACATCATGGAAGTTCATAATTCGCCATCTGCACGGTAAGGCTTTTGTGTTCATTTGCATATTTTGACATGGTGAAAGATGAGCCAATGACGCTTTGGGGTTGCAAATTTGGTGAGGTTTTAGAAAAGACAGACTGCATTGTTTGTGGTTTAAGTGGAGTTAAGTTAGCTTTAGCTGATTATGGCAGGGACGCCATGCCACTTATTTGAAGTCATGTAATGTTATCCTTATGGAGTCTTTCATGATTGAAAATGCAGTCTGAGTCTTTTGACAGATCCTGCAGAACCCAGTTTACATATTACACTGTGACCCCAAAACGTTTTTGACATTTCCAACAAACTTAATGATTCATTATTTGTGCATCAATCAAGGTTAAAATCTCATCAGTTCATTTTTAAAGTAATAGTTCACCCAACAATGAAATCGTTTTGACGTTAAAAATGTCTTAGTGATAGATTTGTTTCTGACAAGCATTCAGCTTTTCACTTCACAAGACGTTGCGGATTATTGTGATGTTTTTATCTCATTCTGACAGCAGCCATTCACTGCAGAGCAAGGGATATAATGCTAAATTTCTCCAAATCTGTTCCAATGAAGAAACAAATTCAATTAAAGCTGCAAGCACCATTGAAAGGGCCCTCACACCCAGGGTCACCACCACCCAGTGGTTTTAGGAAACAGCGAACAGTAAGCAGTATGCATTTAAAGTGGTAAATATAAAAGGAATATGTCAAAGTCAGTTATATGTGCTAAACTTCCTGCTGCCAGCTGGTGGTGCTATGACTATAACTGAATATTGGCATGCAGATGTCTTCAGGCCAGGACTTTTTATCAAACATATGTAGTTTGTGCATGTTGGACATGGTATGTATGAGCTAGTGGAAAGCATGACATATCCTGTCACCAACAGGTGGCGCTATGGTTATAACTGAATATTGGCCTTTAGATGGCTGCAGGCCACGATTCTTACTAATGTGAAGTTTGGTGCAGATTAGACATTGCATGTTTAAGACATTTCCTGTTGCCAGCAGGTGGCATTATGATTATAACAGAATATTGGCGTTTAGATGTGTTCAGGCCAGGACTCTTATCGAACGTGTGAAGTTTGGTGTAGATCAGACATTGTGCGGCTGAGTTACAACAGCTACTTTTTCCATGGCGAAACATTGAACTTTGTCAGGCCACCACACCCTTTAACGAAAACTCACGATTTTCACAATTTAACTTTGCAAAGGCCTTTAGATTAGTCTGACCAAATATAATGTTGTTGTCATTGAATCTCTAGGAGAACTTTGTTACAGAGTAAAACATGTCACTTCCTGTTGCCAGCAGGTGGCGTTATGACTATAACTGAATATGGGCATGTGTTCAGGACAGAACTCTTATTAAACGTGAATTTTGGTGCAGTTTGGACATTGTATGCCTAAATTATAACAACTTCCTGTTTCATAGCGAAACATTGAAGTTTGTCAGGCCACCACGGACACGCCCTTCAATGAAAACTCAAGATCTTCGCAATTTAACATCACAAAAGGCTTTAGATTACACTGACCAAATTTGGTGTTCATCTGTGGGAGGAGTTTATGTAAATACAATGCCTGAAAATGTCAAAAACAGCACAAAACTTGCTGAGAAAATTCAAAATAACAGACTTCCTGTTGGGGTTTGGGACTTCGTACTGGGGGACTTTTTTTGTAGGTATTACATGTGTCTGCCGAATTTCGTACATGTGTGTGAAACATGCTCGAGGGGCATTTCGTTGAAATTTTATAGGTGGCGCTATTGAGTCATTTTGCCACACCCACTTCTGAAACCCATATCAGATGTAAATTTTCACCACTTTGGCATGTGTGCAGTTTCATGAGTTTTTGAGCATGTATAGGCCCTTAAAAATTTGATTCATTTTGGAGAAGAAAACGAAGAAACTGAGCAATTCTAATAGGGTGCGCAATTCCAAAAGTACAGTTTGGATACAGTTTAAATGGCCCGAGGGTGAGTAGATTTTCAGTTTTTTTTTTTTTTTTTTAAGTTTTGGGCTGAGCTGTTCCTTTAATTGAGCAATATATTGATTGTATACAGCAGAATACAACATTGTCATATGCTGGGTTGTTTTTTCCAGTGCTAGGTAGTTTTTGTGTTAACCAGCCATTGGGTTAGTGGTTGGGTCAATCTCACTAACCGCTGAAACTGATCACCTCTCCCCCTCCTGCCGACGAAACAACCCAGCGCAGGGTTACTTCAGCCCAGCTCAGTCTTGCCAAGTTTGTGGTTTTCCTGTGGAATTGGGCTGCTTTAACACTGTTTACGTCCGTATTTTGAAGCAACCCCAATAGTGTGATATTTAGCTCCTGAATTAAATTTTACCAGGGAAACCCTGCCAAAAACGTGTATTTTAGCCCCCCGGAGCATGATTTTTACCAGGGTGACCCCCTTAGAAATGCGATTAGGGTGGTTTTGAGTAGCAGTTGGGTGGGTTTTGTTGTGAAAACATGGCAGCCGGGACAGGCTAGAGCACTGACTTTTTGCATCCTCTACAGGGGAGAGCAGTTCTTAGCGCCTAATTGGTGCACTCCTTCAGTGAAATAAAGGTTTGTATACATTTTATTTCATTTATAAAGTCTTTACTGTGCTGTAAATGATATTATTTTATGCAACACAACATACGAGGACGAGATGTCAGTCAGCTAAATGCATCAGCAGCGGTCATTTCCTGGAAACGCTTTTAGTCTTGCATAACGTAAACTGATTTTATTCATTATAATACTGAATTTAATTTATTTTGCTATTAAAATACATTCTCTAATCTCATTACTTTTTGTTTATGGGCAGGATATGGAGTCTGTCACAGCATCTTTCAGTTACGAGTGAATGTTTCATTAACTCTATAAAATGCTGGGTTAAAAACAACCCAACTTGGGTTATTTGGCAACCCAGCGCTGGGTAAATATTGGACAGAGCACATGCTGGGCTATTTTGACCCAGCTGGTTAGGTTAAATGTTTTTACCAAACATGCTGGGTTATTTTATTTGAGTTGACTATTGTTTAAAAATGATTATATTGCTGGTTTAAAATGGACTGGAACTTATTAAAAACACACACAGAATTACTAAAGGCAACAGCATTTATCAAAAGATGAACATTTATTATTAAGCAAGAACACATGGACAAAATACAAGACATATTGAATTTATTTGGGTGAATACAGCATAGTTTACAATATTGCATAGATTTAAACTCGTTTAACATGCATTTTAGACATAAAAAATTTAACATTTGAAATTTTAGTTTTAGTGTACTCCAAAACCTGCCCATACACAAACAGTATTGACATTAGAGAACATATTTTATTGCATAAAATAATACAATTTACAGCACAGTTAAGACATTATTTATGAAATAAAATGTACTCAAATCTTTAGTTCGCTGAAGAAGTGCACCAGATCGGTGGTGCTGAGAACCGCTCTCTCCTGTAGAGGACTCAGAAAGCCCATGCTCTCACGACTGTAACTCAGCAGCTGGGTTGTTTTGTCAGAGACAGGCTTAACCCAGTAGTTCGATAGAAAAAAATAACCCAGTGTTATAAACAACCCAGCAACTTAGTTACACAAAAACTCCCCAGCACCTGGGTAAAAGATATTAAAAATAACCCATTAAAATGACCCAACTGGCTAAACCCAGCATTTGAGTTAAAAAAATAACCCATCATCTGGGTAAAAATATTAAAAATAACCCAATAAAATGACCCAACTGGCTGAACCCAGCATTTGGGTTAAAAAAATAACCCATCATCTGGGTAAAAATATTAAAAATAACCCAATAAAATTACCCAGCGGGCTGAACCCAGCATTTGGGTTAAAAAAAAAAAAAACGGCACCTGGGTAAAAATATTAAAAATAACCCAATAAAATGACCCAACAAGTTGAATCCAGCATTTGGGTTAAAAAAAATAACCCAGCACCTGGGGAAAAATATTAAAAATAACCCAATAAAATGACCCAACAAGTTGAACCCGGCATTTGGGTTAAAAAAAAATAACCCAGCACCTGGGTAAAAATATTAAAAATAACCCAATAAAATGACCCAACAAGCTGAACCCAGCATTTGGGTTAAAAAATAACCCAGCACCTGGGTAAAAATGTTAAAAATAACCCAATAAAATGACCCAACAAGTTGAACCCAGCATTTGGGTTAAAAAAAATTACCTAGCACCTGGGTAAAAATATTAAATATAACCCAATAAAATGACCCAACGGGCTGAACCCAGCGTTTGGGTTAAAAAAAATAACCCAGCACCTGGGTAAAAATATTAAAAATAACCCAATAAATTGACCCAACAAGTTGAACCCAGCATTTGGGTTAAAAAAAATAACCCAGCACATGGGTAGAAATATTAAAAATAACCCAATAAAATGGCCCAACAAGTTGAACCCAGCATTTGGGTTAAAAAAAATAACCCAGCACCTGGGTAAAAATATTTAAAATAACCCAATAAAATGACCCAACAAGCTGAACCCAGCATTTGGGTTAAAAAATAACCCAGCACCTGGATAAAAATATTAAAAATAACCCAATAAAATGACCCAACAAGTTGAACCCAGCATTTGGGTTAAAAAAAATAACCCAGCACCTGGCTAAAAATATTGAAAATAACCCAATAAAATGACCCAACGGGCTGAACCCAGCATTTGGGTTAAAAAAAATAACCCAGCACCTGGGTAAAAATATTAAAAATAACCCAATAAATTGACCCAACAAGTTGAACCCAGCATTTGGGTTAAAAAAAATAACCCAGCACATGGGTAGAAATATTAAAAATAACCCAATAAAATGGCCCAACAAGTTGAACCCAGCATTTGGGTTAAAAAAAATAACCCAGCACCTGGGTAAAAATATTTAAAATAACCCAATAAAATGACCCAACAAGCTGAACCCAGCATTTGGGTTAAAAAATAACCCAGCACCTGGATAAAAATATTAAAAATAACCCAATAAAATGACCCAACAAGTTGAACCCAGCATTTGGGTTAAAAAAATAACCCAGCACCTGGGTAAAAATATTAAATATAACCCAATAAAATGACCCAACGGGCTGAACCCAGCATTTGGGTTAAAAAAAATAACCCAGCACCTGGGTAAAAATGTTAAAAATAACCCAATAAAATGACCCAACAAGTTGAACCCAGCATTTGGGTTAAAAAATAATCCGGCACCTGGCTAAAAATATTGAAAATAACCCAATAAAATGACCCAACAAGTTGAACCCAGCATTTGGGTTAAAAAATAATCCGGCACCTGGCTAAAAATATTGAAAATAACCCAATAAAATGACCCAACAAGTTGAACCCGGCATTTGGGTTAAACAAAATAACCCAGCAATTTTTAGAGTGTAAATGAATCCGTATTTTGAACGAATCGTTTGAATGAATGATTTATTGACTCAGTCGCTCATAGTGAGTCACCACCTGGTATAATAATGCAGGCTAACCTGCAGAAAGAGTTACAGAAAAATCCCCAGCTGCTGTAGAAAACAAAGACATAGATCAGTGAGTTAAAGAATAGTGAGTTAAAGAATTGTTGCCCTGCAAAAATGAAAGTACTAAAGATTTTTTCCACTATTACCACAACAGAGCTGCCATTGACTTGTTGTCACCCTAGAGGTACAGTATGAGAAATTTAACACTAACTACCTATTGACGTAACAAGAGTCTTCTGTTGTTTTATTACGGTGATACAAGAAGGTTGCCATAGTGTTAAAATGATACGACCACGGAGTTACTCAAAACATATGGCAGGGAAACCACAGTGTTACAGTGGAGGTTAGACATGGCTATGACAGAGCTGAAAAGAATGAAACAGATATGTGCTTCACTGTTACATCTGATTTTCTGCAGATGTGCAATACATCAATGCCAGAGATGACACATTTTACTCATGTAAAAGAATTACAATAATGCAGAGTAAATTAGTGATAAGTAGTAAAACGGTTGTCTTGATGATAACACATTGTCAAAGTCACTTTAGAAACATATTTCAGATATGTAAAGTTAAATTCACCTTTAGCATAACTGAAGTAAAATATCTCAAATAATCTATAATTCTGACACATAAAGTGGTTCCTATGTAAGAAAGCTTTGAAATTCTCTGCACAGGGGATCATTTATCATTTGTAGCGATTGTATTTAAGAGCTGAGCGTGACTAACCAGACCCTCTGGCCCTTAGTAAATTATGGAAAAAGTGGTTATGATAATTCACAGGGTTTTACTTAAGATTATTCTTTTTGAATTGTACTTTTCCTTTGGCCTTTTAAAACATTTTGGGTGAAAAACAGGGTCGTTCTGGATATCCGCTTGCCATGAATTATAAATTGGGACACTTTTATTATTAAAGTAAAAATGAAAAGGGAGATGTGCAAAAACATGTTTACATCTTTACCTCGAGGTCACTTATGATTCACACTAAAAAAGGTATTCTTAGCGCTGCTGACGCAGTCTAGCAAAATTGCCTGTTTTTCTTTTTAGAGCTGTATTTCGCTACAATAACCATAGCAAGATTACAGACTATGTGAAAGCCACATAATGCCTGTTATTTTATTCTTTTAATGGTGGAGGATCTCTGTTTTGTCTGAATGGAGACTGTAACCACCAAGACAAAAATCAGTGACATGAAAGAAAAGATTATCTAATGTGCTAAATACACATAATACATGTTTCACTAAGAAGGCAATCCCGAATGCATTGCTTCAAGTTTTGTCATGTTTAGAAATTATTTTAAATGTTTATTTCAACCTTCAAAACAGCTGAAAAAAGGCCTAGCATAATTACTTGCAATATTTACTCTTTTTTTTTTTTAGTATTTATTATTTGTTTTTATTTTATTTTTTAAAAATATATTTATTTATTCACAAACATTACATCACATTTGTCATTTTTTTTTTTTTTTTTCTGTTTTAATATGGAAGAATTTCTACCACAGGATTAAAAATAAAAATAAAAAAGTAATTGTGACTTTTTATCTCAATTCTATCTTTTTTCAACTTCAACTAAATTCCAGCTTTTTATCTCTTAATTAAAAAATTTAGTCATATTTTTTACTTTTTATCTCATAATTACAACTTTTAAAGTCAGAATTTTGACTTTTTAAGTGATCATTTTGACTTTTTATCTCATAATTACAATTTTTAAAGTCATAATTACAACTTTTTATCTCCTAATTAAAAGTTTTAGTCATAATTTTGACTTTTTATCTCATAATTACAACTTTTGTCCCATAATTACAATTTTTAAAGTCATAATTTCGACTTTGTAAGTGATCATTTGGACTTTTTCCCATAATTACAATTTTTAAAGTCATAATTACAACTTTGTAAATCAGAATTTGGACTTTTTTGTCATAATTACGACTTTTTATCTCATAATTACAACTTTTAAAACATAATTTAGACTTTTAAAGTCATTTTTTTTTTAATCTCATAATTAAAAGTTCTAGTCATAATTTTGACTTTATCTCATAATTACAACTTTTAAAGTCATAATTTTGACTTTTTATCTCATAATTACAACTTTTAAATCAGAATTTCGATTCTTAATCCCATAATTAATTTTTTAGTCATAATTACAACTTTTAAAACATGATTTAGACTTTTAAAGTCATAATTTCAATTTTTTTATCTCCTAATTTAAAGTTCTAATTTAACTTTTAAAGTCATAATTTCGACTTTTCATCTCAATTACAATTTTTAAAGTCATAATTACAACTTTAAAGTCATAATTTTAAAATTTGTAAGTCAGAATTTTGACTTTTTATCAACTTTTTTCTACTTTTTATCTAATTACAATTTTTAAAGTCATAATTACGACTTTTAAGTCATATTGTTGACTTTTTATCTCATAATTACAACTTCTAAATTCATCTGACTTTTTGATATTTATTTATTCACAAACATTACATCACATTTATTTATTTATTTACTTATTTATTTTCTATTTTAATATGGAAACCTGTTTCCACCAAAAAAAAAAAAAAAAGTTAAAATAAATAAATAAGTAAATAATAATAATAATAATAATAATAATAATGACTTTTTATCTTACAATTCTCTCTTTTTTTGCAACTCAGGAAAAAGTAAGAATTGTACGTTTATGCCTCGAAATTCTGAGTTTACAGTACTTTTTTTTTTTCTTAATTCTGAGTTTACATCTTACAATTAAATTTTTTCCCCCACTGTGGAATAAAAAGAAAAAAAGTCTCATAATTGTGAGTTTATTTGTCACAGTTCTAACATTTCAAGTTGCAATTTTGACTTTTTTCCCCCATAAGTAGAAGAAGAAAATCTGAATTCTGAAATATAAACAGAATTGTAAGGGAAAAAGTGTGAAATAAATAAATTGTGACAAGAAGTGGCAATAATCTTTTTTAATCCTATGGCAGAACTATGCAGTGATAAGACTTTTTTTATGAGGTTTAAAAAAGGTAAAAAAAAAAAAAAAAGAAACTTATAAAATTTCTATGATAGCTGGAACAGAACTGGAACAGAATTTTGCATTTTCAGCCAAATCTTGTGATATTTTTCCATTGAGCAATAACGAAAAAATGTAATTTTACTAATTAAATATTATTATGACTTTACGTATTGGTTAATTTGTTTACATCCTCAACTTGTCTCACATTTCAAACATAATATTGCACAATAGAGGATTCTGAGCATGTTTTTGGCACTGCAGCAGATCTAATTTTGCACGTTTCTTTAGAAAAGGCTCAGATGTATTGATTGGTGATGGCAGTGGGCTGGAGTTAATTATATCTAATGTCCCCTGACAATTTTCTGGGCTAGAGTGCAGAGCCTGCACTGTGTCTGCAGACTCCCAAACGTGTTGTGATTTAGCAGCTTTTTCTGTTCTTTTTAATCCCTTCTGCCAAAGTTTAGACCTCTGAGAAATTCTATTTTATGAAGAAAGGGTTTCCATGTCTCTGTTCATGCTTCATAAACACTTACTACCTGAGCTTTGGGTTTGCTCCGTCCTGCTGGGAGAAAATCTATTAATGATGATCGTATATTCTCAATTCACCCTGTGAGAGGGCAGGTGCTCGGCTGAAATGGGGTGATAGGAACATTTTGGCAGCATAATGGTGAATTGCTCTGAATCAAAAAATAGCCGCATATCTCTGGGGTTTTTGTTTTTTTTAAGAGCTCTTATCAGCTGTGGAGTGTATGTTTTGAAATCATATAATTGTGCGCTGGGTGTGTGGCTTTTCCTGTTTTCATGAAAGTGAGTTTTTTTTGAGAAAACACTGTTTTGTATTGTTTTTATAATGTATTTTCCATGTGATTCAACAGTTGTTTTAAGAAGTCTCTCATCCTTAGGAAGGCTGCATTTTTTTTTATAAAAAAAAAAAATACAAACAATAATTGAAATAATAATATTGTAAAATGGTTTCAACTCATTCATTTTTTTCTTATGTGATGTTTAGTATGTCATAATTTTGAATTTTTAAGTTACAATTCTTTCAAACATTTAATCTCATAATTACAACTTTTAAAGTCATAATGTCAATTTATCTCGTAACTATGACTGAAGTAATTAGAAGTAATTGAAGAAAAAAAGAATTTAGATTTTTTTATCTTATAATTCTGACTTTTAAAGTCATAATTTTGATTTTGTATGTCATAACTTTGATTTTGTAAGTCATCATTTTGACTTTTTATCTCATAATTCCGACTTTTAAAGTCAGCATTTCGTCTTTGTAAGTCATAATTTCAATTAATCTCATAATTTCAGTTTATCTCGTAACTATGACTGAATTAATTCTTAATTTCAACTTTTTATCTCATAATTATGACTTTTAAAATCACCATTTCGACTTTGTAAGTCATAATTTCAAATTAAATTATCATTTCAATTTATCTCCTAACTATGACTGAATTAAGTCATAATTTCTACCTTTTACCTTATAATTACAACTTTTCAAGTCACAATTTCAAATTTAAAGCCAATTTCACCTTTTAAAGTCTTAAATTCTACTTTTTATGTCATAATTATGACTTTGTAGGTCATAATTTTTACCTTTTATCTAAAACATTTCTACTTTTAAAGTCATAATTTTACCTTTTAAAGTCATAAATTCTACTTTTTATCTCATTATGACTTTGTAAGTCATAATTTTGACATTTTATCTCAAAGTTACAACTTTTAAAGTCATAATTTCAACTTTTTATCTCATAATTACAACTTCTAAAGTCATAATTTTTACTTTCAAGGTCATAATTTCAACTTTGTAAGTCATAATTTTGAATTTATCTCATAATTATGACTTTTAAAGTCATAATTACAACTTTTAAAGTCATAATTTTGACTTTTTAACTCAGAATTATGATTTCTAAAGTTATAATTTCGACTTATGTCAAAAGTACAACTTTTAAAGTCGAATAATTTCGACTTTGTAAGTCAGTTTCAATTTATCTTATAATTATGACTTTTTGTCTCATAATTATGACTTTTAAAGTCATAATTTTGACTTTTTAGCTCATAATTACAACTTTTAAAGTCAATTTCAACTTTTAAAGTCATAATTTCGACTTTTTTATCTCATAATTATGACTTCAGAAGTCATAATTTTGACTTTGTAAGTTGTAACTTTTTTTATTTCATAACTACAACTTTTAAAGTCATAATTTCAACTATGTATCTCATAATTACGACTTTAGAAGTCATAATTTCAACTTTGTAAGTCATAATTTCGACTTTTTATCTCATAATTACAACTTTTAAAGTCATAATTTTGACTTTTTTATCTTGTAATAATGACTTGCGTGTTTCATAATTTCAGCTTTTTAAGACATTCATTTTTTTTTCATTTGAAGCGGAAATGGGCTTTCATAGAATCTTCAGCAGCCATTACTCAATCTTTTAATAGAAAATGTAAAAAATGTTGGAGAAAAAAAAGACCATCCAAGTGACTAGCATTATAAATATACTTGAATGTATATTTAATAATTGTCTGCAATACATGAAAAAAATGACAACAATTAGTAATGTTGTGCAAGTTCTGATTGGTTAATAAAGCACTGTGCATCCGACACACGTTTGAAAACTCTCGAACTCTCACTGTGACCTCTATAAATGATTTAAAATGTGATTAATTATATCTCTTCCACAGATAAAGCTAACTACAGGTTGTTTGCATGCAGAAGCGTGTCGTCCTAAAGGTGATAAGGATAGCTAATCTTTCCCTGTGCTGAGCTTCATCATTCCCATGAGCCTCTTCTTATTAGCGATGCACAGCTCCATCAGAAACAACCTTCAAATGGAGCAATATCCTGTGCTGGCTAATTATCAAACTTCAGATCTTAATAGATCTTTTGTGAAAGTAAGAGCAAAATCAATCACAAATGTAGCCTGAGAGCATCCTCTTCCAGAGGACCAATTTGTCCACCATTTCACATCAATCGCTATCTCACAGCCTCTTGTAAATTGAAAGCAGAGTGAGGCGAGCGAGCGAGCGAGGATGGATCTGGCCGTTCTAGTGCCTGTCTTCCCCACAAATATCACCCGAGGGTGAGAATGAATCAGGCTGAGGGCCCATTTTCCGAGCAGTGGCTCGCTATTATCAGACTGCACATAGAACTTTGCTTTAATTCTTTCTATCATCACGTACATTTATCATTGGGCCTGTATTACCCAGGGTTGTGTGCTAATGCAGTTCTGAAACTGCTGATGTGAGAGGAGGGTCCCACTCAAATAGATGTAAACGGATGTATTGGAGATTTGCTTGGGCCCCAGATGCATTCATTTTAAATGCGCACACATTCTGTTTCCCAGCAGATATTCTGAATGGATACTTACACTAATCTCCCCCTGAAGATGTGAACAATTGCTCATTTAATGGCAGAAGGAATACTGTTTAAGCTCGCACTGCTACCTCCCCAATGTTTTGGTCAAATCCATTTATCATTTTGTCCAAAGGTGGTCTATAGTGCCCAGAGAAAGCATATATCCGGGAGCTTTCACATTCATCTCAATGATAGTTGCTCAGCAGGTGCAGGATTTCCTTAAAGTATTTATATTATATTATATTTTATTATATTAATATTGTTTTATATTAAATCTTAATTAAAGTAGTTTAGCAGGTGCAGAATTTCCTCAAAGTATTTATATTATATTATATTATATTATATTAATAATGTTTTATATTAAATCTTAATTAAAGTAGCTCAGCAGGTGCAGAATTTCCTCAAAGTATTTATATTATATTATATTATATTATATTATATTATATTATATATTATATTATATTATATCATATTATATTATATTGTATTATATTAATAATGTTTTATATTAAATCTTAATTAAAGTAGCTCAGCAGGTGCAGAATTTCCTCAAAGTATTTATATTATATTATATTATGTTATGTTATGTTATGTTATATTATATTATATTATATTATATTATATTAAAATATATATTGTATTAAATCTATCTGCCAGTTTCTTAGCAGGTGCAGGATTTTCTAAAAGTATTTTATTTTGTTTTATTTTATTTTATTATCAATAATACTGGTTTGGAAAAGTTAGGGAAAATGCAGATTTTTCATGTTTTTGAAAGAAGTCTAGTCTAAACAATTTAGTTATGTATTTATTTAAATATTACAATTTATTTTATTTTGCATTTTAATATATTTTAAAATGTATATTTTAATATATATATTTTAAAATATATTTAATTTTTTTTTTTTTTAAATATATTATATTATATTATAAATCTCAATGACAGTTGCTCAGCAGGCGCAGGATTTCCTCAAAGTATTTATATTATATTATATTATATTTAAAACATCTCAATAATTATGTATATAAATTATCAATATATAGACTACCAGTCAAAAGTTTGTTTTTGAAAGAAGTCTCATCCTCAACAATTTATTTATGCATTTATTTAAATATTACGAATTATTTTATTTTGTATTTTATTATTTTTTAAAATGTAATTTATTTATGTGATTCTAATATGCTTGTTCAGTGCTCAATTAATTATTATTGTCTTTGTAATATATTACTATTATTATTATTTGTTCATTTATCTATTTATCAGTATGTATTTCTATGTCTATATTTGTGACCCTGGACCACAAAACCAGTCATAAGGGTTCATTTTTTTAAATTGAGATTTATACATTATCTGACAGCTGAATAAATAAACTTTCCATTGATGTATGGTTTGTTAGGCTAGGACAATATTTGGGCGAGATACAACTATTTGAAAATCTGGAATCTGAGGGTAAAAAAAAAAAACAAAATATTGAGAAAATCACCTTTAAAGTTGTCCAAATGAAGTTCTTAGCAATGCATATTGCTAATTATAAATGAAGTTTTGATATATTTATGGTAGGAAATTTATAAAATATCTTAATGGAGCATGATTTTTACTTAATATCCAAATGATTTTTGGCATAAAAGAAAAATCGATCATTTTGACCCATACAATGCATTGTTGGCTATTGCTACAAATATACCCATGCTACTTATGACTGGTTTTGTGGTCCAGGGTCACATTTGTGCTATTTATGGTCATCAATGATGACAAAAGATGTTTTTTGGCAGATTGTTGTAGTTACAGCATCTACCAGTAGGGGCACACTTGCCAGTGCTATAGCCAGCGTTGACTCTTTTGTTTGTCCGGGCCTCCTTATGTTGCAGTGAGTGTCCATGCAAGTCATGCTTTTAGGTTACAAACAGGAGACATGGTCCCTTACCTCCTGTAAACCACCATAACTCAGTTTTGACATATTTGAGCTCGGCATCTCATTAAGGTACCAAAATCACTCCTTCAGGGAGAAGTGTCTCTTATCTCCACAAACGTTCTGCCTCGGCGCTAAATCTTTTCCTCTATGCATTAGGAGTGATATAAAACATAAAGGCTGAGTATACGGATGACAGTCAGGTCAGTGCCTGAGCGGGGCTCCTATGTCAGCGTGGCGAGATTGGCTCCAGATGCCGTGAAATGTATTACAGACCAACAGTGGCTTTGTAATGTGAACGTGTGGGATGAGAGCTCTCTGTGAGAGCCGCATGCTTCCCTCTTGATATGGGCGGCAGACGTATGCCTGGGCCCCATGGTAATTGTCTGCTCCGTACGCGGTCTGAAGAAGCTCTCCGAGCACAATAGGTGGGAGGACACGCTGTTGGCTGCTGGGGCTGTTCTAATAAACAGGTCTACTGCAGAATATGTGGGGTTTGTGCTGGTGGTAGGCTCACATAGACAGACTTTTCACAGTCTGGAAATCATTGTGGCATATTCTGGCCAAGATCTGCAGGCTTTTACAGGAGACTTTCCAACCAGCATTTGAAGTAACCAAACATTGTTTGTTTTGTTTTTATATTTAGTCATTTAAATTATTGGAGGATTTAACTGAAGTACAGTAGATTATACAGAAAGCATATTAATATAGTATCAACATGCCTGCAATGTCTATGTTGTAGGATGTGACAACAGTTGGAACTTTTGTTTTTTATATCATGCTTTTTATATCATTAATGCATCCAGTAATGAATTATGGGAAAGAGAGATAATTGTTCTTTCTTTGCTTTGTTTTAAAAAAAATTAGCAATGTTTATTTTCAACAATTTTTGTCTCAAAAATCTTCAGATTCATGTAATGTTCTGTAAATGTAGGTTTTTTTTCACTGATAAATCTCACCTGTATTTTAGTGAAGTGAATTTAATTTAATTTATGGAAACAAATGTAAATTTTATTTTAAAATTATGTTTGCTCCTGTAATTTCAGTAATATATTTACAATAAGGATACATTATTTCTACTGTTATTTTATAGTGATAGCTGTAACAATAGAGCTGTAATTATATGTATATGTATGTAATATATAGCATGTAATTGTTGATTTACATTACTCTAGTTTGTTTACAGACTTACTGGCAAATTAATTTGGCAAAGTTACTGTAAATTTGACAGTACTGTTGACAGTGATATAATAATTATAATTATGACTTTATAGCTACTTAATTTAATTTAATTGATTTAATTTGATTTAATTTAATTTATTATTTCATTTTTTATTTTATTTTATTTTATTTCATGTTATTATTTAACTTAATTTTATTATTACATTTTATTTTGTTTTGTTTGTTTTGTTTTATTTTATTTTGTTTGTATTTAATTTAATTTTTATTTAATTTTATATTAATTTAATTTAAGTTTATATCAGTTAATTTCCTTTTATTATTTCATTTTATTTTATTTATTTTATTTTATTTAGTTTCATTTTATTTTATTGTTTTATTTAATTTAATTGTGTTTTATTTCATTTAATTTTATTATTTCATTTTATTTCATTTCATTAAGTTTTATTTTTATTCTATTTTATTCTTTCATTTTATTTCATTTAATTTTGTTTTGTTTTATTTTTAATTTTATTTATTTTATTTTATATTATTTATTTTATTTTATTTTATTTCATTTTATTTTATTTAGTTTTATGTAATTTCATTTTATTTTTTAATTTCATTATATTTTATTTTTTATGTTATTATTTTATGTTTGCTTTTATTTAATTTTTTCATTTAATTCCATTTAATTTTATTGACACTTCAACAGTTTGGGGCAGGCTTTTTTTTTTTTGCTTATGCTCACCAAGAATTTTGCTTATGCTCACCATTTATTTGCTAAGTGAAATACAGTAAAAACAATAATAGTGTTAACTATTATTACAATATATAATCAATTTCTATTTTGATATATTTTAAAATTCAATTTTCAGCATCATTACTTCAGTCTTCAGTGTCACACGATCCTTCTGAAATGATTCTAATATTTGTTGCTCATAAAACATTTCTTCCTATTATCAATTTTAAAAAAGTTGTGCTTAATTTTTTCAAGATTCTTGATGAATATGAAGTCCAAAATGACAGCATTTATTCTTTGTAACACTCTTTACTTTCACTTTTGATCAATTAAATGCATATTTTATTTAGGACAGCAAAGTATCAATTAAAATACTCTACTAGAATAGTTAAAAATGCACTCAGTATGTGACTCACTATATACTGTATGTGTGCTATGCAATGATATATATGTAGACAGAGAGGCAGCTCACTAGCTTTTAGGAAACATCTATACAATATTCCATGTTTGATTCCAGGGTTAAGAGGAAAGTCAAGCTTGGTGGTTGTTAGATATGGTTCTTAATCAGCAGTTAAGCGCAGTGAGGGCCTCCAGATCAGCCATAATGAACGGCACGCTAATTGGACTCTGGCAACCTCTGTCCTCATCTGGCCGCCCTTTATTATGTATGGGTGGAACAGGCAGGAGCCAGGAAGCCCACCACTTCAGAGTACACCGCAACACAAATAAAACTGCACTGATGAGATTAAGCAATTCAAGATGTGTGCGTGTACTTTTCAAGGCAAACTGCGAGAGAGGGACTGTTCCGCTCTTCCGTTGTTGTTGCGTCCTGTTGTCGAGTCTTCGCGTGCACACCTCGCACAAAGCCACATGCGCACTGTTCCAATCAGTAAACAGAGCTGTGATGTTTCCATTGTGCCCTTATGCGTCACACAAAAAATAAACATTGTTTCCCATAACTGTTATATGGGACAGATAAATACAAGAAGATAATTAGAAATCTTTAGACTTGGGAGAACGCTTAGACGACTCCTATTGTTGGCTAGCGGAGGAGCGGAAAATATGAATAAAAAGAGTGACCAGGATGTTACATTGCTGACCAGATTAGATGTAATTGAATTTGAATAGTTAATTTTATGCACATGCACAATTCACTGATCCAAGCAAGCATGAGATGTTTTTAAAACAATTCACAACGTGACATTTTGGTTGCAGTTACAGGCAACGCCCCACTAGAACACGTGAAGAATTAAACGTCTATCTGTCTGTGTCTATCTATCTATTTATCTATCTATGTATCTATCTATCTATCGTTCTATCTATCTATCATTCTATCATCTCTCTATCGTTCTATCGTTCTATTATCCAACTATCTATCTATTTATCTATCTATCTATCTATCTATCTTAATTTAATTGTATATGCTTGTGAAATGTTTAGTCTTTTTATATTTTTATTTAGGTTTAATTTATTTATTTCATTTTTGTTATTTTAGTACTTCAACTTAAACATTTTTATTTTTGATTTTTTTTTTTGTCTTTGTGAATTGAAAAGAATTTTTGAATGAAAATATTTTCATTTCAACAAATTAAAAAAGCATTACTGCAATGTTATGATATATCTATCTATCTATCTATCTGTCTGTCTGTCTATCTATCTATCGTTCTATTGTTCTATTGTTCTATCATTCTATCGTTCATCTATCTACCTATCTATCTATCTATCTATTGTTCTATCATTCTATCATTCTATCGTTCATCTATCAATCATTCTATCTATCATCTGTCAATTAATCGTTCTATCTATCGATCGTTCTATCATTCTATCGTTCATCTAGCTATCTGTCTATCTATCTATCGTTCTATCTGTCTGTCTGTCTATCTATCTATCGTTCTATTGTTCTATCATTCTATCGTTCATCTAGCTATCTGTCTATCTATCTATCTATCTATCTGTCTATCTATCTATCGTTCTATTGTTCTATTGTTCTATCATTCTATCGTTCAGCTATCTATCTATCTATCTATCTATCTATTGTTCTATCATTCTATCATTCTATCGTTCATCTATCAATCATTCTATCTATCTATCATCTGTCAATTAATCGTTCTATCTATCGATCGTTCTATCATTCTATCGTTCATCTAGCTATCTGTCTATCTATCTATCGTTCTATCTGTCTGTCTGTCTATCTATCTATCTATCGTTCTTTCGTTCATTTTGTTCTATCTATCTATCTATCTATCTATCATTTTATCTATCTATCGTTCTGTCATTCTATCGTTCATCTATCTATCTATTGTTCTATCATTCTATCATTCATCAATCATTCTATCTTTTTATCTATCCTTCAGCTATCTGTCTATATATCTATTGTTCTATCATTCTATCATTCATCAATCATTCTATCTATCTATCAATCAATCATTTTATCTATCGTTCTATCATTCTATCATTCATCTATCTATCTATCTATTGTTCTATCATTCTATCAATCAATCAATCAATCTATCTGTCTATCTATGTATCTATTGTTCTATCATTCTATCATTCATTCATCTATCTATCTATCTATCTATCTATCTATCTATCTAACTATCTGTTGTTCTATCATTCTATCAATCAATCTATCTATCTATCTATCTATCTATCTATCTATTGTTCTATCATTCTATCAATCAATCAATCAATCAATCTATCTATCTATCTATCTATCTATCTGTCTATGTATCTATTGTTCTATCATTCTATCATTCATCTATCTATTGTTCTATCATTCTATCAATCAATCAATCTATCTATCTATCTATCTATTGTTCTATCATTCTATCAATCAATCAATCAATCAATTAATCTATCTATCTATCTGTCTATCTGTCTATGTATCTATTGTTCTATCATTCATCAATCATTCTATCTATCTATCTATCTATCTTAATTTAATTGTATATGCTTGTGAAATGTTTAGTCTTTTTATATTTTTATTTAGGTTTAATTTATTTATTTCATTTTTGTTATTTTAGTACTTCAACTTGAACATTTTTATTTTCAATTTTTTTTTTGTCGTTGTGAATGGAAAAGAATTTTTGAATGAAAATATTTTCATTTTAATGGATTAAAAAAGCATTACTCCATGCTATGAAAATATGTAATAATTACTTTTATAAAACGTACATAACTATAATTAAGTATACTGAAAAATAATATAGTATATAGTATAATTTTTTTATAGCCAGCTGGGACTGGAGCCCAGAGTTCTGATGCCTAGCCCACCATGGCTTTATAAGTTGATTTTTGTGCTGTTGTCTGGGATTTTGTTTTGATGCTGCTTAAACTGTGTCATTAGAAGACAATTCCTGTGTTTATGTTTGGTGCTTAGCATGCACATGCAATTGTTTGTGAAAAAGAGATTTTGCCAGCATGTGGACAGAAAGCACTGTTATGTCCGTTTTTTTGTTTTTTTTCACACTAGAATGTCGGCCTCATTTTTAAGCCTGTCTGTCAACAGGCGGCCATGCTGACAGCACACTATCCTTGCTAGAAATAAGGTGCCGTGAGTGCCTAGAATTACCACTCACTGAAACGACACCATCCATCCAGCCTTCAGAGGCTTTGCAGGAATCCATTAAGGAGGTTTTGAGGCTTCTCTTAGCTGTGTGATAAAGTGTGACGGATATGATCTCGAGGAGACTGGCTCGTGTACAGTACACAACACTTAGGATATATGTCCAGTTATTCATTACATTATACATATAGATGAAGAGGATACAGAGGGATATTAAAGGGGTCATCGGATGCAAAGTTCACTTTTTCATGTTGTTTGAACATTAATGTGTGTTGGCAGTGTATGTACAAATCTACCCTATAATGATAAAAATCCATGCAGTGGTTTTTAATTAATCTGTAAAAAAATATCAAATCAAGCCATTCACACCAACGTGGGCGTCACACAGACAGAGGCCACTCCCACAATAGTTGATTGACATGAATGTCTTACCTCAGACCCGCCTTAAATCAGCTGTAAGAGTCCGACTGCCATTGTTTCGATGCCGGAGCAGGGATCCGATCGAGCGTTTGAGGTGTTGTGTTGCTGGATTTAATAATGAACACAGTGGTCATCATTTACTCCCGACATCTGAGCCGCTGAAGAAAGATGCAGTGGATTACGTTTGTTTGTGAAGGGAATGCGGCTCCTGATCTACATATATCCGTCTATGTTCGCGCAAATCATTTGTGATCCAGCTTCACATACAGCAGTAGTGAGTATCAGGTTTTTTTTTTATGAATCTTTCCGATCGCCTTTCCTAATAACGTGCTAGTTAGCAAGTTTAGCGGCTAAATGCAGCTAAATGCGGCTAAAGTAAACAGGCTCGTCACTCCACAAAGAGAAGAGAGGGGCAGGGCGAGCAGAGCTCATTAACATATAAAGCAGCCTCGACCAGAACAGGATGATTTTTGCAGAGCTGATTTTGACAAGGTAAAAAGGGTGTTGTTTTACACTACCACTGAGAATTTTTAACCAAAGTATATTATAGACTTTTCATTAAGACCCTAAAGAATCATATCAACTTGTGGAAAATAGGTATCGGATGACCCCTTTAAAAAGAAGAGATGAAAGGATACATTGGATGTTTTGTAATGTTATAAAGTTCATACATTCACATTTTAAGGTGGATTACTTTGGCCTGTCTGTCAAATTAAAATTGCGGAGTTGTTTTTTATGTCACTTTTGCATGGATTGTTCTGATGATTTGATGTTTTTCTGATTTCATGATTTGAAGTTTGAGACAAGACAATGTGAATTAAAATTAGACCCCCTAAAGGAAATAAAGAATCATATTTCAATAGTGTTTTCATGATGCGTCATCAGTTGGCCATATTGATGCACTGAATGTAAACAATGCCACTGCACTGAACGAAACTCGCACATTTGCTGATTATTGCTATTGAAAATGCTCAGTTATTGTCACGTTTTGGGCTGTACTAATCAGTCGAACCGGGAAAAACATTTGGAGTACTATAGACTGCCAAAAGTTATAACAAATCAAGGAAGAGTGGAAAAAACTGTCTGAGATAAAAATGCAGTTGGTTGGCCAAACTGACCCAGGATTTCCAGGGCAAGAATCGTGACAACATTTGTGTTTGTTCTTATAATTTCTGGTCAGGTAAGTAAAATATTAGGCTAATATCTTAATACTGCTCGTACGTATTTACCACCTATTAGAGTTTTTCTCAGTCGCTTTAATGCATTTCTCAGATCAGAAATGAAATTCTCAAAACTTTTTGTTCAACCTCCACATCATCTAGTCACTTGTGCATATCATAATAGCAGTTTCTCATTCTTTTGAACAAGTAGCGATTGTTTTGGCACATTCATGCAATTGATTATGTACATTTGTCTGCGTTTTCCTACATTATCAGTTGCTAATGTCATGTTGCTCAAAATCTATTATATAGTTCTCTGTGCAATAGTCTTACCCATCAAAACATCTAGTCATTAGTTCATCGTATAGGTCATTACATGCAAAATGGTTGATCTAGTTGTCATAAACTGTATAGTATACACATTTCTATTAGTCTTTTTGGAAATTTGCCATGAATTGTGCAGATGAATCTTGACTTTCACTAATAAAGAGAATATAGATCATCCAATGATAAACCAGTTCTCTAACATTCCTCATACAGTGCTGCATGCAAAAGCAAAGTTCTGCCTTAGGGGTGATTCCTGTGTTTGCCTTTCTAATTTTGTATTTCGCTTTTGTGCCCATCCCAGATAGCACATGTATGTCTGCAAGATGTCTGTTAAAGATGATTTGAAATGGATATATGCTTAATCTAGAAAGCATCTGCAGTGTACAAATATCTGACAGACGTCTGTAAAATATCAGTTTTACTCTAAATCATAAACATCTTACAGTAAAGACATCTAATAAACGTCTGTTTGACACCTATTAGGAAATGTGCAAAAGATGTATTGCAGATGTAAATGCAGACGTCAAATAGACGTCTCAGTGTTGTACGTGTGCTATCAGGTTTCTTTTTCTCTTCTTTCTCGTCTTCACAATGATGTTGTAATATTTTTTTTTTTTTTTGTCAGACCACTAGTAAAAGTGTAACTGTGAATCGTATCCAGTCTCTTTCAATCAATATCTCACATACAGTAATGCGTAAATTTGTACTTTTAAAATGGATATTTGGAATACATAAGAAGTGAGGCCTTCTGAATTTCAGTTCAGTAACTGTCATGCAAACTATTGGCATAGTTTACATCAGGTAAACTAGAGTGCACTTTTATACTGACAGTTTGTTTGTGAACAATGACACAAGAACTTTTCATTCTGATGGCACTGATATGTTCATTGACATAAATACTTACTTTTGATAGATGAACTAAAGATTTTGAGTATGTTACCAGCTTTTGCAGGTAATACATTGTGTTCTGAGAAATGCACATACTTTTTGGCAAATATTAAGGATGATTCAAGAAATGCATCAAAGCGACTGAGAAAAACTAACTTTAGTTTGTAAAAATATTGCGCCCTTTTCTGCTTATTAAGTCCTTCTCTATATTATTTAGCCAGCTTTCGCACATTTTTTCCGTGATTTAGACAGCATAAATTAGCAGAACAACATTTTCAGTAGTACAATCCATGCTGTTTACATCCGAGTATCGCAGATGGCTGCGCATCCGGGTTACTGACCAAAGCGTGATATAAATCAAACCCTCTATGCTTTCTCTCGCAATTATATAGTCGGTTAATTTTACTGTATTTTTTAATACGCGGGAAGCACTGAAATCGCTTTTAATTGCACGTTTGTTTTTTACTTTCACTTTTGAGATTCGCGATCACATGTACTCTTATTATACTAGGAAGCAGCAGTAGTACTACACATTTTACAAAATAAGATGTTTGTAAGTGGCGCTTAGGATCTGCAAATCAATCGCCATCGTCCTATCAGAATCTCTTACTCCGTTTATGTGGTAAGTAGTGATGGGTCGTTCTTGAACGATTCATTCATTTTGAACGAATCTTTAATGTGACTCGGGACGAACGAGTCGTCTCGGGGGGTGATTCGTTCAGTCGCGCATGTGCAGCATCCTATTAGGTTCTGTACTGGAATTAGTTCACCTGTTTCGAGTCTTCGGGTTTTTGGAGTCGTTTGTTCATCTTATGGGGCTGTCACGTGATGACCCGAAGACTCAAGAGATGAACTAATCAATTTTCTTTCCGGCTCAAACTGCATAGGTTAAGCTTATGGGGCTGTCACGTGATGAACGAACGACTGGAACCCGAAAACTTGTCAGAGAAGAGGCGAAGTGAGCTAATCATAGACTAAAGACCCAGGTAAACAATCAATCTTTTCTGTTTCTTATAGCATTATAGTTTTGTCTTGTTTTTAGTGTGATCAACGGTTGTGTAAGCAGTCGATGTGTTAGGGAGGCAACACGTAACATTTAAAAATTATATTTTGCTAAAATGAACGAAATGACTCGAAAAAAGATTCGTTCATTTTGCTGAACGAGACTCAAAGGTCCGAGTCGGTAAAATGATCCGAACTTACCATCACTAGTGGTAAGTGAAACTGTACGTACTGTAATGTAACAGGCTACTGCTAGCAAGCGGCTAACCGTGTCCCTTTAGTGGCTCCGTATAACGCGTTATTCATTTTCCGTGCACATTCCTAGTGTTCACTGAGATTATTTGACAAGTTTGGAGTTACCTTTGAGGATACTGTGAATAGAAACCCAGTTCCAAAGCTCTGTTCTTGGTGTAAATATGTTGAGTAAAACTTCATCTTTCTATTTTACATGGTGTTCTATAGCCTAACAGGATGATCTTTAAATGGAAAAAACATTTCCAGCTCAGTCGCTGGTGTTTGTCCTTCATACAGATAGCTAATCATTTTTCCATCCTGTTTTTCATTGCTAGCAATTTGTATGTGAGAAAAAGATAACGTGTCGGTTGGTGTGTTATGTTTGCAAGTTCAGAGTATCTTGTTCAGCAGTGTGATGGTCAGCTTTGTTTACACGTGTGTGAATCCGTTTTCTTGGCTTTATTTTAGTAAGATTGGTTTCTTATCAAAGGTGTGGTCAGACCAGAGCAATATTTTTGTCAAGGGTAACTGGTGAAATGTAATTTGTGGGGGACAGTGTGCATAGTTTGTGTGGCAACCCAAACACGAAGTAACCTAAAAGCATATTTCAGCAATGTTTACCATATAGAATTCAAAGTGGTCTTTATGTTTTAGTCCAGCTGAGTGGAAACAGACATGGCTCTGGGTTATGGAAAAAGAGAGTGTTTTGGATGACTGTCAAAATATTATCAATCAATATGACCAATCTAAATATTTTTCCCCCACATTGTACATCTGTCTCACTCTGTGTTATACTGATATGCCTACTGTGCTGACCTGACGTTCAGATAAAAGCCCACGACACACAAACAGATCACTTCCCAGACTCAATACCGAAGCCACGGCTCAGAGAGCTTCTATAATCTCAGACGGAGCTGTAACCAGTGGGATGTAATTAAAGCACCTCAAGCGGTGCACAAAAGCTCCTCCGTTAGAGCCGGGGATATTGTCCATGTGGTGCCTTTAGTTTTATTTTTTGCGTGCTGGGAAAATATGCAGACCACAGTTGGACTCTTTCATGTTTCATGATAAAAAAATTCTGAACCAGGGATTCAGTTTGTCATAATGTATTTACATCAATTTTTTTCCATTTACATTTTGCCAAATGCAAGCAAACCACTAGAACATTAGGATTTTCACCCTTGTTTTAATTATTTTATGGATATATTAATTTTATTTTTTTTTTCTGTAAGAACTCTCTTATACTGACCAAGGCTGCATTTGTTTGATCAAAAATACAGTAAAACAGTAATATTGTGAAAGTGAAATATTATTATAATTTTTTATAAGAACGTATCTTTAAATGTAATTTATTCCTGTGACGTTAAAGCTGAATTTTCAGCAGCCATTTTCAGTGTCGTATGATCCTTTAGAAATTATTCTGTTATTCTGATTTGTTGCTTTATTATTATTATTGGTATTCAATTATTAAGTGCTCTTATAATATTGTAATATATAAGCTTAATATTTTTGGGAAAACCTGGATTAATTTTTTTTTCCAGGATTCTTGGATGATTATAAAGTTTAATGATCAGAAATTATTTGAAATAACATTATACATGTCTATATTGTCACTTTTGAGTGATTTAATGCATCTTTGGTGAATAAAAGTATCTTGAATCATGTAGAATCATTTTTGAAAAAAAAAAAAAATAGAACATAATATTTTGATTTTTTTGTTTGTTTTTTTCACTTGTGATAATTTTAGCGATTAATGTGTACTTGCTAAATAAAAGTATTAATTAAAACAACTATGCTGTGTTGTTATACACTACCAGTCAAAAGTTTTAAGATTTAAGAGATTTTTAATGTTTTCTTTTTTTTTTAAATAGTCTCTTCTGTTTACAAAGCCTGCATTTATTTTATCCAAAATACAGCAAAAGCAGTAATATTGTGAAATATTTTTACTATTTAAAATAACTGCTTTCTATTTGGATATATTTTAAAATGTAATTTTTTCCTGTGATTTTAATGCAGAATTTTTAGTATCATTACTCTGTCACATGATCCTTCAGAAATCATTCTAATATTATGATTTGCTGTTCAAGAAACATTTATTATTATTATTATTATTATTATTTTTTTTTTTTTTAGCAAAGAAATTATAGAAATGAGTACTTTTATTTAGCAGGGATGCTTCAAATTTATTAAACGTGATGATGAAAACATTTATAATGTTACAAAAGATTTCTATTTCAGATAAATGCTGTTCTTCTGAACTTTCGTATTCATCAAAGAAACCTGAAAAAATTCTACATAATAATAATTGTTTTTTGAGCAGCAAATAAGAATATTAGCATGATTTCTGAAGGATCATGTGACTGGAGTAGTGATGCTAAAAATTCAGCTTTGAAATCACAGGAATAAATTACATTTTGAAATATATTCAAATAGAAAACAGTTTATTTAAATTGTAAAAATATAATGTTTTTTCTGTACTTTAGATCAAATAAATGCAGGCTTGGTGAGCAGAAGTGACTTCTTTAAAAAATATTAAAAATCTTACTGTCCAAAAACTTTTGACTGGTAGTGTCATACATTCACATTCTTACAATTTGACTAAAACCATAAATGATGTTGTTTTATTCTTAACACAGTGTAATTTATTTATTTATGTTCTGACCCGCAAAATTTTATGAAACTGTAAATCAGTTAGGAAACCGGAATATTATTCCGTCCCCGGGGCCTAACATTTGGTGTTATGCCCCTGGTCACAAGTAGCACAGTGTTCTCTGTTTATGGAGATGTATATGAAGCATTTCACTACATTGCGGATGCGGCGATGGTTGTCATAATAATCATGCTCTGCATGCAAGTTTCCAACCAAAGAAACAGTCTGTATCTGAACATTAAGATGCCTGAAACCCTGTCTTACGAAAGCCGTAATTATTTCATGTAGCCCACAATATTCAGCAAAGTTTAGCATGTATTTTCTCACAATTTTTTGTTGTAAAAAATGCATCATTATAGCTTTTATATTTAAAACTCAGAAGGAGGAAAAAAAGAGACTAGGAGAAGGAGAGAGAGAGTATATTTTGTCCAAACACTCAGCGGTAAATCAGCAGTCAGTAAACTGGGCCAGTTCTATTGTTGGTGCCTCGCAGCAGAAAACAGAGTCACTCTTTGCATTAGTATTCAGGACTGGACTCATTACAATTCAGACAGTTTTCTTGCCTTCTGCCTGTACACTATAAATGAATGACTAACTTTACAAAACCCAGATATTGCAGATCTAATGAATAAACACTGAATTCAGAACAGGTTTGCATACACGAATTAGACAACGAGTCAAAAACTGACTTGAATTAATCAGCCCAATACTATTCATTTTAATATGTTTTTATGTTTTTAAAGCACAGCTAAAGACATATTTGTTTGCCATGGCATATTTTTCTTGTTGATAATTTTTATTATTATTTTGTTGTTTTAGGTGATGTTTTCCTTGTTTTATGTTGTGATGGTGTAAAGCACTTTGGTCAACATGTGTTGTTTTAATTGTGCTATATAAATAAACTTTACATTACATTAAAGGGGTCATCAGATGGCCATTTTCCACAAGTTGATATGATTCTTTAGGGTCTTAATGAAAAGTCTCTAATATACTTTGATTAAAAATTCTCAATGGTTTTGTAAAACAACACCCTTTTCACCTTGTCAACATGAGCTCTGCAAAAATCATCTCATTCTAAGGGGTTGTTCCTTTAAATGCAAATGAGCTCTGCTCGCCCCGCCCCTCTCTTCTCTCTGTGGAGTGACAAGCTTGTTTACTTTAGACACATTTAGGGTTTAGCCGCTAAACTTCCTAACTACCACGTTATAAGGAAAGGCGATGGCAAAGATTCATAAAAAAAGTGCTTATACTCACTTCTGCTGTAAGTGAAGCTGGATCATGAATGATTAGCACGAACATAGACGGATATATGTAGATCGGGAGGCGCATTCCATTCACAAACAAATGTAATCTACTGCATCTTCAGCGGCTCAGATGTCGACCACTATGTTCATTATTAAGTCCAGCAACAGAACACCTCAATCGCTCAATCGGAGATATTCTTGTCTAATTTACATCCCTGCTTCGGCATTGAAACAAGGAAAGTTACTGGACTATGACCGCTGGTCTGAGGTAAGAGCTCATGTCAATCAACTATGGTGGGAGCGGCCTCTGAGGCATCTGAGAACGGCTCAATTTGAAAAAGGGGATATTATTTTTACAGATTAATTAAAAACCACTGCATGGATTTTTATCATTATAGGGTAGATTTGTACATACATTGCCAACACACATTAATGTTCAAACAACATGAAAAAGTGAAGTTTGCATCCGATGACCCCTTTAATATCAAAAAACAAGACACTCATTCAGCCAACAAATAATCAATAAAAAAGTATGTAGTACACCTCTAAATTATTAATTAACCAATAGTCAAACTGCAGACTACATATGCACAGGTGTTTGGTTAAACTTTTAAAGCTTGTAAATGACTACCCAAGTATTCAAAAAAGAGCAGGTTTTATTTCTTATGTAAGAAAGTGAAGCTTTTAAAAGCTATGTGCCCTTGGCAAACATCCTTCTGAAATGCTTTTAATGTAATTGGTCTTAGGAGGGGAAGTTGTAAGTTACCAAAAGGCAATTTTGCGAGCTTCCTCAGAGGTGCTAAATTCTGCATTAGACTCATGAAAACTACAAAAAACCTTAAGCAAACTTGATTATTTTTTTGTGAAGGGCTGTCTTGTATTTCGGGCATCAGCGTTGACGACAAACAGAGCCTTTTATGTGCAATAATGTGTTTTTAAAATGCATTTTCAGTCACCAATGTCTTTTTCTATCTTTTTTGAACATACTGCAAGGTCAGCGTGAGTTTACATTTATGTTCTTAGCAGATGCTTTCAGACCAAAGTGACTCAAAATAAAGTGCACAAATCATGTTAATGGTTATTTCCGTGACAGATAATTGCCATTCATGTGATTTGTGTATTTCATTGTAAGTCACTGTCGCGTCACAGGCTGGTTAATCTCTGGTCTCGGCTCAAAGTAACACACCATTACCTGCCAACACCTGCTGTCTTTCTCTTCCTGAACTCTGTACCCCGTGAGAGTTCAGTCCACGCTCACCTACCTTTACTCTAATGCATAATGCATTACTTCTCCTGCCCTTTAAAAACTCCTCTATTACTGTATGCAAGCTTATTTCACTCTCACAGCCGGATAGCTGAGTCTCTTGCAGTTAATATCGATCTCTAGTCACTGATGTACCATGCATTGATTGTTCTCCCTTTCTCTGATATCTGAAGAGCTTAATTAATTCTCTTTTTAAAGCTTTAATTTTATGTTTGGCTTTGAAGTAGATGTTATTTAATATTTTCCAGTTGCCTAGAGCATTACTCTCTTTTATTTAAGCATTAATCATCAAGTCTGAATGTAATTGCATGTTAAATGTAGTTTTATTTTTGTTGCAGTTTATGTTTCAGCCACAGACAGTGATAGAGTGGCCAAGAACACTACGTTGGCCTCAGAATATTTGCAATACAGCGCAAGAGGCAAGTGGAATACTTTTAGGGAACATTTATGGTGTCATTCATGTATCTTTTGAATCACTTGTATAATGCCTTTTATGGCTAAATAATGATGCCTAATAGTGAAATATGTAGTAGAAAACCCATGAAAGATTTACGTTATTTATAAAATCAACATCGTACATATTTTGGACTATGGTGGGTTTTATTATTTACATGATGTGAAATAGTTGCACTCAATGAGCTACTGGCACTACCTGTTGCTGTTTTTACCACAACTCGGAATAAGCAACGTGGAAAATAAAATACTGATACAATGCCACATTGTGCGGCTTTTGGTTGTAATTTTCAGTCAAAAGGCAACAGGAGAAGTGATGTAAGTCTTCACTGCTTTCCTAGCAATAAGTAGAGGAGAAAAGAATTGGAAGATGCCTGTGGAAAAATAAAACTTTCTAAAGACCTGCAACTTTGTTCTCTCCATTTTAGCCCTGATGCCTTTGAGGCTTTTAGTAGACTACAGCTACTGAAAGAGCTTACAAACGGCAGAGACAAGAAATGCTATCTGGGGCGTTTGGACAATACAACATTTGGTTTAGCTGTGGTCATCGTATCAGTATTTTATTTTCCAAGTTGTGTTGCGGTGAAAATGGCAACTGGTAGCGCCAGTAGCTCAGTAGTGCAACCATTTTACATCATTAAAATAATGGCACCCCCCATTGTCCAAAATATGTATAAAACATGCTGATGCAGAAGAAGTCAAAGAAACAAAAATCATAGAAGAAGTTGACAAAGTCAAAGAAGAAAAATCAGAAGAAGCAGAAGTTGAAGAAAAAGTTGAAGAAGCATAAGTAAAAGAAAATGTTGAAGCAGAAGTCAGAGAAGTTGAAGAAGCAGAAGTCTAAGAAAAAGTCAAAGAAGCATAAATAAAAGAAAACGCTGAAGAAACAGAAGTCATACACTGTAAAAAACAATTTGCTGAGTCAACTTCAAATAATTTATAACCTGGCTGCCTTAAAATTTTAAGTTCAGTCAACTCAAAAAAAGTTTATTCAAATTGAAATGTTAAATTATACTAAGTGAGATATTACTTAGATATTTGAGTTGAATCAGCTTCAAATTTTAAGGCGGCTGGGATACTTACCCATCTGTTAAGTTTAGCAAACACAAATATCTAAGTTGTTACTAAGTACAACTTAACATTTCAAGTTGACTAAACTTATTTTAGTTGACTGAACTTAAAATTTTAAGGCAGTGGGGTAACAAATTATTTTAAGCTGACTCAACAAATTGTGTTTTTTGTTTTTTACAGTGTAGAAGAAATCGAAGAAGCAAAAGTCAAAGAAAATTTCAAAAAAGCAGAAGTCAGAAGTAGAAGTTGAAAAAGTTGAATATGCAAAAGTAGAAGTCGAAAAAGTGAGGCATATGTCATAGAAGCTGAATAAGTCGAAGAAGCAGAGGTCATAAAAGAAGTCGAAGAAGTCAAAGAAGCAAAAGTCGAAGAGGCAGAAGTCATAGAAGAAGTAATCGAAAAAGACGAAGAAGCAGAATTCAAAGAAAAAGTCGAAAAAGCATAAGTAACAGAAAACGCTGAAGAAGCAGAAGTCATAAAAGACAAAGTCGAAGAAGCGGAGGACATAAAAGAAGTCAAAGAAGCAGAAGTGGAAGAAAAATTGAAGAAGCAGAAGTAGAAGTCGTCGAAGAAGCAGCAGTGGAAGAAAAAGTAGAAGAGGCATAAGTCATAGAAGGTGAAGAATAATTCGAAGAAGAGGTCATAAAAGCAGTGGAAAAAGTCGAAGAAGCCGAAGTCGAAGAAAAAGTCAAAGAAGTCGTCAAAGTAAAAGTCAAAGAAGCAGAAGTTGAAGAAAAAGTCGAATAAGCAGAAGTAGAAGTCGAAGAAGCAGAAGTCAGAGAAAAAGTTTGCGATGTATGATGTGGATTTTTTTTAAAATAACAAATCTTTCATGGGCTTTCAACTACATATTTCAGTAAGAGACATCATTTGTTATATTAAGCCATACAAGTCTTAATACCCGGGGTTCCCTTTAATTTTCAACAAAACAGGTTTTCTTATATGGAGCGTGTGACCATAGTTACCTAACAATGCTTTTGGGAAACGCACCCCTGGTTCATAGATTTATCTAAATGATTTTTTCCATAAACCGGTTTGAATAAACTGGCAAATAGTAAGTCAAAAACGCTGGGTGTCTGACAGAAGAAAGAAAACTATATGGGTTTAAACTGACATGAGAGTGAGTAAATGATGACAGATGTTTCATTTTTCAATGAACTTAACCTTACAGACTCTTTTGTTTTCTGTCAGTGTTGATATCTTATCCTGTATAGCTCATCCAGAAAGCTCCCCCGCAGTATGCTCTGCTGTCAGGTGTGTCTGGACAAGTGTGTGTGTGCGTGTGTGTGTGCATCGTACAAAAAGCAGTAGTACGCCTGAATGCTCTGTCTGTGGTCTACAGGATGATTCAGGTTTCCATGTGGATCCTCTGCCAGACACATTAGCTTCAATCTGCTGGGAATCTCATCACATGCTTCTTGGCTTTATGATGGCATGCTGCTCATCAGAACCAGCGCTGCTCCGCTGCTGGTTGTAAAAACCTTCATCAAAAAGGTTTGGGTCTAGAAACATCCCACATACCTCTGTAGCCGCTCTGTTGAAGAGTCTGTCACGTTGTCACTGACAGTTCAAAGGGTGCCAGAGCCTGGATATGCACAAATGATTGATGGGAAGGTTTGATTGATCCTTGTTGCTCAGCGGTATGTGCAGCCACCAAAGCTGTCAATCATTTTTTCATCCAAAAATTTGAAGTGTACTTGGCTATGAGAGAATTATGAAACACTGACAGTTGTTCGCTGTTAACGCCCTATGAAATGATCTTGTCATCACTCATAACTCTACAATGACTAAGAAAATAAGTTAATGCAATAAGCTTTTTGCTGTGTATACAGAAAGGAGGTGCATGACGTTGTTGTTTTTATCCCAACGCTATCTCACAACCAATTTGTCGTTTTACAAGGTTTATTTATTTTACGAGGTGGCTAATTTGTATGGATTCGTGCAAAATCACCACCTCATAAAACATGTATGAATTGCCGTGAGATTGGATTGTTTTATCAATTCTTGCTGTCCCTGGGAATCGAACCTGTGACTTTAACTTTGCTCATTTTAGATGTAAACTATATGCTGAGCAAACCTAACAGGTACTGACTGAGTTAATGGGGTAAATCACCACTGCAAAGATGGGTTTTTAATCAAACTTGGCTGTCTGAAAGATGAACAGATTTCAGTGCTAGAGAAAAGCTATGGTGTTCCCTTTTGCCAGAAACTGAAATACCCATTATTTACTTTTAATCTGGCATCAGTGTTGATCTGAGTGTCCATGGACAGAAATACAAATAAGCTGAAGTTTGATTTGTAGTTGTCAAAAATAGAAAAAATGACACAATTTGCATCATCTGGGTGACTTTTGCAGAGAAATAAACAAGGATTTCTGGGTGCGTGATAAAACAGAGATGTACCAGCATTGTAACAATACAATCAATAAAATACATCTTAAAATGGACTAAAAGCCACAAAACCCCCATTTTATTTCATAGGCTTTTTTAACTGTTATGATCTTTCCTGTAACCAACAACCTAGCAACCATCCTAGCCTATAAATAAATTCTAGATAACTTAATTATTCCAAATGTCTTGCAGCCACTCTCTCTCGGTCCCAGACTTGAAGGTCAACACCAGCGAGTCGGCTGACCCACTTTTCGACGAGGCACCAGAAGGAGTGCCCGGCTAGTGACTGGAAGGCATTCTGCAGTGCACCATCTGCGCACATGAATAGGTCAAATGTCAGCATGCCTGCTGAATCACACCTGGGAAAATTTCTAAAGTGTGATGGATTAGAGAGAATCTCTTAAAGCATGCTTTCAGAGACCATCATGACGCATGGACTGAAGATACTCCCGTCAATGTAAACTAGCTCTATTTATTTTTTTTATACGTTTCTGGTCTTATTTAGGTCCCTAAGTATGAAATCCATTAAAAAAAAATTCCCAAATTCTGTGTTTTTTTATTACAATAAATTTTTCTGGGTTCCATTTTTTCCTGTTTTAATTTCTCTAGACTTTGTTTTGATAATTAAATTGCATTTTATTAATCAAAAAGCATGTCTACTTAATTGAAATCATGAAACATACACAATTTTATAGCAATTTATTAACAAAGTTGAACAAAAATGACATTTTAAGACCCTATGAAATTTTTTTTCTTAAATTTAGTTCTATTTTTACCGAATTCTGCGTTTTCCATTAATTTTCTGAATTCCATTTTAATGGTTTCCTTAATTTTAAGAATCAAAAGCATTTCTAATTAATTTATTGTATCAAGAAATATTTTATTTATTTATTTATTTTATTTATTTATTTATTTTTTTCAGAAATGCGGTGTTGTGTATTTACATTTTTCTAGTAAATAAATTCTGGTAAGTAATTTTTCTGCTAAATATTCCTTTAAAAAATAATGTTTTAATAATACTTTTATTGGAGTGTCTATTTACACTAAGTGCAAATAGCCCGACTTGTTGGCAGAGGCTGTTTACACTAACTCTACACTAACAGGTGGTAAAGCACATGCTGTAATTGACTAGATCTTTTCGAAAGGGATCGACCAGGGTTCGAATCTGCTTTTTGGCAAACTTTTTTTCTCCCTTTTTAATTCTTATATCATATTGGAAAGGCATTTATTTAAAAAAAAAAAAAATCAAAAACTTGAAAAAATAAAGTATCGGTTAGGATTATAATGGGTGTAGAGGGGGCCTTTTTGTCTCAATAAGGCAGCATTCATTTAATAATTTTATACATTTAACAATTTTAACATAAACGTAAATAGAATCTAAAGCAATTTGCACTTAGTCTGAATAGCATCTATCGCTATTTGCACTTAGTCTAAATCTATTGTTAAGAAAATATGCTATTTTCACTGTGTAAATAGAATTAAACTGATATTTTCACTTCAATAGCATCTATTGCTATATGCACTTAGTGTAAATTGCATCTATCACTATTTTTACTTAAATAGCATCTGTTGCTCTTTGCACTTAGTGTAAATAGCATCTATTGCTAAGAAAATATGTTGGGCCCTATGATTTCCGCGATGTGGAAACCGCGGACAGAATCCAGTCATAAAAACGGAATTTACTGAATAAGGCGGAATGTCACAGAGTTTGTCAGTGATGATGAATTAATCAAAAAAGAGAAATTAAATTAATGTTATATGCCTTTATTTGATAACCAGAAAACACAATGTAGAATTTCTGAGGGGAAAAACATTTCACTAGGATATTTTAATAATAAATAAATTAAGTATGCATTTACTAAAAAAAACCTGCTATTTTCAGTTAGTGTAAATAGCATCTATTGCTAATAACAGCTGTCTAATTTTATTATTAGTAGGAGAACTATCATTACATTACTTCATATACAGTATTTCTGTCACAGTTTCTTCCAGTTAAACCAAACTTTTATTTTGACGGTTTGCTGTGAAGGACTTTAAGTTTGTTTGTATATGATATGGAGATAATTTTAATCAAAATAAATGGTAAAATGCTCAGGAAGTGACTCTCAGAGCAGATCTAGAGATGATTTTCATGTGTTTATGTGCTGTTTGAGGCGCCAAAAGCTGAAAACACTGCGAGCGTCATGCGTTCTTCAGTATGCTTAATATTAACAGATATTACTCCATATTGTGTTTTGGTTTACGTGTACTGAACTACTTTGATATATTAGTCCAGAATTTGGCAAATTCCGTGACGTTCTGCGCTGTACAGTAAATTCCATTTTTTATGACTGGATTCCGCAATTCCGTCCACGTTTTCCGCATCGCTGAAATCATAGGGCCCTACTTATTCTGCACAATTCATCACTGGATGTTATTCTTAAGAAAAAAAAGTCTTATAAAAACTCCAGGCTAAAAATTGCTTTCCTTTTCAGCTGACGTCATCAGCCTCTTTATTTTTCAGCCAAACCATCTTTCTAGCATGTTACGTCTACTTTTTAAGATCGATGATTTCTCGACAGATAACATCAAGTCCTGCCTGCCTTTTTTACCTCATTGAACATTCTGCTGAAGTTGAAAATGTCATATTATAGAAGTAAAATGGTTTGTGAATGCCAGACAGTTGACTTTAAAACATGCTCTATTTGGATATTTGACTGATATGTGAGGAAAAAATGTGTGAGGATATGGAGGAAAGGTTTGTTTGAGCGATTCAGGAGTTTTGAGTGTGGAAAAACTGTGCAACGGGGTTATTTGATTATGTAAATCAGATGTGGGAAAGCCATTGGATGCGGAGAGAAACTATGGGCGGCTGGAACGGCCCGGCTGTGGAGAACAGGCCTCCATCCAAGCCTCTTAATGACAGTCATTGACCCCCTTCTGTCTACGACTGTTTGAGAATAAGGCCACAAAAATGCACACATTCCTACATTCGTACAGCATAAACAGATGGGAAGTTTAAGATATTCTGCTGAGAAAGGTAGGACCTGTTTTTACCTGATACCACGAGGAAGCAATCTTTCACACCGTGGAATTTCCTTACACATAATTTCATGTAGACGTGAGCCTGAAGAAAGGTTATCTACAATCTTCAGTTGTTTTTACAGTGATGTTCTGGGTTAGATTTTGCATCACGGTCTTCTGTTGCCCATGCCATTCATCCGTTCATTCTTTATCGCACTTCTGTGAGTAATCTGAGATTTCCATCTCTGCTGGAAATAACCTTAACTACTTCAGATGTGTTGCGAATGTGTGCAGGTGCAGGTACTCAAGCGTAAAATACCGATTCTTTGTGCTTTATGGGCATGAAACACTTCGCATAATGTAGACTAGTGGATCTTTTCCAAATGCAGAATTCATTCACACACACGTCTTCGAGAATATAGCTGCTCAGTAGGGAACTGGCAAAACGTCTTCTTTTCCCAGATAAGGTTACCAAAGTCAAAATCATGTGCACATATGACCGGAAATGTGAAAGTTAGTCATCCATGACTTATACAAGCCAGATCTGTCAAATTCAATCTTGAGTTTAATCATTGAACGACATCCAAAAGGCCTCGGTTTTCCAATCTACAGTACCTCTGTTGAAGGTCACCATGCAGTTATTCACTTAAGTTTATTATCAGTGGGTCTATGTGATGTTTGAAATCAAAATGTAAAATAAAAAAGCTGAGGAAAGCTATACGTTCATGCTAGTGCTAGTAAATGCCTCACTTATGACGTTTTTAAGTTATGCACAAACAACCCTTCTCTCTAAGTGGTCTGTTATTGAAATGGCATTTTCAGTTGCTGCTCTACTGCATTCAGCATTATCTGCTGAGTTTTGAAAAAGGTTTTGCTAAAGGTCAGCTTATTTTTTTTTTTGGTCAGGCAAGTCTTAAATCTTTTCAAACACTGATAAAAAATGCATTGTGAAACTAAGACATCAGAAATGCAATATTGTGTGCAATTGCAGCCCATGGTTTCAAGCTTATCAAACCTGCAGCCATAAATGAATAATGAACAACCAAGTGTTATCAATCACAGGTGTCACTCGTTTTTATCTCATGGTGACAAATACGCCACCCAGGTTCTCCATCCATCATCCCATCCTCCTACATTATCATTTCATTTCAAGGCAGAATGATTTAATATCACTTATGTGGCTGAAGGCCACTTTGAGAAACTGTTTTTAACTCTAGACATGTGATCTTGTGGTCTCCCTCGTGGCTGTTATTCATTAAATATAACAAGGGCAAGGGCATGGATGGATACAGGGGGTGAAGCTTTGAAAAGACGTGGATATAAAAGTACAAAAAACAAGTACAAACCTTGAATGAAACTGAAAATAAAATGTGACCCTGGACCACAAAACCAGTCTTAAGCCGCTGGGGTATATTTGTAGCAATAGCCAAATATACATTTTATGGCTCAAAATGATTGATTTTTGTTTTATGTCAAAAATCATTAGGATATTAAGTAAAGATTATGTTCTACGAAGATATTTTGTAAAATTCCTACTGTAAATGTATTAAAACTTAATTTTTGATTAATAATATGCATTGCTAAGAACTTCATTTGGACAACTTTAAAGGCGATTTTCTCTCAATGTTTCGTTTTTTTGCACCCTCAGGTTCCAGATTTTCAAATAGTTGTATCTCGGCCAAGTATTGTTCTATCATAGCAAACCATACATCAATGGAAAGCTTATTTATTTATTTGGAAAAATTGACCCTTATGACTGGTTTTGTGGTCCAGGGTCACAAATAATCATTTTAGCCGTAAAATTGCAACAGATATTCTGCTGTGACTTTGTTTGGAACTATTTTCTTTGGCGGAGCAAATTGGATTATTTAGTGGATTATTGGTGATGTTTTTATCAGCTGTTTTTACTGTCTTTCAGATGGCACCCATTCACTACAGAGGATCCACTGGTGAGCAAGTGATTTTGGAAATTTCTCCAAATCTGTTCAGATGAAGATGAAGAAAGAGTGACTACATTAATTTTCATCTTTGGGTGAACTCTTCCATTAAATGCATTTGTAAACTGATTTCCACAATCCAAAAAGACCCTGTATTGAAAGAGAACTGCAAAAACGACTCAGTCATTTAACAATATATGGTAAACCGCAGATGAAGGGCCCTTTTAAATTTTCAGAACATATTTATGAAGCATATAATGCATTAAAAAGTAGTAGTTGTAAATATAAATAGCTATAGGCAACTGGGTTTAAAACCTATATGTAAATAGCAGGCTGTTGACTTTAGACTTTAGTAATGGAGGTTTTTCCCCACACAGGAAACAGATTATTAGAAAATCATACAAATTTGACATTGACAAAAGACATGCACAAATAATACGTGTACAAGAGGGATTACACCTACAGTATTTCATATACAGGAATTTGATATTATACTTTAGGTAATGACATTTCAGCATGCTACATTAAACCTACATCAAATTTGCATGGTATATAATTCTTCATATGCTTAAAGTGTTACCCATAAGAAAACAATGTGTAGTTAGGCTTTTGAGCTCTTTATCGTGAACTCAAACCACTTATACTTTCAAATGTGAAGTTTGCCGTGTAATTTGCAGCTGGCACTGGGTTGCAAATAAATTTGAGGGGCCACGTACAGTACTTCAAACTTACTTATTCCACTTTAAAAGTGTTTTTGTGGGATTTTCAGACTTTGCTAAGCCTAAATTTGTGGGTTTTAGTTTAAATACGGCCCTTATCTACGTAGAATTATCACAGTGACAGGAATTCTGAGGTTTCCGTGTATAACCCTAGCAGGAGGCGAACAAAAATTGCTTGCAGATCTGTTACGTGGTACCCAAAAAGCAGGATTTGCGAAACGTACAACCTTCTAATTTTGAAAAAATTGTAAAATACAGAATTATACCACTGTAATGTTTATGAAAACTTTTAATCTGTGAAAATGAAATACAATATAGCTAACATTATAAATGTAAAATACTCTTTAGTGCTATCTGCACTGAATTATCTCAAATTAAGCCATGTGGTCAGTAGTTAGCAAGATGGTAATTACAGTCTTCAAAAAAAACAAATGGTTGTCTTGTGGCACACCCATTCCTATAAGACAATTTCAGCGAAAATCCACCAAATGCACAAGTTACAGTGAGGGTCAGTTCTTGTGACTCCTTCAGATTACATCATAGCATCCTGCTGTTCTGTGAATGGCCACATTGAAGGCTGTCTAAGTAGCCTGGGTCTTGCTATTGAACTAGAATTGCATCAATATTCACTGGACCATAGAGCACTCTTTGTGTCTTCAGTAGCTACAAGATTGATTCTTTCTCTCTTCCTCAGTCTCTTTTCTTCAATTTCTCAAGTCTTCAAAGGCATCCAATTACTCCCTGTTGTTTGAAGAAAGCACTACGTATTGCCCATAAACCCTGCCTAAAGTATACAGCTGCTGCTAAATGAAAAATATGTACTGTAGGTGGAAGACCTGATTGCAGTTCATTTGCAAAGACAGTGTTTTCCAATGTTTGCCAAAGACAGTGGCTTGTTTTCTGAATGTGAGCCCTCTACTGGATGTTTTAATAATCACTTTTTATCATTATGGCTGTTGTTATATGTTATTAATAATAATTGATCTGGTTTTGACCAGAACTGAGTGCTTTAAATTAACCAAATCAACAGTAATTACAGCTGTTGATTATGTTTGCAGATCTAAATTAATTGATTTCAACACCAGTTCTTTCAGCTGGACACATCTACTTCAAGTTCAAGTGTGAAAACGTGTCAAAATGTTATTATTTTGTGCCTTAATGGTCTGCTGATCATCTGCATAATCACAAAATGACTTTCTTTCGAATTTTCGCTTTCTTGACTAACATGCATTTTTAGCGCATTTTAAATTCACACTGCTATATTTGTGACATGACTCAATAATTAATGTTAACACCATAGCAAATTAAATCTGAGACATGAATAATTATTTCGCTCAAAGACATGCACTCTTATGTCATGAGCTGCAGTTTAGGATGCAGAAAAAAAAAGACTTGAATCAATAGTTCATCCAAAAATGAAAATTTGCTGACAGTATAACTCACCCTCAAGACATCTAAAATTTAGGTGAGTTTATTTCTTCATCAGACCCAAGAACACTGGGGAAAGCAATATTATGGATTAAGTACTCGTATTTTATCCATAAGTCGAAAACGGCTTGTAGATTTTCACTTCACAAGACATTAACTGATAGACTGGAATTGTGTGGATTACTTCAGGATAATTGCAATGTTTTTATCAGCTGTTTGGACTCTTATTTTAACGGCACCCATTCACTGCAGAGGATCCATTGGTGAGCAAGTGATGTAATGCTACATTTTCCCAAATGTGTTCCAATGGTGAAACAAACTCATCTATTCTTGGATTAATTTTTGGGGTGAACTAATACATCTGTGTGAAAAAGAATACATTGTATGGGTCAAAATTATGCCAAAAATCATTAGCATATTAAGATCCAGTTCCATGAAGATACTTTGTAAATTTCCTACTGTAAATATAACAAAACTTAATTTTTGATTAGTAATATGCATTGCTAAGAACTTCATTTGGACATCTTTAAAGGCTAATTTTCTCAGTATTTACATTTTTTTTTTTGCACCCTCAGATTCCAGACATTTAAATATGTGTATCTCAGCCACATATTGCCATATCCTAAGATATCATACATTTTATTATTAGCTTTCAGATTATGTATAAATCTCAGTTTCAAAAAATTGACTGTTGGTTTTTAGTGGTCCAAGGTCACAATTGATGCTCACATGACTAACTGATAAGGATATTAAAATCTGCTTTGAACCTTGAAACAAGCACCATAATAATATAGGTAATAGTTCACATGATAAATCAACGTTCATAAACCATGACAATACTGTAATAAACAGTGCAAATGTGCAATAAACAACATAAAATGCAACATAAACTCCCATCATAAAAAATATGAACAAATGTAACAGATAACAAAACATGGATATTGATATTATCGATTGGATACCTGTTAAATGGGTCAACTTAATCGTAACGCATATATTTTCTTTATTCAATATGTCTTTAGCACTGTTAATGACGCCAAAAGTCCATTTGGATTCCCTGAAATGGCTGATTTATTTATATGGAAAAGAACACCCCCCCAAATATTATTGAAAATGTTTAATTTGACTAAAAATGTTTATTTAATGCACGAAAAGTGAATCAAACATTTTGTAAACATTTCATAACGCGCGCAATAGAGGGTTAAGTCAGACCGTGTGTATGTGTATACATGCCCAGGAGGAGGGGTTGTGCGCAGGCGCACTGGAGCCACTAACCACACGCGGCTCAATCACGACATTTATTCGGCGTCCACTATGCATCATCTCAACACTCTCGGTGTAAGGACGGCCAAACACAGTCGAGCATACTGTAAATACTGTATGTGCACCATCCACTCTAGCCTACAGGATTCTCTCCGCAAATAACATGGGTTAAGAGGAGGATGTCTGGATAATGCATTTCAACTCTTTGCAAGGATGGGGACTCGGATATTGTTTTTTGGCAGAGGCATTTTGACAAAGACGAAGAGAGAAATCAAAGAAGGGCTTTAATATCATCCTTCCACTCTTTCATTTCCTTTCCTTCTTTTCTTTTTGAGAGATGATCGCAGAGTTGGTGTGCAGCGCCGTGGCACTGCTCCTGTACGTCAACACACTGGACGCCGATTTCTGCTACGATGACAGGTATGCCCAGTGAATGAACCTGATACATCTGCACGTTCCTGATCGTCGTGGTGAGTTCGCCGGTTTCGTAGCAACCGGAGAACGTTGAGCCGAATGTAGTAGCGGCGGCTTTTGTTCTTTTGGTTCTGTTACATGTTGCGACAGCGAAGGGAATGGCGGCGAGAGCATGACAACTGTCAGCATAAACAGAGCCAGTCGTGCAAGTTTGAAACACTTAGTCATGAGCGTGTTTTGCAGTTTTGTTGGAATGCACTCAAAGACGCGAATCACGTGCTATCTATTTGTGATTGTCGGGAAAGTGATGATGCCTAAGAATATCACACTCTGCTGGTTAATTTCTAACACGGGGATTGTCAGCCCGGGGGAACTGACCGTGTTTTAAGAGTCAGATGGTGATATTTAGGAATGGGAATTGTGTTCCGCTTCCATTTATGACGCTTAGAGTACTTTTGAGGAAGAAAAATGTGGATTATTATTGCATGCGATTCGCGTGGCATGGATTTACTGCCCTCGGCGGTCTGTTGCCAAAATAATGAGATAATTGAATATTTCTACAAAGCAGATCAAGGCTAGCAAATGAGAACTGATATTAAAAAGTGTGTTAACACAAACTTTTACTGACTTTTTAAAAAGTTTTTTTTTTTTTTTTTTTTTTAAAAGAGGCAGCATATTAGAATTCAATATTAGATAATTCTAAAACAAAATGTGGCAACGTATGTAATTAATATATAGAATATTCATACTTGCGTGTGATTAACTGCACACTTTCCTCTTAAAACCTATGATTGAAGTCTCAAACCTTAAGTACAGTTTTTGCTTTATTTTGGATCGAACATTACGAACGTAATTTGCGGTTCGGCAAGTGAGTCAGATCAATTCAAAAACCACTCCGACTGATTCATACGTGTTTTTAACTCCCTAAAAACAACCGATTCATCACAGAGTCATTATTCTGGCCGCTATGCATGTTTCTGATTATCTGAGATGAGTTATTCATTGGGGAACCGGACCGCACCGGTCGCGTTGTATCATTTTGATTCGCTAAAGAGAACCAGATCATGGGAATAATTTGTTCTGGAATCTGTGCCAGTCGCGCTGTATGAGAAGAACTGACTCGAATGTCATGAAAATATCTTGAATTTCTGCTGCCAGCCTTCTTAGTAAACACTTGGTCCAGCCACTTGTTTCTAACAGACGGCAAAGCCACATGTCCATCAGCTCTCTGACGGAGGACGGTAGCTTTTCATAATCTTTTTACTCCTCTACCCCATTGGGATGACAAATTTATTTTCCTAAGTGACGTTAGGGCACGTTATAATAACATTAAAGAAAACTAGAGCTGCACGACAGTTACGCGCCGTTGGGAAGCAATAATCCAGAGAGCAAGCAAGCAACGAGAGCGTCCACAGTCGCCAATTGTGAAATTAATGTGTCTCCAGGGTTAGATTCTTACATTTAAGTGACTAATTTATTTAATTAGATGCTGAACGATATTCTTATGCTTTGAAAACCGTATAGGCGTAACATGTTTTTCTTTCTTCCCGTACTTGACTTGTTCAGAAATGTATGGAATCTTAAAAATGGGGTTGGCTTTTCCTCAGGTCGTCAAGACATGTATTTCTCTGTCATTTTCCTCACAGCATAGCTATCAGATCAAGTATGCAGGTATTGTGTATTGTGAGCTGTATTGGTTTCATTGTGTAAGCTGCAGTCTGAGTAGATTTGTCAAACACTGCCTTCTGTTTTCAAATGCTTCATGTTTGTAATTAGTAGCAGGCATCATTTAAAACCAGAAATGACATTTTGTCTCACGGCGTTCCCTGAGGTGGAAGGAGCGCAGAAACAAGTGTCAGGCCAGTCCTGGGCAGTGTTACGCCTCCTGTGCTAGTTATCATTTAATTTGCGTTGAGAAAGAGCAGACGTGACATGGTGGGGGGAGAGAATTCTGATATCACACATGTACACGAGAGCAGTCTCTTAAATCACGGCACTGACCTCTGTTATTCAACCAAAAGCTTGTGAGGAGCAAGGTTGGTAACATTTAAGTGAGCACTATCAGATGTCCCTAGTCGTATAAGGGCTTTATTAAAAACGGGAGGTTGGCATTTGATTTTGGAGCGTCATAAAAGCGTTGAGGAATGGGGGTTATGATTTTTAATGTGGAGACAGGAAACGGAGCACTTAGCAAAGTGGTTCTGCACATATATATTGCGAGCACAGTAATGCACAAAACATTCGCTTCAGAATGCTGGCTAAAAAGCTCACAAAAATGAAAAATGTGAAATTTTGATGGCAAAGGCAGCATGAATTATACATCAACATTACATTATATGTCTGGATTGCCTAGTCACTTTTTAGGCATGACATTTAGTTCCCTTTTCAGGCAACTCACCGCTGTTTCGTGTTGGAAGAACTTCTTAACAGGAATTATTGTCTTAAGGATTATAACAGAATTCTGAGTGAAAAAACATATTGTATCGATTTAAATAGTTTGCCTTTTAAAAGTGCATCTGCATCTCTTGTGGTTTCAAGCATGATGATGCACTGCTAAATCCATTTGTGAAAAGACAGTTACTGTAAATCTAAAGTGAAATTGCCCCTCTAATAATACAAGAAGTAACTATTGCTACGTTTTCAATCGCTTCCTCATTAAAAGTTTCAGTTCTGTTGTGACATACCATCACTCAGGTCTATTAGGCGCTCCGTAAGCTCGACTTTAGTGCTGTGTGTCCAGCTTTCCCCTAGGGAGCCCTCTGAATCTGCTCTCCGTCTCCAAATCACACTCGACCCTGACACCTGCGCTACAGAGTGAAGGCCATAACTTGTGGAGCTCATATCTGTGATGCCATAATCCCCACACCCAGAGCAGAGATGGAGGAAAGAGTGGATAGATGCCAGGGCTGAATTATGGCCTCATCTCCGTGGCCTGCTGTGAACCTGTCCAGAGGCCTGATAGATGAACTCGCATGAGGAATCGTCGTCATTCACCTGAAATTGAGGGCAAACCCATTGCCGTTTCAAGTTCTCGCGGGCTGTATTTATTTGGGGTTTGTGGTTTTGGAAGGGGAAGGCTTTGAATCGGATGAATGGGTTCCTAAAATGGCTAATTTTTCTTTTTTCCTTTCTCATGTCGAGTAGAATCAGATATGTTTTGAGTACTTCCTCCACAAGCACTTATAAAGACAGCATGAAATGGCATTTGCAATGCATTCATCTTCCGTAATGTGGCAGTTTTTAGAGTGTTGAAGAATATGGAGCTGAAAATAATGCATTATGGGATTTGTTTGGACCGTGAAAAGTCGACCATGGTAGACTATGATAGTATTGGTTAGCAATATTTTTCCATTTCTGAGCAACCTTGGCTATGCAAGGAGAAATTATAAAATATTTATGTAAATGTAGTGGATATGGAAACAAGGAGGGTTGGATTGGATGAATAGGTGTCATTATTTTTTACTTCATTTTTGATGTGAAATTGTGTTAGAGGTTTTGAGTACTTAAGCAGCATAAAATTGCATTGACGAATAATACAATTTTTTATGCGTTTCATAGATATATAAATGCATATTTTTAAAATAAAAAAAAGACAAATATTAGTTTGCGTTTACATAATATGTGTGTATTGTGTATATGTATTATGTATGTACACACATGTATATTAAAAAATGTATATATAGAATTTATTTTCTTTGTTTATAATTTATATTAGAAATATTTTATATAGAAATATAACATTTTCCATGCGTTTTCGATGCGTGTGTGTATCTATAAATACATAATTAATATACATAGTATATATTACATATATGTAAACACAAACTTTTATTTTGGATGCGACAAGCCCTTTTTTTGACAGCCCTAGAAATGTGTGTGTATATATATATATATATATATATATATATATATATATATATATATATATTTATATTTACTATAAAATATATACTATAAAACGATTAATCACATCTGAAATAAAACATATTCACAATTAATTGCAATTTTATTTATGTATATTAGGGCTTTTTTTTTTTTCCCAAAAAAATAAAAGTTTGAGTTTGCCTAATATATGCGTGTGTACTGTGTGTAATTATGTATATATATAACTACACACAAATTAATGTATATATTTAAGAGGAATGTTATTTATACAAAAAAATGTATATACAAATTATAATAAATACATATACTTGTAATTATGTCTTAAATATATACATGAATGTGTTTGTATTTATATGTACATAATAATTACACACAGCACACACACATATATTAGGCAAACTCAAACTTTTGTATGCGATTAATCACGATTAATCGTTTGACAGCGCTAATATATATCACATCCAAAACAAAAACTTCACTTATAATAATTATATAATTATATACACACACACACACCATAAAGCAATTAATCGTGATTAATCGCATAAAAGAAACTTGTTCAAGATTTGTCAGCCCTAGTATTGCATATGTGTGTATATATATATATATATATATATATATATATATATATATATATATATATATATATATATTTTTTTTTTTTTTTTAATTTATATATAAAATTAGTTTTTATAATATAGTTATAAATTCCAAAATTTAAATAAAAAAATTATTAAAAATAACATTTTTAGATTACAGATTAAGATAAATCAAAATAAATGCGATTTTCAGAAGAAGTAAATAGGTTGTGAACATTTCATTTTGCCTTTAAAAAGGTAAATACATTCCGTTTTTATTCTATATCCTCATAAGATGCGTGTTTCTCAAGTACGTTTCAAAGAAGCATTTCTGGTGCTTTTAGCTTTTGCACTGCAAGAACCGGATGTCATCCTAAACCTCCCCACTGACTCCTCTCCATTAAGCAATTTTCCAAGTGGTTCTGCTGGTAGTTTAGTTTCCAAGCCTGTTTAGCTGAGGCTGCAGGGATGAGCTGATGTGTGCTTTAAATAGCCTGCGCTGTTGGTTTGGGTTTTGTGGTGCTGTCTGGCTCTGTTCTCCTCAGGCGCTGCTGGAGTGTCCACCCTGTGGATCCGACCGCACACTTTGGCTCTGTGGTGATGTCGAGAACCAAGGGCGGCAACCCAGACTCGGAGCATCTCTCTTCTCAATCCGTCCATCCCAGCGGTACCCTGTAATTATCTCAGAGAGAGAAAAAATTAGAGCGAGAGACACTCTACAGCTCGCACCACCCCTACACGGCCCCCTTTTAATCCTCCAACAGCTCAGTCCAGATGGCCATGTTTGCAAGGCATTGTGGGAGTTTCTTTTTTATTATTATTTTTTTTGTTCCTCCTCTTCTGTACTTTTGTTAGAGGTCGATTCATGGGGAGTGTGATGTAGACATCAGCATTCCAGATGACTGTGATTATGCCATTGATTCAAAGAGTCTCTTGCAAGGCGGCGTACTGTGGTCAAGTGCAATGTGTCTGTTCATGCTTCAGCCAGACACCGTAGAGACTCTTTGTTCGTTAGTCTGTTGTTTTCTTTTTAATTAGTGCAGTGTGTTTCCTTGTGAGACTTGTAAATGGTTGACTTCTATACTTAGAATTTTTGTAAGAGTTTTTGGGATGAGATTAAAACTGAGGCTCATCAATTTTTATGCACAGACAGTGCAAAACTTTACCAAGTGCGTGCCAGTGGCCTGCGAGTTTAGGAGACTTCAAGCTGTGGGTTAAGTCATATAACTTCAGGGAGTATTTTAGCACATCCAGAATGGGGGAAACGTATTGCCTCATCTTTTGGTTTGAGTAGAGATGTCATAAAATAAAACACCAGATTGAACAGCCACCTGTGCCATTTCAGTTAACGCTGCGTTTGAAACAGCTGCATTCGCTTTACGACATTATAAATGTTTTTGCTCTAAGTTCATAATGGTGTGACAGTAGTCTGTCAGTGCCTGAGTGTAGAGATGGAATCAGAGCCCAAAATTTCTTAGTCTTAGTGGCAAATGATTAAATTGGTTTTGGTGAGTAACCTGTAACCAGTTGGCTGGTAACTTTATTAGGAAATGCAACGTTAATATAAATAATTTTGTATAAGTGTAAGTGACTTGCGTGAATCGACTCTGACGTAGTATTGTCAAAAATACCGATGTCAGTACCAGTCCATTCTGAAATTTTAAAAATGTGATGATAACCGCATTTCCCACTGGCATTTTGAGCTCTGTTGAAACGCCTCTGATTGGCCATTGTGTTCACGTGGCCAACAGATATGTCTGTGATTGGCTACAATAAGCATCACTTCAAAAACTTGTGGTAAATGCATAGCTTTCACACTTTTCGGCAAGTGCTTACACAGAGGGTTATTGCAACTTTTATCTCACAGTTCTAACTTTTTCAGAATTGCATGATCAAACTTGTGAGGAAAAAGTCAGAATTGCGAGAGAAAAATTCTTAATTCTGACTTTCTCACAAATGCAAGTTTGAATCTCACAATTCTGACTTTTTTTTTTTTCTCTCAAATACGAGTTTGTATCTCACAATTCTGACCTTCTCCAGAATTGCGATCTAAACTCAAAATTGCGAGATAAAACTCTTAATTCTGACTCTTTTCTCACAAATGCAAGTTTGAATCTTTTGAATCTTTTCTCACAAATGTGAGTTTGTATTGCAATTCTGACTTTTTTCCTAACAAATGCATTTGTATCTCGCAGTTCTGACTTTTTTCTCGCAATTGCGAGTTTGTCTCATAAGTCTGCCTTTTTTTTTCTCACAAATGTGAGTTTGTATCGCAATTCTGACAACTTTCTCAGAATTGTGAGATATAAACTCGCAATTGCAATATACAGGAAAAAAGACTGATATGTTCTCAGAATTGCTTGTTTTTCTCACAATTCTGACTGTGATCTAAACTCATATTTAATAAACTCGCAAATTCTGACTTTTTTTCTTGCAAATGTGAGTTTGTATAGCAGACTTTTTATTTTTTTTTTGCAATTCCGATTCTATATCTCGCAATTCTGACTTTTTTTCCTCGGAATTGTGAGATATAAACTCTGTTATACAGTCCAATTTTGAGGGGCAAAAAAGACAGAGATTTTCTTAGAATTGCAAGTTTTCCACAAAATTCTGACTTGACTTACAATTGCAAGTTATAAAGTCATAATTGTGAGTTTCTCACAATATCTCACAGTTCTGAGAAAAAAATCTGAATTGCAAGTTGTAAGAAGTTGCAATTCCCCTTTTTATATTTTTTTTTTCTCTAGAACATACTGTATGATATTGTGAATATGCAAAGGAAAAATCAGCTAAACCTTTTATATTTAGAAAAAATAATTTATATTTGATTAATTTAATTAATGTAAAAAACATTAAACAAATTTTTCATCACACTAACCAATAGTGAATTGAGAATTTGCCAATCATTAATGGTTATGACAGTACTATTAGTACTATTGTCATAAATATTAAAGAATGGTAAATGTTCTCAATGTATCTGTCATTGTTAGTGTAAAATAATGCTGAGGTGTGTTTTTCTGTTGAAAAATAGTAGTTTTAACCCACCAATGGCTCAAAAACATCACAATTAAATTAACACATTTTTTAACTTAAATATCACTTGTCCAAATCAAATATTTTCTAACAGTGCAGCACAAAATTGTACATTTGCATTTGCGCATGTGGCAGATGCTTTTATCCAAAGCATTAAAGTTACACGTTTTATTAATATATTGCTGGACTGTAAAACCAGTGTTCTCATTGCCCTCAGGAACAACTGGATTCGCAGTGGATTGTGGACTATTAATGGTTGAGGAATGTATAGATGTTTTTGTTCTCTGAGAGGCTCCTCTTGGACGATCTCTCTGTGACGTATTCTAACCCCTGAGTTCTGGGTCAGCGGCCTTCTGACAAACCACAAACACTATTAAACACAGCCCTCTCTACTGTAGTTGGCGTATGTGTGTGGGGTTTTGGTGTCTCCCACTGAGTAATCTGACTAACAATTACTATGGCCATGACCTCGTAAGGTGAACTTTCTCAAGGCTGTAACCTCAGACCAACCATTTCTCCAATTTACTGCAGACCTGCTGTGTCCAGGGTTTCAACTAAGTGAAAACACCATTCTCAATGTCTCTGACAGAAATACCAATGCAGAAATACATTGTGTTCAGTGAAGGTGCTTAGCTTGAGATACCAGTCTTAATCTTACAGTATAATCAGAATGCATTTAAGGGATCAGTTTTACTGTCTCTCACACTTATATTTTATATTTTTTTGAAAAGGGCAGCTATACAAATAATTGTATAACTTATTGTTCATCCTTTATAACGACAAAATCCAAAATCAGTGCCAAGTAGGGACCGGAACAAATGCAGTTATTAGACTCAGTTCAAAATAAAAAAGTATACGCTGTTAGGCTACCACTTTTTTTTAAACATAATCAAATTATATATGTTCTATAAATGGAAAAATGTTTTTTTTTGAGTACTATATATTTTTTTTATATAGTAAAGCTCTCTCTCTCTCTCTCTCTCTCTCTCTCTCTCTCTCTAGTTTATTTATAATGAGGTTAAAGGATTATAAACATAATTTAGTATATATATATATATATCTATATATATATAATATAATATATAGTGATTGGCAGTCAAATTTTATTTAATTTTTATTTTATTTGTTTTTTTGGATAGTTTATATTATTTATAATAGTGTTAAAGCGTTATAATCTAACATTTTTGTATATATTGTGTATATAGTATATTTAGTATACATATATTAAAACATGATTTTATAAATGCTTTAATTTCTCACACACACGTTATGTACATGTTCATTTTTTGGGAATAAATATCATGCATTAACACTATAAACTAATAAAAAGCCATTAATAAAATATTTATATAATCAATTAATATATAAATTGATATATATCTCATAATTCATTAATTATCAATTTCTTCTGAAAAGAAAAATGTTATCTTATTTATTATTCTAATAAATCAATCAATCAATAAATAAAATGTTATATGAATAATGTAATTAACTTTATTTTCAAAATAATTAACAACAAATAAAAATACTGGGAATAAGATTTTATTAGTAGTATTATTAACCAATAATTTATGTATAAATAATTGGTTTATTTCTAGATATATATTTAATTAGCCAATTATCAATTTCTTCTGAAAAGAAAAATGTTATATTTATAATTGTGTTAATGCATTAAAAATGAGTAAAACATTAAAAACAATCAAAATAATTTAGTATATATATTTAGTACATATAAATTGACACATAATCATCATCTCTCTCTTGCTCTGTTTTTTATTAGTTTATATTCTTTGTAATGGCGTTAAAGCATTATAAACATGTTTTTTCATATATATATATATATATATATATATATATATATATATATATATAATATAATGTATATATATCAATCAATAAACTCATATATATATATATATATATATATATATATATATATATATATGTTTCTATATATATAATTGATAATTCTTGAATTTTTTTGGAAAAGAAAAATGTTATATATTATTTTTAGAAAAGCTATTAAACTTAAGATCAAAGCTCTTTAATTTTTAGTAGTTTAAATTCAAAAGTATGCTTTAATCATTTGCAAATTGCTACTTTATGGACATCAGACCTTTGAGCAAACTATTCTCATCATATTTACAGTAAGTGTATTATTTTTACTTTATTAAAATACTTAAATCATGCAGGTGCCTCTTGATAACCATGTCCGTTGTCCAGATGGCGTCTAGACTGAAATCTCGGGATTGGGAACAAGCCGAGGTTTTTCCTTCTCTTCTCAATCGTTCGGCAAGCAGAGGGGGCCTCTTTTTCTCTCTCTCTCTCTCTCTCTCTCTCTCTCTCTCTCTCTCTCTCTCTCTCTCTCTCTCTCTCTCTCTCTGTCTCCCTGTCCCTCCAGCTTGATTACTGAAGTGAAGCGCTGTCAGAACAGACTGAGATTGGATGGCCGTCGTCCCACTCTATTGGCTCTCTGAGGGAGCAGCTTCTCTCTGTGATTGCCAGGGCAGATGATTGTCATTTGTGATGTGTGGGCCGAAATGAACTGCTGGCCAGTGCGGCCTGACCCATCGCTGCCCATGGGGCTCTAAAATGGGCTGTTGGTCACAGCTGATGGCCTTTCAGGCCTTCTAAATCAGACAGGCCGTAATCAGCGCTGAAAGAAAGAGGCCATATGTACAGCAGGTTTACTGCACAGTGGAAGACAGCAGAGCAGATTAACTTTATTGGACGCGCCGTAGGATCGCATGGCTACCTCTACAATCGCGCTGCGCCTTCGTGGCTGTCATTTAATTAAAACCCAACAGATTATCTGTCTAGATTCATTATTTTGGCCGCCTTCTCTCTGCCCCCTTCAATTATCGAACTAATCACATTAGCTGCTAATTAAGGTAGAATTATACCTACGTATAAACGGTATGCACCTTACAGGAGTCCTGTTCTTACCTTTGCCCTAAAAAGTACTTACATAATCAATTGAAAAACGTAAATTAATCAATGATTAAAAATGTAAATGGAAAAAATAAAAAATAAAAAAAAAAGTTTTCTTTTAATAATGTAGTAATCTTTAAACTAATTTGCATATAAAATCATTTTACATATTAATATATTTAACACGCATAAATATATTTTAATTTAATAAATATAATTTTGCTGTTTTTATTTTCAAATTTGAAATAGAAATGTAATGTAAGGCTATGAAATTACAAATTTCTAGATTATTTTAAAAAATAAAAATCAAAACTAATTTACATATTATATAATTTTACATAATGTATATATTTTTTTACTTTTTAAAATAAAATTATTTAACACACACATAAAAGGAATATAAATATTATAGAATTTTATTTTATAAATAAAAAATATTTTACTGTTTTATTTCCAAATTTAAATTAAATATAAAGTAAGGCTATATCAATACGTAATGTATAGATTTTTCCAAAAATATAATTACAACTAATTTACATCATTTTACATTATGTTCAGTGTTTTTTTTTTGTTGTTTTTTTTGTTTTTTAAATAAAATCTATGTAACATGCACATAAAAAGTAATATAAATATTATAGAATTTTATTTAATGTAATTTTATTTCACCTGTTTTTAATTTAACCAATTTTTATTTTATTATTATTTTTTTTTTGAAGTTCGGATTTGAAATAATATATAATGAAAGGCTATATAAATACAGAAAATAGAAATGCATGAAATTATCTATTTAACATAAAAACTATATATATATATAGTTAATTTAATTAATATGATTTTATTTAAATTGTTATTTTCAAATTTTAAATAAAAACATAACGTAAGGGTATATAAATGCAACTAAGAGTTTAAACCGAATAACTTTTGTAATGTTTTTTTTTTTTCTTTTATTGTGTGTGTGTGTGTGTGTGTGTTTAGTATTATATATTATATATATATATATATATTATATATATATATATATATTATATATATATATATACAGGGGTTGGACAATGAAACTGAAACACTCGCCAATATAGTATTGGAGGTCTCATGGCTATATTTGCGCTGTCTGGTGCCCAATCTTCACTTATTGTACATTACACCAGTTAGAGCAGAGTGTAAAGTTTCATTATGTGCACCCAGTGGTTCAAACATTGTACCTTGAAGGTAGTGCTCTGTATCAGGATAATAATGCACCAATACACACAGCAAGACTGGTGACAGACTGGTTTAATGAACATGAAAATTAAGTTGAACATCTCCCATGGCCTGCATAGTCACCAGATCTGAATATTATTGAGCCACTTTGGGGTGTTTTGGAGGAGCGAGTCAGGAAACGTTTTCCCACATCAGCATCACATAGTGACCTGGCCACTGTTCTGCAAGAGGAAAATGGCTCAAAATCCCTCTGGCTGCTTTGCAGGACTTGTATTTGTCACTCCCACGATGAAATGATGTTGTATTAGCTGCAAAAGGAGGCCCAATATCATACTAATTGTGATCTAAAACCAGGTGTTTCAGTTTCATCAATTTTTAGAATATATAGAATTTTTTTTTTTTTTTTTTTTTTTGCCTTTTATGGTGTTTCAGGCTTTATGTAGGAAGCAGAAATATTATACGTACGTATATCATATCACGGTTCAAATCGAAGTCACAATACTTGATAAAATTGCACAACTACTACAAACACTCTCAGAAATCACATTACAGAAAAGTGAACTTGTGAAAGAAAGAACAAAACTTGGCTGTACCGACAGAAAGATGGATGTGAGTTAGCTCGCTCTTGCTTCAGGGGATATGTACATAGGAGCTTTTCTACGAAAAGTTGATGTAATGTGTGCCTTGATCATTACACCCAGGTCTCAAATCTCTTTCTTTCATTTCACTAGATTGGTAATGGCCAGAGACACGAGTTTTGATTTGGAGCTAATGCTTTTGACGGATCTAATGCCGTGTTCCTGTCCTGTGCCGGCCTGCCTTCATTTTAATAGGATTAGCAGTGGCCTGTGGATTGTGGGGGGTGCTGTGTCAGTAAAGCGTCTGATCCGTTTGAAGCACAAAACCCCCCTGTTGCTAGTGTCTAAGGAGGATGCTATAGTGCACTTAAAAAAATAAAGCAAGGCTCTCTCTTCTTTGGTCTACCTTCTAGTGTCTCCTGTGCCGCTTCTATGCCTGCAGAGGAAGCTGGGACATGACCTGGCCAAGAAGCTTTTGTGCTTTGTGGAGATCTGTGTGGTCTCTATTCACTCTTCCGCCTGTGCACACCATTAGCGCTCACTGATGAGAAATAAGCCTCGCTTGTGTTGCCCGTTGGCTCAGATGAACAAAGAAGTGCTCGTTTTTTTATTTGGGCAGGGAGTAGATGCAGTGCTTTTGTGTATCAACCTGTCAGAATCAATCTTATCAGGGCTGCAAACATGTACATGCCAGGACGGACGTTCCCAACTGAAGACCACAGCTTTATTTGGGGATATTTAGGCGCTTTAGGTGTTTATTTTGTCATGCATGTCACCTGCTTGTATTTCTTTAGCTTTTTAGGGATTGTATACTGGATGTGTAATATTCTTCTGAAGTGTAAAATATGGTGTTAACAATTTAATGCATTTTCATTAAAACCTAAGTAGAAAGTTACTCTAAGTAAAAATGTAACTTGTAAAAATATTTGACATAATATGTTGAATATTTTTATTTATGTAATATGTGAATTTGCTTTAATTTTATTTTTGGAAAAATCTGTATTTGTATGTAAAAAGGAAAAAAAGTACATTGTGTAAAATTGCATAATATGTTAGTATATAATATGTTAGTATATAAATGTTTTAATTTGATTTTTAGAAAAATCTAAATTTGTATGTGTGTCCATATATATATTTAATTTTCAAAAAAAGTATATATATATATATATATATATATATATATATATATATATATATATATATATATATATATATATATACTTTTTTTGAAAATTAAAAATAGTTAAATAAAATATTAATTACATAAAAATGCGACAATATTTATTTTTTCATGTGTGTTAAGTAGATTTTATTTTAAAAAGTAAAAAAAAACAAAAAACATGTACATTAGGTAAAATTATAAATGTAAATGAATTTTTTTAATTTTACTTTTAGAAAAAATTACACATTTGTATGTATATAGCATTATATTTTTATTAAAAATTTGAAAAACAAAAGTACAAAAAAATCTAAATTTAATAAAATTCTATATTTATATTAGTTTTTTATGTGTTAAATTAATTTTGCCTAAAGTAAAAAAAAAAAAACATTTTATCTAAAATTATATAATATGCAAAATATATTTCTGTAATATTTATATTAGTTTTTGTGTGTTCAATTTTATTTTAAAAGTAAAAAACAAAAAAAATGCATATCTAAAATGATATAAATATATAAACATACATGTAAATTAGTTGTAATTTAATTTTTAGAAAAATCTATACATTTGTATGTATTTTTATAACCTTACTATATTTTTTATTTAAAATTTGAAAATAAAATTATATTTAATAAATAAAATTCTATAATAATTATCAGTTTTTATCTTTAAATAGATTTTTTTTTAAGTAAAAATATACATTGTCAAATTATATAATGAAAATTATTTTTTTTAATCTATACATTATCTATTTATATAGCCTTACATTTTTGAAATAAAAAAAAAGCAATAAAATAAAATTACGTAACAATTCAGTAAATTTCTATAATATTTATGTTCGTTTTTGTGATATGTGTTTTATTTATTATTTATGTGTTTATTTATAGTCATTATATAGTATATTATGTCATTAATTTTTAAGGCTATAATCTCATTTTGGTGGAAATTCTTTTGCTGTTATGAGAATGCCTGGAATTGTTAAAGATCATATGAAACCATATTTTTTTTAAAATTGTTTCACTTCTACTAAGCAGAGCATGTGACTCAGTTGAGCTACTGTAAATCTCAGTAAAAATGGAAATCATTTTACTGAGACTTTAGGCAATCCAACAAGCATTCCCCCTTTCTTTCTTTTTTCAGATCTTTAAATATTTGCGCAAATCTTATAATTGATTTATGCAAAGTCAACAAATGATGTTGTCTTTGGCTCCGACTCAGTAAGGCTTTCATTTCTCTGAGGGTTCAGTTCCACAGTCCTCTCTCTACACTGATCTTATCACTGCGATTACCTTTGATTCAGCAATCCTGCGGCCGGCTTTGCAAGCCAGAGATGACTTTGCCAACCTCATGTAAGCAAACTAGGGCATGTGAGCCGTCTGCTTTCCATATCTGACATCATGCCAGATGGGCAGTGCCCGTTTGGTTTCTTACAGAGATCAAGGGGATAGAAGGATTAGATTCGGGTATTTAGTAATAAAGGTTTTAGAAATGATCTAAAGTCTGAAAAGTATGATTAACTCAGAATGTCTTAATGTACCAGCAGTCTAGTTTTCAGTGTCTCTTGCAAATGGGTGTTTTATTTATTATAATATAATCATTTGTGATTTGAGTGTCCTTTAAAATTAAAGGATTCTCTCATCATTTGCTCACCTTGAAGTCTTTCCAAATTTGTATGACTGCTTTCTTCCATGGTGAAAAAGTTTTGTCACAAATGTTTAGCTGTTCTTTTGGTTACTAGAGGACTTAAAAAGCATGATGAAGGTGTCATAAAATAAGTCCACATGTCCTCTAAATTTGATAGCTTTGTGTGAAGAAAAGACTGAAATGTCATTTATTTTCCCGTTTGTCACTGTTCTCAAATCTCATTCAGCTTGCATTGAGCTCAGATTCACCATGACGGTCATAAGACATGCGAGAACCTGTGAAGTATGATGTCATTGACGAGCGATATTTGAGAACTATGGTAAAGGAGAAGATTAAGTGAGTAAATGATGACTAAATTAGCATTTTAGCACTATTTAAAGGAATAGATCACCTAAAAAATTAACATTTTGTCATCATTTACTTACCCCAAACTTCTTTCTACTGTTAAAGGAGACCTATTATGCCCCTTTTTACAAGATGTAATATAACTCTCAGGTGTCCCCAGAATGTGTCTGTGAAGTTTCAGCTCAAAATACCCCACAGATAATTTATTAAATAATTTTCAGGGTTCATACAAGGTGCTTTAAGTACTTCAAATGAAAAGTACTTGAATTTGACTTTTGAAATTTAAGGCCTGGAAAACACTTTAACTATTTCAGTTAATGTCATAAAACTATTGAGCTAAACCAGTAGTAGTACTGACAGTGTCGTGTAAACATGGCTGAAGATGCAAAAAGAGGAACGGATTAACCAAATCAATTGAGTCATTTACGCTGGAATCACTCTGATTGATTCAAACTTGTGATGTCAAATTGCGTATTGCAATTCATTTGGTTTATATCAGGACTTCGGAGCAGGGTTTGTGAATCATGTGACTAAGAACATAACTTTGCATATTGCGAATCAATTTATTTTGATCGGAACCTCAAGTTGCATATTGCAAATCATTTGATTCAGGTTGGAACTTCATGTTTCATGAATCATTTGCTTTAGAACTTCAGAGATGATCTGAGATGATGGTTTGCGAATCATTATTCAGATTGGGACTTAGCAGCATTGATCGCAAATAATTTTATTTTGAAACTTCGAAGTGGGTTTGTGAATCTTTTGCTTTGGATCAGAACCTAGGAGTGTGATTTGTGAATCATTTGATTCGGAGCGGGTTTGCGAATCATTTGACTAAGAACGAAACTTTGGATATCGTGAAACAATTGATTTGGATCAGAACCTCAAGTTGCAGATCGTGAATCATTTGATTCAGATTGGAACTTCGCATATCGTGAATCATTAGATTTAGATCGGAACTTCAGAGTGGGTTCTTGATTCAATCTGCAAGTTGAATGATTCGCGAACCACACTCCGAGTCATGATCTGAGATGATGGTTTGCGAATCATTATTCAGATTGGGACTTAGGAGCGTGGGTCGCAATTCATTTTATTTTGGAACTTCAGAGCGGGTTCATGAATCTTTTGCTTTGGATCAGAACCTGGCAGTGTGATTCATGAATCATTTGATTCGGAGAGGGTTCACGAATCATTTGACTAAGAACGAAACGTTGCATATCGTGAATCAATTGATTTAGATCAGAACCTCAAGTTGCATATTGCGAATCATTTGACTCCGATCGGAACGTCGCGTATCGTGAATCATTAGATTTAGATCGGAACTTCAGAGCAGGTTCTTGAATCATTCTGCAAATTGAATGATTCGTGAACCACACTCCGAGTCCTCATCTGAGATGATGGTTTGTGAATCATTATTCAGATTGGGACTTAGGAGCGTGGATCGCGAATCATTTGATTTACATTGGAACTTCGGAGCAGGTTCATGAATCTTTTGCTTTGGATCAGAACCTAGGAGTGTGATTCGTGAATCATTTGATTCGGAGTGGGTTTGCGAATTGCGCTTAAACTGTCAAATATGCACAGGTTTGTGTTAAAAACACACAAGTTACAAAAACAGTTGGTTATGTCTGTGAAGGTAAACAGCTGGGAAAGAAATCGCATATTTATGTTAGATCTTAGTATCTTTAGGGTGAGTAAATGATGACAAAATTTTCATTTTTGGGTGGACTGTCCCTAAAATTTTTATTTCTAATTGAAATGTACTACTTTTAAAATGTGCCAGGTCTGTAATATTGAATAACCAATGACAAACCAGGTTTAGCATGTGATATATAGAGAGAAATTGGTGTGCCCTCATGCTGGCTGTCTGCATGTGTCTTCTCTCAGCCTGGCACCGAGAAGTTGTTAATTGGCCCCATGGAGGACACATCTGAACGTCTAAAGCAACACTTGCTGTTTGTCATCAGTTTTCAGTCTTTCAACATCGAACCGACATCCAACTTCTTTTTTCAGTCTGTGATCTGCGATACCAATATCAGTCTCTGAGGAGACCGAGACAGCCTGCACAGAGATGTCTGTTCTTTTTTTAGTTTTGTTAAAATTTCAGTAGAAAGGGAGCAAATCAAATCCAGCAGCTGTCATGAGGGCTTCCTTTGGCTGTGAGTGATCACAAAGAACATCTTGGAGGTTGAGTCATTGCTTTTGGAACAACGCTCAACAACATTGTCCTACTTCCAAGTTATCTCTTCTGTCATCACTGTAATGCATACAAACATATCTAGCTCTGACATCAACAGCAATATGGCAGGGAAGAGCATTTGTAGGGTGGTTTATGGGACAGGCTGGATTAGGGTTGTCAGAACATTGTAATTTTAGTATTCCACACCAATACTAGTGAAATTACACAAGTCTCCATACCAATTTTGGGAAAAAAATCAAAACAATCAAACCTTATGTTATATATGAGAGTGTATATATATATATATATATAATATGACTGCATATTTCATTAAAAATGCAAAAACAGTCACACTTAAATATTTTTTTTTACAATTTAAGTAAAAAAACAAAAACAGTGTACATTGTCAAATTATATAATGCATAAATTTGTTTTAAATACATTTTTGGGAAAATCTATACGTTTGTATGTATTTATATAGCCTTTACATTATATTTGATTTAAAATTTTACAATAAAACATTGAAATGAGGTTTTATTTTAAAAATTAAAAAAAGATATACATTGTGTAAAAATATGTAATATGTAAATTAGTTTCTGTTTTATTTTTTTTTGAAAAATCTAAAAATGTATAAATTTATATAGCCTAACATTATATTTTTATTTAATATTTGAAAATAAAAACAGTAAAATTATATTCGTTAAATTAAAATTCATTTATGTGTGTTAAATAGATTTTATTTAAAGTAAAAATAATAATAATAAAGTAAAAATAATCTCCATTTGTATACATTTATATAGCCTTACGTTATATTTTTATTTAAAATTTGAAAATAAAAACAGTAGAGTAAAATTAAAATATATTTATTTGTGGGTCAAATAGATCAAATAGATTTTATTTAAAAAAAAACTATACAATATGTAAAATTATATTAAATGTAAATTAGTGGTAATTTCGTGTTTGGAAAAATAATATTTTTTTTAATGTGGTTATATAAATACAAATATAAATTTATTGATTTAATATATTTTAAAAATGCAATATCTTTTTCTTGTCATGCTAATATGCTAATCTGCTCAATTTGTTCTAAAAAACATTTATTTTTATCAGTGTTGAACATAGTTATACTGGAATTTTAATGAAATGGCATTTATTTGAAATAGATTTTTTCTCTTAATCTTAAAAAATATTTTACAAAAATCTTAATTATATATTTAAATAGTATATACAAAAATCCTAAACTATATATTTATCCCTCAACTATAACTCATTAATGGAAAATGTTGCTTTGAGTGTTTCATTTTTTTAAGAAAATGGTAAGACAATAAAGATCAAAGAACCAAAGCATTATAACAAATAAAACAATAGATCAAAGATTTAAAAAATGAAGTAAACAGTGATTGAAGTCTTTGTGCTCTTCCTGGAGATTATTGTAATATTCGTTATAGACACACACCATTATTTGCATTGCGGTTGGCTTGACCATACATATTCAAACCAAGCCTAGCTTGAGCATTGATCATTACGTTTTTATTATTTTAGTATTAACTTGCGTTCCCTATCGGATACTATACCAGCATCCACTGTTTGCCCTAAACCCTGAATGAAAGGCCTTTATTAGGTTTAGCCTGCCAATTTTCACACTTCTCTCCCTTAGAATTAGTTCTAATACCAGTCATAAAACCGAATGGAAAGTTGTCGTGTTTTATATCCACAATCTTTTACTGTGAAAAGATGTCCAATCAGACATTCCTGCAGATAAAGAACCGCTTGTGTGTATTGTGTAGGTTGCAGGGCATTGATCTTGAGTAAACGGAACTACGGGAAGTTTTCCCTCGCTCTTGAACTCACGCGCTGTTTAGTTTGCCCGGTGGGACGTCAGGCAGAGTGGGGTCTTCCTTCCCTGGATGGGGGAGTTCGTGGAGGTTTATTTTCGGGTCTCGAAGGAAATTTAGCTTTTGAGAGAATACATATGTCTTTTTGACAGGTTGGCTGCAGATCCTGCCGCACTATTAAGTGAAATTCAGCGTTCCTGCTTCTGGTGAATATCTGAGATTAATGTAGTTTTATTAGTCAGTGACTCTGAAAGCATGTTTAGATTGAGCGGCTAAAGAATAACAAACTAAGCGCTGAAGAAACGCCCTTGATGACTTTGTGGGGATCTTTACATAATCAATAAGTAGATCCTCAGAAGGAATCTGGACCACCAGATGTAGCCCACCGGCTTCACTGCCAACATGTTGAGAATGTCAACATTTCTAATTAAAACCATTTTAAATGATGCGGACCCTTTTCTGCTTATCGAATGTGTTTGCTTTTGCGTGATTGACTGCTATAAAAGTTTGAGGCCCATGTCAGTGGTTCTCATCAGAGAGACAAACATAAGAACTTCAAAGTTTCCATCTTCTCATCAAGGTCTTAAATAAAGGAACTGTTTGGAAACACTCAATTGTGCTGGCCTGTCACAGTTTGTGATTGATTTTGTTGAACCTTGTGGTGAGGTTCAACATTACACAAGTGTTTTTTAGCTATTTCCCATGATCCTCCTCTGCCTGAGAGCGCTAACATTAACTTAAATGTTTTAGTATGAAGACTAAACGCTATGAACTTAGTCATCTTGGTCGCTTTATCTACTTGTTCTTTAATTTAAAATATTGTACTAAGTTTGGGATCAGTAAGATTTATCTTATGGCTGCATTTATTTGATCAAAAATACAGAAAAAAACTGTAATATTGTGAAATATTATTGCAATTTAAAATACTATTTTTCTATTTTAATGTATTTAAAATATAATTTATTTCTGTGATGCAAAGCAATTTTTTTTAGCATCATTACACCAGTCTTCAGTGTCAAGATCCTTCAGAAATCATTCTAATATGCTGATTTATCTATTTATTTATTTATTTATTTATTTTAAGAACCTGTGATACTTTTGTCAGGATTTTTTGATGAATAAAATGTTAAGAACAGCTTTTATTCAAAATATAAATCTTTTCCAACAATATCACTATCAAAGTCCTTTCTATCACTTTGTATCAGTTTAACACATCCTTGCTGAATAAAAGTATTCATTTCCTTTTAAAAAAGAAAGAAAATACTGACCCCAAAACTTTTTGAGGTTTTGAAGAGATTTCTATTTTAAATAAGAGCTGCTCTTTTTAACTTTTTATTCATCAAAGAATCCTGAAAAAGTATCACAGGTTCCAAAAAAAATTTTAAACAAAAAGCATCACAACTGTTTCCAACATTGATAATAAATCAGCATATTAAACAGATTTCTGAAGGATCATGTGACAGTGAAGACTGGAGTAATGATGCTGAAAATTCAGCTTTGCGTCACAGAAATAAATTATATTTTAAAGTATATTGCAGTAGAAAAACATTATTTTAAATTCCAATAATATTTCACAATATTACAATTTTTTTTCTGTATTTTTGATCAAATAAATGCAGCCTTGATGTGCAGAAAAAAAAAAAAAAAAAAATTGAGTCAACTTAAAATAATTGGTTACCCTGCAGCCTTAAAATTAAGTTGTCAACTCAAATAAGTTTAGTCAACTTGAAATGTTAAGTTGTACTAAGTGAAAACTTATATATTTGAGTTGACTAAACAAACAATTTGGTTTGTTAAACTTAAAAGCTGGGCTTGTTATCTATCTGCCATAATTTTAAGGTGAATAAACTCAAATATCTAAGTTGTCACTTAGTACAACTTAACATTTCAATTTGGCTAAACGTTTTTGAGTTGACTGAACTTGAAATTTTAAGGCAGCTGGGTAATAAATTATTTTAAGTTGACTCAACAAATTGTTTTTTACAGTGTAGAGCATATATATATACATATATATATACAGGAAATGATGATAAGAAGAGACGGGAAGGTGGTCAGGAAGTTTTGCGATCAGGATCTGAGCTTGTGTCACCAGGCTCTTGCTTGCTTATGTTTGTAAAGGTCAGGAAGTACATCGCCCAAACATCTAATACTGTAATGCAAGTCACTCCGTCAAGATGAGATGTTGTTTCCTGCTAATGCAGTTTGTTATGGGCAGAAATGGATTTTACTGTCTCGAGTCGCAGCATTTTGTGTCATATTACAGCATTGCCAGTTGATAGCATGGACTGTCGAAAACACTTTTCACATTTATCACAAAAACCACTGATGAAGAGCTCTGCAGATGTCAATTTTGATGTATGTATTGTTTGCAGATTGCCATAAAGTGACATCATCTGTTGCTTGTAGCATCTACTTTCCAGCTTTGGATGACACATAAACGTAATGTGTCTGGGAAAGGCATCTTTCCCGCGCACTGTGTCTGGGGAACGGTTTCTGTTTGTGTATGCATGTGGGTGTGTTAATTGTCTCTGTGATTAATACTGGTTGTCTGTAGTAAGATGAATTGGCAGGCTCCTGCCCTCAAATGTTTGCTGGCGAAATCTATCTTTAATTGCACGGTAATGGCTTGACATGAGAAAAAACAGAGATCTGTGTTAATCATGAGCTTAGATTGAAATGTAATCACATCGTGCTCCTAGCTTCAAAAGGCAATTAGCCAAAAAACTAGTTTTGTTCAGAACAGAAAGGCCACTTTGGTCCCACAAGCACAAGAGGACATGTTTCCATTGGGCGTTGCTTAGTGATGCCCATGCTCAAATGGAGCTTTAAGAACCGGGTGGTTTCTTTCCAACCACGTTGCACTGACCTTGAATTCTTCAGTTTATCCCAGTTGCATCCTCGGTGTCTTCTGCTGATGTCATCGAGTGCTTTTTTCAGAGTGTTTTTTGGAGTGGAACTAGGGCTGGGAGTCGATCCCAAACAAAATTGATTCTGAATTGTTGTCAAGTCTACTGAAGGGCCTAACATCTCTGGGTGTGATTGCGTTTATTGCATCAATTTTTCAACCTAGTCCCAGAAGAGTGTTAAATAGGGGATTTTATTCATTGCTTTGACTTGAATCCTTTCAGTGCACCAAAATGACTTGTTCATTTTGTTTGCCAAATTTTTCTGTGACTCTTTTTGTAGGTTATACTAGTTGGTGGTGAGTAAGGATCTTATTGAGTATTATGAGCAACCTTTCACTCAGCAGACTTGTTCAAAACAGTTGTTCAATATCAAAACAAGATATTCAGTTTCAAAAATTATATGGCAGGCTTGAATTTGTTCTTTAGAAATTAAGGGGGCTCCAATCAGGATTTTTGGAGCTGATCACCAGTTACAGATCACTGGAAGCCACATTAGCCAACACCGATCACCAATCATGGGGTTTGTTTGAAGCCTTGTTTTTCTCATTCTCAAATATTTTTTTTCAGACATTAAAGGGATAGTTCCCAAAGAATGAAAATTACACAATGATTTATTCACTCTCAAGCCACCCTAGGTGTACATGACTTTCTACTCTTAGACGAATACATAGAGTTATATTGATTTGTTATATATTTAAAAATGTACTCTCTCTTACAGACTTTATAATGGCAGTGAATGGGTGGTATTATTCAATAGTCCAATAGAAGTCCAATAAACTGCATCGACCCATCATAAAAAGTGCTCTACGTGCTCTACGTTCAAGGGGTTCATAAATGCCTCCTGAAGTTAATTGATGCATTTTTGTAAGAAAAATATAATGTTTAAAACTTCATAAAAGAATGGCAAGATTATGGTTTATAAAGTTTTAAATACAGTATGGATATTTTTCTTACACAAATGCATTGATTTACTTCAGGAGGTCTTGATTAAAGGGTTAGTTCACCCAAAAATGAAAATCAGCCCATAATTTATTCAGCCTCCAGGCATCTTAGGTGCATATGATTTCCTTCTTTCAGGCAAAAATTATCCTGGCATTTCCAAGCTTTATCATTGTAAGGGCAGGCGTTTCTCTTCATCAGTCCAAAACAAGTCCATTAAAGTGCATCCATCCATAATAATAAAAACCCTTTAACCCCCTGGAGCCATATGTGGCCCTTTTTATGATGGATGGACGCAGTTTATTGGAATTCAAAATCTGAACAGCCATTCACCTCCATTATATATTATATATATGTTTTATTTTTATTTTTTATTTTTAATATAATTCTGATTGTATTCATCTGGAAAAAAAAAAGTCATATGCTCCTAGGATGGCTTGATTGGTAGAATTTTCATTTTTAGGTGAACTATCCCTTTAATGCTTAATTCAGCAAGGATGTGATGTTGCCATTTCAGCTTTCTTTCAGCATTTTGTTGTTCTTAGGAGGCTAATTTCCCTTATACAGTCTCATGAAGCATTAAAACAGGGCTAGTGTATTTTTCTAGTGAAATCTGGCAACTCTTGCCCGGATATCAGCATATGTATGGAGACTGAAAAGCAGCAACCGTTAACGTAGATTGGTCAACTTGAGTCATTTAATAAAGATGTAGATCTATGAATTATACCATACCATGTTATCAGCATTATTATGATTTTACCCAAGCTGGACTGAGACAGTGCTGCTAAAAGCATCTCATATTTGCCATATGTCTCTCAGTGCTCAACTTTTGAGTTGAGTTTTCAACTTTGAATCTGGGTTTAAAAAGTCTTAATCCTAAAATTTCAGTGCATTTTACACATTCTGACACAATCCAGGCTTCTTACATTTGTTATTTTATGGCACATTATTTCAAGCCTTGTCAGTCAATATATTCAACTATAATTATTACATAATCTTGCCTTCTTGGGTGATATGTTCATTTTGCGGCTAATGTTAAAATTCATCATCCACAGCTGCTGCACATTGTCTAAGAGCACATTATCAGCTCCATTATAAATGAATTCTACTAATTATCTCTCAGTGCTGCATTCAGACTTCCATTGCATTTGTGTGATTAAATATGATCTCATTTGGAAGCCAGGATATTTACGTTTGAGTGAACAATACAAATCCTGCGTGTTATGCTGCCGGAGTCACGCTGATGGCTTGACCGGCGCTGTGGCTGGCTGCAGATTTTTCCATTCTTCCTTCACCCAAGCGGGCACGTTCAAGTTGACGTTCCAGTCACTTTGAAGTATCTCAAGTTAAATTGGATGGTGTCTGTGCAGTATAAAGAGCACTGAAGAGTTATTTGTCTTACTTAGACCGTATCTGATTTATAGCGGAAAGATCCATTTGAAATAGCAGCTCCCTCTGAAATCTATAACCCCAGAACCCACAGAGGCGCATGGCTTTTCACAGGCTTTGGTTTCTGCTCGTGTAACGCTTGTCTTTGGTTAATATTAAATTTAAGCTCTGTTTAAATGCTTTAATCATCCATTGGCCTGGATTGTCTTTCTTTTTAGGTCTGGGCTTGATGGAGCTGCTTGACTTGGCTTTGCTGTACTTTCATATTAGGCCTTTTCAATTGTGTTTAACCAAAGGGGTTCATTCTTTATATAATGGAAAGTATACTTACATCAGTATAAGTGAGTTTTTAGAAAACAGTTACCAGTGTATACAGTTTGGTTTCCAATTTTTTTAAGCTCCCAAGTAACTCAATTTAAACTCAATTTTTTTTTTTTTTTTTTTTTTTTTTGGGGGTGGGGGGGTGGGGGTGTTTAGTAAGCGGTACCGTTCATTGAATGAACATACCCTGGCAGCTGTTACGGGCTCAGGCTTTCTTGATAAACTATATTAAAGGTTAAATCCCTGTAGTGACGCCCTGTCTGGGACTGAGAAAACCTTCAATCTCTCCTGCGATTTTTACATTCACACTCCACGGAGGGCTTACTTTTCGTAATTGTGTTTATAAAGGAAGAAAAACAACACGAGAAACATCTTGATTATCATCACCACGGGGTTTTGCCTGTTGGAACAGGCCGAACTATAACTGAAACCTGTTGTGTAATGTCGTTATGTTCACAGGAGAATGTTACTTGGAAACATATTTGTTGAAAGTAAATCTTCTTGTTGAGCTTGCAAGCCTACATCAAGATGATGGCTTGCGATAATGTTAAATGCTGAAAAGACAGTACACTATAGATTAAACTCTGAGTAGGTTATCTCTAAAGTTGTTTGTTTATCTCTAAATGTAATTTGGGTTGTCACAATAATACCATGTCACTATTCGATAACAGTTTCAAAGAAATACCAGAAATTAGCTTTGACTCTTTCTTGGTTTCTTGCTTTCTCTGTATTTTTTTGGGGAGATAGTAACATTTTTTTTCTTAATGGTTGATGTTAGTTTTAGAGTTTCTATGTATATAGTATGTATACGAGTAGTATCACACAATCAGCAACTTTAGACTTTGTTCTTAGCCAAAACTGTTTGCTCTGGAGCAAAAAATAGATTGAGACCGAACACCGGCTATTAGATTTACTCAAAACATATCTCATGTTTAACAACTATAGAGACATTAGAGCCAGCAGAATAGACATTCATTTTATTGACAAACCGCATATTTGAAGTCAAAGCAAGTGCATTCTTGCTCTAAAAAAAACTTGTGTGACATAAAAACAGTAGTATTTATAAAAATGTAGTGCATTTGGGCAGCCGCCATGACACTCGCTGTGAGAAATACTACAAGCAAAATGATACAACGGTGAAATGGTTGGAGTTCTGTTATTACTAGAATATTGCACCGCTAGAAAAGGCTCTCAGCCAATCAGTTTCGAGAACCAGAAAGAACTGTTGTATAAATAGATTATAGCATAAATTGTTACTTGTGATCTACAGTTGAAATCGAAAGTTTACATACACCTTGCAGAATCTGCAAAATGGTAACTATTTTACCATTTTGTAGTCCACAAGAAAAAAAAGTTGAATTTATAAAAATGACCCTGTTTGCAGTTTACTGTACATACACTCGATTCTTAATACTGTGTTGTTACCTGAATGATCCACAGCTGTTTTTTTTTTTTTGTTTGTTTGTGTTTTATGGTGATAGTTGTTCATGAGTCCCTTGTTTGTCCTGAACAGTTAAACTGCCTGCTGTTCTTCAGAAAAATCCTTCAGGTCCCACAAATTCTTTGGTTTTTCAGCATTTTTGTGTATTTGAACCCTTTCCAACCATGACTGTATGATTTTGAGACCCATCTTTTTACACTGAGGACAACTGAGGGACTCATATACAACCATTACAGAAGGTTCAAACATTCACTGATGCTTCAGAAGAAAACACAATGCATTAAGAGCTGGGAGTGAAAACTTATGAACTTATTCATTTAGTGCTGCCCTTCAGAACCTACAGAAGACACATGTTTCCCAGAAGACAAAATAAGTTAAATTTACCCCGATCTTCAGATTCAAACATTTTCACCCCCCGGCTCTTAATGCATTGTTTTTCCTTCTGGAGCATCAGTGAGCATTTGACACTTCTGTAATATTGTATACGAGTCCCTCAGTTGTCCTCAGTGTGAAAAGATGGATCTCAAAATCATAGTCATTGTTGGAAAGGGTTCAAATACACAAAAATGCTGAAAAACCAAAGAATTTGTGGGACGTGAAGGATTTTTCTGAAGAACAGCAGGCAGTTGAACTATTCAGGACAAACAAGGGACTCATGAACAACTATCAATAAACAACAAAATTACAACACAGAATTAAGAATCAAGTGTATGTAAACTTTTGGAAGGGGTCATTTTTATGAGTTCAACTATTATTTTCTCTTGTGGACTATATGTAAACGTCTTGTATGTGGAATATCTTACTCGGGTCAGTACTAAATAAAAAAATAACATGCATTTTGTATGATCCCTCTTATTTTGGTAAAATAGATTCGGCAAGGTGTATGTAAACTTTTGACTTCAGCTGTATCTATTTATAGTATCGATGTGAATACCAAAAGGCTGCTACATTGCTACAAAACACTTTTTGACGTCTATGTTATGGGTCAGTATGTGATTTATAAACTGTAGCTTTAGTGAGAAAAATGAAACATTCGTACAATTCTTGCAAAGGCTAATACTGTCTTTCTCCAGGGGTATATTGAAAAGAGCTATTGAATTTATTTAGAGCAGGACAAGCATTTCCAGCTGTGAGCGATGAATGTGAACTTGACAAGCCCCTTCCATGAAAGTCCTACCTCTTACCATGAAATTCCCCGGTCACTATTTGAGTTTTTCACTCACAATTCTCCACTTTCCTTTGTTTCTCTTTCCCTGTCACTGTTTAAAGTCATTTAGACTTTGTCTACTAGGAGTACAAGGGGTCATTGCAGAACCTCTGACAAAGTGCTTCAAGTACTTTTGTATGCTCAGACCTTTAGAAGGATCTGCTAAAGTGATATAGATTAGATAGTAGGTGGCTACTGGCTTGGTGTCTGCTTTAATAGTCCTACTGAGGCAAATGAGAGGAGGATGATGTAGATGTCGATTGACAGCGTTTGACCTCTGGCTGACTTTTAAAATGACACCTTCACTTTTTTGGTAACATTGTGACTAGAGATGGTAATCGTAAAAAATGTAATGACTTTAGTTCTGATTCCAGTTCCACTTGAATATTCTGGTCTTTAGTGATGCCAATACCATTACAGTTTATAGTTATTAAGGAGACATGGACATCTTAAAAATCTCTTAAAAATAAAGATTCTTTATTTGCATTGATGGTTCCATGAAGAACCTTGAACATCCATGGAACCTTTCAAATGCAGAAAAGGTTCTTTATAGTGGATAAAGGTTCTTTAGATTCTAAAAATGTTTAAAATCATCCATTTAAGAACTGTTCACCGAAAGGTTCTTATAGCATATTAGTTTTATCTGATCTAAACCCTTTTTAAAAATTCGTTATGACTGTGAGCAGTATGATATATTTGGATTGCATAAATGTATTTAGAAGGAAAAAAGTAACATAGCGCAAGCCCAGCACAGCCACAAGGGCTCATATATCCAAAATTACATGGAAATCACTGAAATCCTTTGATTCAATTTTTTAAAATAAAAATAACCCATTTTGACTTAACTTTTTAGACTACTGCCATTAGAAAGATGCCGTAACTGCCAAATGACCTCTGTCTCCAGATGTATTTTCTTTCATATAGCTGCACATATGAGGGAGTTTTTGTGGTATGTCACTATTGTGTGAAGATAGTATTTTGTCTAGGGAATTACTGGGTTTGGCCATCCTGTCATGTTGATAATAGGTAGTTGTGGGGAAAAAAATATATTTTCGACACCATCTTTCAGCTCTCCTTTGCTATTACGCCTTCAACTCAGATTTATGGGTATTCACAGTCAGTGGTTCCACAAGTGTAATATAAGCCAGTTATTGTCGTTTCTGAAAAGCAGTGATAAACGTCTCAAGCATCCGACAAAGAACCGTGCCAAGTCTTGATTCTGGATGCTTATTTACGGTTTGGCGAGGCATTATTTTAATTGTATATTCATACAATTTAAATAAGCAGCCATTGTGTAGTTGAAAAGTAAGAAGGATTGTTGTACCCATTAGGATGTGTTTGTGGTGTTGGCTTGGCGTGAAACATTGATGAATCAACCGACCAATAAAACCAATACCGCTTTGCCTCAGCATTGATTCCTAACTTCAAACTAGTTATAAACCGCAAAATGTCCTGATTTTGTAGTCCCTAGATTGTGTTTTTTGTTGGATAGGGTTTATTTTGACTCTAATCACTATGTTGAGACAAACCACGAGTGTCCATCCGGTGCGTTCACATCTGCTTTGAGAATTTAAAAGAATGTTTATTTTGGTTGGTTCAAAGCTGTTTAGCTGTCATTTTATTGGATCACTGGTTAAAAAAAAAAAAAAAAAAAAAATTGTGCTTTTCTATAGATGATTCATGTGGTCAAACAGTGCTTTTTGGCTGCCGCTAGGTCATTGCTGAGGAAAAGTACATCCATTAGTTGCTGACTTGGACGTTGGCCAGCGCTGAACGGTCCTTTAGGCCTTTGCACTCTATATTGATCAAAGGAGGTCATCGCCATTGCTGTTCTCAATAAACGCTTGGACTCAGGCGTTCTATCCATTGTCCTCCATTACCTAATTGGAAAGGATGAATCAATGGCAGCGGGGCTGAAATCGGCCAGATTAGTTCCTGTCCGTTCTGCCGGTATTGGCTCTGATTGTGCGTGAGGTGACGGTTGCAGAGGCCATCAATGCGGTGGAATAATTAAGGCGCTGTCTGTGTTCTAACCCACTTTAACCGTGATTGGCCCGCCGGGGGCAAACCATCTCCTGGCCGGCCTTCAGAGAGACTGCTCCTCAAAGACACAAAAGCACTTTCAAATGAATGTTGAAGGACAACAGCTCTGTTTGTCCAACAGGCCGACAGCAACGCTGAGGACAGCGCTGGTAATTAGGAAGGATCGCTGTAGTGGATCCAGCTGAGAGTTTAATGGCAGCTAAATGCCATATCCACTTTGTTTTTTTTGCGTGTTCAGGGTTCAGGACAGATCTGGGTCATTTTAGGTTCTTAATTTAGTGATTATTGAGAACTAAGCCAAAAATAGGGTAAATGTTTTTTATGAATGCTGTTAACACATTTGCTTGAAAAAGAAAAAATATATATACCCCACCAGTCAAAGGTTTTTAAACAGTAGGATTTTTAATGTTGTTTTTTTTTCTCTCTCTCTTCTGCTCACCAAGCCTGCATTTATTTGATCTAAAATACAGCAAAATCATGAAACATTTTGAAATATTTTTACCATTTAAAATAACTGCTTTCTATTTGAATACATTTTAAAATGTAATTTATTCCTGTGTAAATTTTCAGTATCATTACTCCAGTCTTCAGTGTCACATGATCCTTCAAAAATCATTTTAAAATGCTGATTTGGTGTTAAAGAAAAATTTTATTTTTTATTAATGTTAAAAACAGTTTTTTTTATTTTACAGTTTTTGCTGCACTTTGAATCAGATAAATACAGGCTTGGTGAGCAGAAGACAATTATTTGAAAAACTAATATATATATATATATATATTATATATATATATATATATATATATATATATATATATATAATATATATAATTTGTTTTTTCTCATGAATAATTTCTCAATTAATCTCATGACATTACAATTTATAATATATTATATCATATTATATTATTCAATTATAATATATAAATGTTATTGCCATGAGATTAGTATTTAAATAGTAAAAATACTGTTTTTGCTGTACTTTGGATCAAATAAATGCAGGCTTTTTAAACATTTAGACATTTAAAAATCTTACTGTTCAAGTAGTTTCACACAAAAACATGTATATTGAAACCAAGCTTGTAATGTTCTTGTGACATGCCTGGTCTTAATTGGATGTTTTTATGTTTATAATTTTGCATGTAAACCGTACTTAGAGAGTGTTTAAAGAAAATAAACATAACAAAGTAGAGAAAAGCCTCTGGAAAGGGCCACAGTTTGTTTCTCTATTCATCAAATATGCAAAATAAATGTAGTTTATCCTTTTTATCCTTTCTGAAAATGAAGGCTTACGATGTTTGCAGCTTTAATGAAGTATAACACCGCCTGGCCCATGGCAAACAGTAGTGGTCCCTGACAGCCTGTGTTTTAAGCAATATGATGGTTGCTGAAAACTGTCTTTGTATCTGAAACTGGTAAGGATAAAGCAGTTTGGCACGGTGGCTAGTGTAACAACTGGAGAGTCCATATGCAGTATCTGCACAGCCAATTTGCATTTTATAACCGTATGCTGGACCAAGTGATTTTTGAGACCAGTGTACTTTTTAGCGGTTTGCAGTTTTACATACTTTTGGTGGTTGTTTGAGCAATGCAGGATGTTTTCTAAAGTATTTTGGCTGGAGAAGATTAAGATGGAAACATAGCATGCATTTTGTCAAAGCAAGTAGCTGGTTTTTCAGGAGAAGTGTCTATAACGGTCATGATGGTCGTCAAGTGTGAGGTATTTCAGAGTGTTTAAGGGTTTTATTCCTCTGTAGACTTCTGTAAGGAACTGTTAAAGCAGCTGCTTTCTTGGAACACAACCGATCCAAATCTTGTGTTTTCATGTGCTGAGCCTTACCATACCTGGCACCGTTCGCCTTCCAGCAATAACGCTCACAGCCAAAACAGGGTTTGGTCAATTGCACCTACACTTTTCAAATCATAAAATCGCTATATGTGTATTATTCTTTGGGTTTAAGAAGTCCTGAGCCAGGGAAAGGGAGGAGAGGGGATGAGGAAGTAGAAATAATACTCCGCTTTGCACCTCATAAAGAACGGAGCTTGCATGTGAAGTAGGGTTATCCACAATCCTAGCTCACTCGTCTTCTTCGAGTGTTGTTTGAAGTGATAAAGACTTGCGAGAGGAGCACAAATCTTCAACATGCTTGCGGCTCTTGGCGCATTAAAGTAGAAACACCTGCTTGTTGGTTAAGATGCCCATTGGGGTCTTAAAAGGGGACTTTCATGGAAAACTTTAATGTGCTATGCAGACATACTCTCAAAATTACCCTCATGTTGTTCCAAACCTGTAACACCTTCATTCATCTTCCAAACACAAATTAAGATATGTTCGATGTACACTGTAAAAAAAGGAAAAAAAGAAAAGTTGTTTCAAAAAGTAAGCGTTCATGCTGCCTTACATTTTTAAGCTAACTCAACTCAAATATCCATGTTTTCACGTATTACAACTTAACATTCCATGTTGACTAAACTTAAAATGTTAAGGGAACGTTTACCTTTTTTTTTTTTTTTTTTTTTTTTTTAAGTTGAAACAATTTTTTTTTTACAGTGTAATTCCGAGAGTTTTCTGACAGCAATGCAACTACACTGTAACAAACAACTTGAGTCAACTTATAATAATTTTAAGGTAAAATAAGTTACCTGGCTGCCTTTAAAATTTTAAGTTCAGTCAACTTAAAATATTTAGTTGTACTAAGTGACAACTTAAATATTTGAGTTGATTAAACTTAAAATTTTAAGGCAGCTGGGTAACAAGCCCAGCTTTTAAATTTTACAATCCAAATTTTAAGTCAACTCAAATGTCTCAGTTTTGACTTACTACAACTTAACATTTCAAGTTGACTAAACTTATTTGGTTTGACGGAACTTACTTGACGGAAAATTCTTTTAAGTTGACTCGACAAATATTTTTTTTTTTTTTTTTTTTTGTTTTGTTTTTTACAGTGTGCTACGTTCAAGGCCCAGAAAGTCATATTAAGTTGGCAGCACTGTTTTAGCTTGACTTTATTAATCTGATTTTGAATTAAACACCATCTTTTAACAGTTCTTTTGCTGTTGTACGGTCAATACAGAGAGTCTTGGGTATGTTTTACCTCTGCTGTTTCCACAGCCCAGATTTTGGCAGGAAGACGGAGCGATGCAGGACATTGTGTGCTGAGATTAGCTGCATTCGGCCACAAATCCCAAATGCTTGTGGCCACTGAGCAGAACTGAATGTGCGTACTGTGTGAGGTTTTAACCCACTTTGCGTGACTTGAATATTTAATAAGAGTTAAGCTCTAGGAATGCGCGCACTCTCGCTCTCTCTCAGTCAACCTCCTCTAGTCCCTCTTCTGTCTCCTCTTTCTCTCTGCCCTCACTCATTTAATTATTCTACAGAAGCTGGAGGGAAACACCCCCAGATGCTGAAGTGCTGATTTAATTCATTCAGCGCATTAATTGAATAGAATACATGGGCGGCAACAGATGTCGTATTTGAGAGAGACTGTCTATATGCTATATGTGTCTTAATCTAAACTTGGTTACTTTTGTTGCAGTATGGTTAGACCACGAGTGCTACTCTACTCAGTCTTCTGAAAAAAAAAAAAGATAAAATAAATAAATAAATAAAATAAAATAAAAAATCTATATAATAGTGCATATGGGCCAGTCTATAGAATTGGTCAAAAGTCAGAATTGGAAAAGTCTTGGAAAAAAATGTCTTATTGTATATTATCCAAAGTACACATTTTTAGTAATTGTGCAGTTAATTCTCATATTGTATTTTCAGAAAGTTTTGGAATATTTGTCCTCTCCCCGAATTTGTCATTACCGAAACACAGTAATATATAATTTAATTAGAATGGTTATATTGGTGTATTAAGATTTTGCTTGCAATGTAAATGTATATTTTTTGCTATTTTATGTTTTCAGAGGTAAATCAATAACGATTACATTTTTTAACAATATTTTGAGTGTAATTTATGAGATCTGAATCCAATTTTTCTTTGTAAAAGGCAAAAAGTTGATCATACTGATTTCAAAGTTAAGGATTCATTAGTTCGAATATACATTGAACCAAAAACTATCATAACATCTTTATTTATGGTAGTGACTGCACATTTTAACTTGCATGATAAAACACTACTAAAACATACTAAGATTCAAAAATTTGCATAACTGCTAAAGTTTTGTATGTTTCCCCCAAATATGAGGACTATGTGTTCCCTTTTGTCACTACCAAAACAATGATGATATTGTTGCCAAGTCCGCGGTTTTACCGCAGAATTCGGCTACTTTAACACTGCCGGTGGTTGTTTTTCATGTCCGCAGTTTGAAGCGACCCGAATAACGTGATATTTAACCTCTGGAATGCTAATTTTACCAGGCGAACTCCGCTAAAAAAAAACTTACTTTTTTTTTTTTTTTTAAACAGGGACACCCCTCAAAACGCGATTGGGCTACTTTTGGGCTAGTTTTGAGTAGCAGTTGGGCGGGTTTTGTTGTGAAAACCTGGCAACCCTGGATGATATGTTTTGGTCATGACTGTTTCAGTAGTGACAAATTTATGGAATAATATCCCAAAAAAAAATCAATGACTGCTGAAATACCACCAATTCTGTAGTAATTGTTTCGGTAGTGACAATTTTAGATACTTCTGAACCTAGCTCAAAGATGCACAGTTCTAAACAGTGGTATACATATAAAAATGAAATGTTATGAAATAACTCCCAAAAAAGTGTGCTTAATTGCAAAAAAACAAAACAAAACAAACAAACAAAAAAAGTTGTTTGGTAGTGATGTTCCTTAAAGTTACACACAGAGTTTTCAGACTTGTGAACATTTATAATTTACAAAGAAAATATAAAATAAATATTTCGGGTTAGGGTTTGGGACAACCACGTCCCGATTGAAAGTACCCAATAAATGATGATTTTATATATATATTAAGCTTACAGATTAAAAAAAAAAAAAAAAAAAGATTATTATGGGTTTTAATAGATAATTAAAGGATCTTAGTAAACATCTAAGATTTGAATACTTATGCTTTTTAAATGTGTTTTTTGGTTGTGGGACAGCAGATTTGGACCAGTTCTGTAGAATGGCCCATATTATTTAATCCATGGTGAAGTCTTTTTTTTTTTTTTTTTTTTTTTTTTCCTCACCCATGCAGCATTTATTTGACCAAAAATACAGTAAACTGTAATATTGTGAAATTATTACAATTTAAAAGAACCATTTTCTATTTCAATATATCTTACAGTGGAATGTATTCCTGTATTTTTTACAGGTGTAGTGATCCTTTAAAAATCATTCATGATATCAGACAAAATATTAAGCTGCAAAAACTTATTTTAACATTGATAAAAATAAAATATTTTCTTTAGCACCAAATCAGCATATTAGAATGATTTCTGAAAGATCATGTGACTCTGAAGACTGGAGTAATGATGCTAAAAATATGAAGACTTCTTTGAGCAACATTAAACAAATTGTAGTAATATTTTTATTTTTCTCCAGTCATTGTCATTGTTCCCTCAGCTGTATCTGTGATCATTCTTGATCACAAAACCGGAATGGGATTATCCGATTAACCTGACCGGGCGTTGTGGACGCCACTGAAGTGCCTCCACACATCCTGCTGAGAGAGGCTTAACCTCTGTACAGAGAGAGAAAGTGGCATTAGGTGATCTGCACATAGATCAAGACTCATTGTTAAGCTGTGTGATGTAACAGCGTAAAGACAGTTGACACTGCACTAGTAAATCTCTTTCCCTGTCGCTCGGACTTGATGTCATCTGTGTGCTAGTTGTCACTGGATTGCCTGTGTTCTGTTTCATCTTTTAGGATGAGGTTTCAGTGCCGAGTCTGTTTGACGTCACAGTTTGGTTTATGTAGCTCAGATTTGGATCTTTCAGCTCAGTCTGTTTTGCTCATTTGAACTTTTAAGTTGACCTCCAAACTTTCCATTTAAATTCTGAATGGAAGGACGAAAGCAATCAGAAACATAGGGTTCAAGATTAAGCCTTTGGGTTTTTCCCTTTTACTTGAGAAAATCTAGATGGATGGATTCAGTCTGTGAGCTTTGTTGTCTTTATGATTTCTGTTTTGTTCATACTGGTACATTTACATACTTGCTGGAGCAGTCAGTCTTTCCGTTTCTTCTCTAATTAACCTTTATAAGTCTGATTGAGAGGGTTTTCTTTGACACCTGAGCTTAGCCACGCAAAGCGGATCACAATGAGCAATAATAAACACTTATCCGGTCACACTGACCTCGCCGGATTGATTGACATGCAGTAAATTGTGCTTGACATGCTTTAATTTGCAGTGCAAACATCTGAACATCACCATCGTCCAAACATCTTTGACACGTTAGTCCTTCGGATGTCTAATTCTTTCCATTTATATATTTGATTCTGTTCTTTCAATGAAGTGTTAGCATGATATTGCATATGGATTTGTTTCTCTGTTTTACTCAAAAGAAATGTCAAGGTTTCTTTGAAAGATTTTCATATAGGTATGAGCAGCTGGATTTTTTTTTCTTTGCATTTCTGACATTAATTTTGAGGGAAAGCTTTGTGCTTGACCTGCATTCTACTTCAAAAGTATTCACATCTTGCTGTAGACTTTGCATGCACAAGTTTGTCTCGTCCTTGTATACAACTATACACTGGAAAAGCTGTTAAGAAGCAGCAGCAGCATCAACATTAGGTTATCTTAATATTTAATAATGTTTTGTCTGCCTCTGGGCTGAATATACAACAGAAGTCTACTCGACAGAAGGAAATGCACTGAAGCAAATTTGCTGCAGCTCTGGAAATTGGTTTCTTGGTTTAGTGGTGGGGCTTTTTTATATACATATATCTGAGTCTAATATGACCTAAGATTATAAACAGACTAGGGGTGCACAATGCATCATCAAACAATGCATTGTTTCCTTTTTAACATCAGAATTTTATAATGTACGGGTATGGGTTGAGATTGTGTAATTTAATTCCTTCTATTTTTACATTTATATTTCTTAGATGTCCGAGTTTTAATATCTGTGCATTCCTAACACAGACGCATTAAAGGTGATGCAAGCTGATGCAATACACTGGACAGGGATGTTGTGTTCTGGTCTACCTTGCATGCTCAAATGAAAGCACAGGTGTGTGGTGTTGAATTCAAGGACAAGCCCAGCAGGTTGAGGGTCTTATCCTGTGTCCCTAATGAGAGGAAGTTGTGTGTAATTATCATTGGCAGTGACGGAAATGTGCAGAGGAGCTCCAGAAAGTCTTTGATGCTGTAACCTGCAGAAGATTACTCGCAGTCGCTATCCGTTTCCCAGGCTCGCAAGCAACGTGTGCCTATAAAACAGATTTCTACCCAACCCGGCATGGCTGCGCAATGTTATTTGCCTATAAAAATAGCTCGACCCAAAACCAGACTAGAGACAGAGCTCATGATGTGTTGTATTCATTTGTTCTTTGTGATGAGAAAGTGCCTTTGTGGCGACATGACGGTTAGCTCTGCGCTGAAGGCAAACAGTGAATACACAAACAAACAAAAACACATCTTGAATTCAAGTTGGTTTTTCGGTCACGCAAGTTGACACTTTTGTCATATGGAAGTTTTTTTTCTGGGAGGTTTGTTTTTCTTTTTTCTGCATTTGGGAAGCCACCCCGCCGTGTAGTTTATGTCCTTACTTTATGAGCTTGCATCTGTAATGTCCCGGAGAGAATTTACTGCGACAGATTCCTACAGGGCGAACAGGCCTGCTTCCCAGCTATTGTCCCAGACCTCCCAGTCCCTGTTTAACAGGGCTGCTTCATACAGGTGGTCTGAAAGTCACAAAATGTAGTGTTTTAAACGTTTTTGTTGTGTAAAATTCCTCTTCTGCTATTTACTAGTAAGAGTTCACCTGGTTCAGTGTCTTCATTAGAACAGATTGGAGAAATTTAGCTTTACAACACTTGCTCACCAATGGATCCTCTGCAGTGAATGGGTGCCATCAGAATGAGAGTCCAAACAGCTGATAAAAGCATTACAATAATCCACAAGTAATCCACACCACTACATTCCATCAGTTAATATCTTGTGAAGCAAAAAGCTGTGTTTGTATTTGATTCCATGAAAATCCATCACAAACTTTCATTGGTGAACTATTTCTTTTAGACTTGCACCCTGCAGAGATCTTAAAGGGACAATTTACCCAAAAATGACAATTCTGTCATGAATTACTCACTCTCATGTCATTCCAAACATGTAAGACCTTCATCCATCTTCATCACACAAATTAAGATATTTTTAATGAAATCGGAGAGCTTTTCTTAGACCACAACACAACTACCATGTTCAAGGCCCAAAAAGGTAGTAAGGACATCATTAAAAGAGTCTATGTAACATCAGTGGTTCAACTGTAATGTTGGTGTCTATTAAAGAACTCCACTTCCAGAACAACAATTTACAAATAATTTACTCACCCCCTTGTCATGCAAGATGTTCATGTCTTTCTGTCTTCAGTCGTAAAGAAATTATGGTTTTTGAGGAAAGCATTTCAAGATTTTTCTCCATATAATGGACTTCATTGGTGCCCTGATTTTGAACCTCCAAAATGCAGTTTAAATGCAGCTTCAAAGGGCTCTAAACGCTCTCAGCCGAGGAAGAAGGGTCTTATCTAGCAAAACGATCTGTCATTTTTTTCGGAAAATAAAAACTGGTATGCACAGGCTCTGGGATGCGCGTCCACGATGCTACGGATTAGTGATGGGTCCTTCTTGAACGATTCGTTCATTTTTGTAATATAACTCGGGAAGAACGAGCCATCTTGGAGGGTGATTCTGTACTGGAATTAGTTCACCTGTTTCGAGTCTTCTGTTTTTTTTTTTTGGAGTCGTTCGTTCATCTTATGGGGCTGTCACGTGATGCTGATTTTGCTGAAGTGAACGAAATGACTCGAAAAAAGATTTGTTCATTTTGCTGAACGAGACTCAAAGAGTCGGTAAAATGATCCGAACTTCCCATCACTACTACGAATCATGTCTAAGTTCATCGTCTGTGTACTCCGGCTAGGTAGAGTATGTCAAAAAACTCCATCTTATTTTCTCCTACCACTTCAGAATTGTCTGACGTCATTGTACCTTTTTGTTTGTAAACAACGTTTGACTTACTTGCACTTTCTTGGTCTTTGCGTGTTTGCTTTGTAAACACTCGGTCTGTGGTTCCACCTACGTTCTGTGTGACCTTTCAACGTGATTCAATAGTAAGTAGCGTCGTGAACGCGCATCCCAGAGACTGTGCTACACAAGCTTTTGTGCTTAAAAAGTAGACAAATTTTTATTTTCCGAAAAAAGAACCACTAATGAAGTCCATTATATGGAGAAAAATACTGAAATGCTTTCCTCAAAAACCATTATTTCTTCAAGACTGAAGACAGAAAGACATGAACATCTTGGATGACAAGGGGGTGAGTAAATTATTTGTGAAAAATATCTTAATTTGTGTTCTGGAGATGAATGAAGATCTTACAGGTTTGGAACAACATGAGGGTGAGTAATGACAATTTTCATTTTTGGGTGAACTGTCACTCTAATGCTTTGACTCAAGCTTTAGAAGTGCTTCCTATATGATCATAATACTATAGACTTCAGTAGATGCAAGGTGTTTTAAATTTGAATTTTGTTTTTACACAAGGCTCTCAACTACAGTACAGCTGGAAGACGGACATCCATAAAAGCACTTTTAATTGCTTCCAGTAGCTGGGTGTGCAACTTTCACAGGCTCAGCATACAGCGTTCATCCCATCGTGAAGTGAAATAATGTCTGGGACGAGAAGGTGTAGCATGTTTCTTTCATGCTTTAACTTATTAAATGAAAATTTTAAATGGTGAGAGAGAAAAAAAACAACGTGGTTTATACCAAATCCAAAGATTACATAAGTATTACAACAGTATTACATAAGAAATACTTCGTAAACCTTCATATAGTGGTTTTCAACGGTATGTTGAGTATCAAATCCTTATCAGTTTTTTTCTTTTTTTTTTTTTTTTTAGGAAAAATGAAAAGGGATATTTTGAGAATGAGTCAAGTGAATTTTAAGGAAATGACGGACACATTTCCATCAGAATGGGAGTCTGGTGTATGTTTGTGCCTTGATGTGGTTCCAGCACTTCAGCAGCAAGAAATTATTGTGCTCTTTGCTCCTTATATGTACCCCCTCATGTCATTTTGATTTAAAATGTGGTAAATGTATCCACATGAAAGCACCGCTGGGTTGCAGTTAGTTGTCAAGAACTTTGCGATAAGTCACTCTTTCAAGCTGGTGGTCATCACAGTGAAAACTTTTATTTTTGAAAAGTTGCTTTTTGCAATGCTGTGCTTTTAATATGCATGCCGTAGATGCTCATTATGTTTTATTTTCAGGAACGAAATGCGTTCGGCTCACATGACGTTTTCAACACAAGGTGGTTGCTTGTTGAAAAACCCTTAGCCCTAATTTAAGTTTGAGCAATATAATGAAGATTGGCTTAGCAATTTATTTTTACTATCATGCTGTCCTTTTAAAATTTTTTATTTGATTTGATTTTTTTCAGAGAGTAGGTTAGTTTAATTAGCGTAATGGCATTTATTGAGGAATTTTGACTAGCTTGCTTCTTAGTCTGTCTCTCTTCCTCATAAAATAATTACGACCGTATGATGTCACTTGTCTGATGTAGTGCATCTTTAACAGGCCTGTGCATGTGGCACCCTGGAAAGCCTTTTACCGCTGAGAGCGCCTGAATCGTTTCTGGTGCTTTCTAGGTCATTGTGTCATTTGTTGTTCTTGCGCTCCTGTGTTTTTTTTTTTTTTTAATGCACAGAGTGTTAACCTAAAGGGGGGATGGGCAGAATGAGCCAGTGGGGGTTTTCTTGTCTGGTTGGCCAAGCCCATTCAACCTCCCAAAAACAGGCGTTGATCTCTGCAGCTTGACCCAGAAATACACCTCTTGGTTGCTAAAAAATTAGAATCCACAATGAACAGTTAGCCTGAATTAAAAACATTTTGCTAACTATTGGCATTATACTTGTAGGCTGGACAATATAGCTAAAAATAAATTTACAAAATGTGTTTCTACGTATCTGTCTATACAATACAGATGTTGAATGGTGTCAAAAAAAAATGTGTACAATGTTTTTTTTTTTTTTTTTTTTTTCTCCAGTTTTCATATTATATATTTTTATATTATATGAATAATACCTATTTGATAATATTTTAATACATAAAAAGTTAATATTTAAGCTAGGGCTGGGTAAAATACATACATATCTCGATTTTAATCGATTCTTATTTTTGTGAAACTGTATTGATCCTTAAATCAAGAATCGATTAGTGTAGCCTGTTTTCAGTTCAGGAACAGAACGTTGCGCGCCTCTCATCCAATAAATCGCAATAACCTTTGTGCTTTTATTATTTTTGATATGAAATGGGCTTAGATTTCAAATTCAGTGCATTTTATTACAGTACTCTAATAATAAATGCCGCTTTGGCGCTGTTTAGTGTGGAGTGACGGATCATTTTAGCGCCTCAGTTCAAGAGAAGCGGCAAACGTGAGGCGATCATCTCCTCCGCTTTAAAACCAGTTTCGGCACGAAACAAACATGAATAAACATCCAAAGGTAAGTTAAAAGAAAGAGTACAACTCACCGAAATCTGTTTTTTGTCTCATGTAATCGCTCAATCAGTGTTTCAGCTGAGCAAAGACGTCAATAACAGCTTGTAAACAATGTTACGTAACGTCACGTTTACCTCAGAAAATACATATTCGGTGACCATGAACTGGTTAGTCAGCTAGAAAAATGAACTCTAGAGAGGAGCATTTTGCTTAATACATGCCCCATATAACTTATTCATTATAGTTTTTTACTGTTCCTCGGCGTTTAATTGATGTTTGAATAAATCCGTTAAGTTTTTATGACAGACACTATTTAAATGGTTGTAATGTAAGCGTTTGTATACAAATCAGTTAATTTTAACCTTCAATATTATAGTAATGTAGTACCAACTTACTCTCATGTATATTTTACAGCATTAGCTGAGTTGTTGTTTTTTTTCATGAAAATTTGGCATGTACTGTATCTGATATATATCCAAAATAATCGATACTGAATCAAATCGAATCCTGAAATTTGTGTCAAAACCATGCTGTAATTTGATCCATTTCACTTGACTCTAGTTTGGAGCAATTCCTGGCTCCTAAGCTTTAGCTTTTCAGCTTGTTACATTAGTTTTGTGAACGGCTTGATTTATTTTCATCCTAGTTATTTTTATTAACTGATATAAACTGAGATTATACTGTTTGAATAATATGACCTTTTCTCCCACAAGGTCTAAGTACAGAAATATACCATCTAGCATTTTTTCCTGAGATATAAAGAATAATTTTCAGTGACCTTTTACTTGACGTGTACAGAACGCATTTATCAGCCTTTAGATAACTCTTCACAGAGCACATCTTGGAATGATGTTCTCCAATCGCAGTCCTCCTTGTACCAAGATGTTCTTGAATTCCTTGATCAGAGCCTTGTTTCTGCAGGTTATCTTCATTCTCTACTAAACAAAATTCCTGCTGAAGTTATAAAGTGTGGGGAAGATTAAACAAGCCTTACTTATCCAAGCGCTTTAAGCGCGGTAATAAGAAGAGGTAATGTTTCATGATGTTTCGCTGTAGCTTGGCTCGGCTCGAATGTTTCTTTGCCTGAGCTGTCTGATAAGATAATCTAATGTTTAGACAGCTTAAGCAATAGATTGTGCAGTGGTTAGATGTGGCTGTCAACACTAATTGTCTTCGTGCTGAACATTTGTATCCCTAAAGTGATAAATCTGGTTAAGTTCAGAATTCCCTTTTGGTTACAGTTTCCTTTGAATTAGCTGTTTTTTTTTTTTTTTTTTTCCCCTTTTTTTCCCAATGTTTTATTAGTTCTGAGGCAAGTTTTACTGTTATTATTGCTCAGACCTATGATAAGGAGTTTAGAACAAACCCCTAACCTTAAATATTAAAATTTTGTGCATCTCTTGCCTAGTACTTTTTGTTTTACAGGCATAAATGATGCCTTAAATCATGTGGCTTGTTGGGGAAGAAAGACTTTGACTTGATGCTGAAATAGTGTCAAACAAAACAGAAAAATAGTATAATAATAATAATAATAATAATAATAATAATAATAATTTTCTATAATAATTTAATCCAGCCTTTCTAAAACTAGATTACTATACAAGTAATATACATTATGTATTTTATTTCTATATTTTTTTTCCCTTTTTTTATGAATGCTTGTTTTGTCAATTTTATTATTACTATTATTATTATTATTATTATTAATCTATCATAATTTAATAGATTTTATATAATAATTTAATCCAGCCTTTCTAAAACTATTATAAATTCTGTATTTTATTTTATTTGTCTCCTTTTTAAAAAATTTTTTTTTACAAATAGTTGATTAGTCTATTATTCCTTCTTCTTTTCTTCTTCTTCTTCTTCTTCTTCTTCTTCTTCTTCTTCTTCTTCTTCTTCTTCTTATATTTTATGCAGTAATCTAATTATTATACAATAATATACATTTTCCATTTATTTTTTGACAAATGCTTGATTTAAGTCAGTAATAATAATAATAATAATACAATTTATTATAGAATTTAATCTGCCTTTCTAAGGCTAGAATTTTATTATGCAAGTAATATAAATTCTGTTTTATTTTCTTTTTGAAAAATGCTTTGTGAGTTTTTTTTTATTTTTTTTTTATTATTATTATTATTATTATTATTATTATTATATAATTTAATCTGACTTTTATTAGAGACAAAATATAATTCATATATTTTATTTCCCTTTTGACAAATGTTTTATGCAAGTTTATTATTATTATTATTATTATTATTATTATTATTATTATTATTATTATTATATTTTATACAATGATTAAATCCATCCTTTCTAAGACTAGATTATTCTACAAGTCATATGCATTCTATATTTTATTTCTTTTCTTGACAAATGCTTGCTTTAAAGTTCAGTCATTTATGTGATTTATAGACAGACAGACAGAAAGACAGATAGAAAACTGACCTAACAGATACATTCTATATTTTATTTTGAATTATATGCTTAATTTAAAAGTGAATAATTTACAATATGTTGACAGATAAACACTGCTACTTCCATATTTTTCTCACCATTTTATTGCAGAATGGGCTGCTTGTGTTTCCCACATTCAGCAGAAATGCCCTCAAGCTAGTCTCTATGCTAGTAAACACCCCAGACACATGGTCTTCTGTCAGTGGCGGTAACAGGCTGATGACATCTGTATGTGTCTGTTTATGTTCACAGCAGAGCTTGTCGCACGTATAACAGATTGCAAACGGCGTTCAAAAGGAAGTGTAAGGCTGTTATCTCAGAGCTAGTTTAGTCACCATCCTTCACACCTTCCTTCCTGACACGTACACGCAATAGCACTTTGACCCTAATTCTTCAAGAGGAGGTATCCTGAGTTGTGCCTTGTGACCCTGTTCTGTGCATGGCCAGGAAGGGAAATGCTGCAACAGACTGGCGTACATTGATGCAGCTGTTGGAAACATGTTTGAAGATGTTTGATCTGAGCCAATTGAGAGCCCATCTGTTTTGTTTTGCTGGTTGTGACTTTTGGAAAGACACGGCACTTTAACAAAACGTCAGCTGCGTTAGTTAGAAAGTGATTCTGACATGGGTTCGCACTTTTTGAACCTTTCTGAGCCCAAAATAATATTATTTAATTCAAGAAGTTTTGGCAGAAGTAGCTGTTGAGGCAGCCGCAAAGTCAGAGACCTCAAACATCGTAACACTAGAAGCTTAACGTGTTTGAGCTGTTAATTTCTTTAGATTGTTTGGATTTCTCTTACATAAAAAAAGAAAACATTATATTGGCCATTACCTTCATCAGAAAGAAGCACATGTTCAGATTCTGATTTACTCACTAATGCCATCCAAGATGTTCATGTCTTTTTCTTCAGGCGAAAAGAAATTAAGGTTTTTGAGGAAAACATTCCAGGATTTTTCTCCATATAGTGGACTTGTATGGTGGCCAATGGGTTGAAGGTCCAAATTGCAGTTTCTGTGCAGCTTCAAAGGGCTCTACACAATCCCATCTAGGAAACGATTGGTCATTTTCTAAAAAAAAAAGTTAAAAATGTGTATACTTTTTAACCACAAATGCTCATCTTGCCCTAGCTCTGCGATGCATGTCTAGGACTTCATGCATTACGTAATCACATTGGAAAAGTCAGCTGTGGTTATTTCTTCATCTGTGTATTTTGGTTTAAATAGCTAGTGTAGGGCAAAAAACTCATTGCTCAACTCAAATTAGTTGCTCGATCACTTTGTAAACGCTGGGTTGGTACTTCACCTACGTCACACGAAGGGCTCTGCACACTCTTTTCTTTAACTTAAAAAATTTAGCAGCACAGTCAAAATTTCAGGATCACCTTCTAATCAACAATTAAAAATCTGATCAAAAATTTGCCTTCCCATTACGAGGTGATATTTGACTCCTTAAAGTGATATACAGGCGAATTTTGTTTTTACCTTTGTAATGGCATTTTTCCAACTTTATTAAAAGAATGTCATATTTTATGTCAAATTTAAAACAAATTTCTAATTAAAACAACAGAATAAGAACAAGTAGAATAAGTTACAAATCAAATGAAATCAGTAATAAAATTAATTTGTACTGCAGAGGTGTAACAAAAGTGGCTTGTAGGTGTATTTTCATGTTTAATGAGGCTCAGAGGTGGCATGAGTGAAATCAAATGGATAAATTCATGTTGAGATTAATGTTTTAAATGTAAGATTTTGAATATAGAAATATTAAATGATTTAAATAACTGAAAAGATACTTTAAAAATTAAGCAAACTGTCAGTAGGTGGCGACAAATAACTAATTTAATTACTGAATCATTCGTTCATTTGATTCGTTTAAACAACTGGTTCATTCAGGAATAAAACAAGTGACTGTCTTTATGAATGGGAAATTTAATCATTGAATAGTTTAAAAATGCACATTCATTAACGATACATTGCTATGTTTGAATGGAGATGTGCAGCGGCTCAGTTGACTTGTTTCAGACTATTTTTGACGAAGAAATAGAGCAAAATCAGGCAGTAGAGTTGTAGTCAGACAATGTAAGTCACTTAATACTAACTTCTTGTTTATTTAACTGTTGTTAATGCGTGAAGTCAAGCTAGCGCTAGACAAGCATTTGTGGTAAAAAGTACATAATTTTTATTTTTTGTTTCGCTAGCTAAGACCCTTATTCCTCAGCTAGGATCGTGTAGAGCCCTTTGAAGCTGCATTGAAACTGCATTTTAGACCTTCAACCCATTGGCCACCATTGAAGTCCACTATATGGAGAAATATCCTGGAATTTTTTTCGACTCGCTGACTGTTTTTTTTTGGGAGACTGTAGTCAACCATTAAAACTATGTAGTTTTGCAAGCCCTACAATAGCCACTGCACTATTCCTTTCTCTAATTTGCCACCTGGCACAGCTTTCCTCTCCCCTGAAGTATTTTGAAGTGCCTGCATATTGCAATCCATTCAATAGTCTCCCCAATGACGATGAATGGGCTTAACTATTGTTTCTCAAGGCTTTTCTTAGCTATCGGCCCTATTTACCCACTGAGGGAGCTTCCGTTGTCTCGTAGGCATGGGGAATAGTCAAGCTGTTACTCGTTGAGTAATGGACCACACATGATCGAAGCTCACACTGTTTCTCTATTGCCGTGCCTTCAAGTGTGGGCAGAGGAGCACCTCTCCTTCTCCACCTCTCCCTCGTTCTCACTCTCCGAGAGGCTCAGTTGTTTCTTTGTGTCATCCATTCATAGGATTGGTGTATTGGGCAGAGCTGAAACTGGTTCTTTGTCCTTAGCGTTGAGAGTACCCTCCCTCAACCCCCTGCCCTAATCTTTCTGCTCTCCATCTACAATCCAACAATAGAGCACTAGCAAGCATCTCAGACATGCCATGAATGTTAGTTCCCTTTTGTTGGTTTTCGTTTGCCCTGATAGAGCGGTGAAAAGGAGGCATTTCAATTTTAGACACTGACACTCAAGGTATTGTCTCATATCCTGAAGTTGTCTGCAGTCTGAGATGAGCATTTTATCTTCCCTGTCTTTCTCCTTGTAAAGTCTAGACATGTAGGTGCTTCAAAACATTTTTGCTTGCATAACTATCCTTGGCTTTTTTTATATTTTGTAAGTGGATTGTCTGTATGTTGATGCAGATTCCCTTATTCAATTTTAATTAACAAGCTTTTGATTTGATTCCAATTTGCAAGGGGAACATCTTAATCTATCCACCTTATTCTTCAACACAGAAGTAAGTCTATAGGTGAGACTTCTGGTTCATTAGCCGCTATAATGAGAAGAATAATGACGTGCAATAAATGGTAAAACTAGTTGCACTACAAACCTGTGTGTTCATAATTAAGACAGTACATTCAAATAATATGGTAAGACTTAAGACAAATTAACAGTATCAAACAGCAAAACGAGCTGTTTTGTACAGCTAGAAATAGCTGGACACTGGACTGGAAGCCAGACCAATGAAATTTACAAATGGCCACGCCTGCTCTTAAGGGAAAAATAAGGTGGATATAAGAAAGAAATTCTCTAATTTGCTTAGGCAGTTTGCTAAATGAGTAAATGATTGAAACTTGGAGCTTGTCTTTTTAAACTATCCATTGAAAGAATCTTCTCATAAGATTTATTTTGTTTTGAAAATAAGGTTTGCGCCAGTCATGTTTCATGTTTGATTCACTAAAAAGAACCAGCTCAAAAGACTTATGTCGGGCCATATGAAATCCATTTTATTTTTTCCCAGATTCTGTTTTATTTGTTTCCAAATTCATTTTTTCCCCCCGTTTTAATTTCTTATTTTTTTATTTTTTTCTAGACTCTAAACTCTAATTAACTGAAATCATGAAATGTACACAATTTAACAGCAGTTTATTAAAAGTTGAACAAAAATTAAATTTTTAAGACCCTATGAAACACATTTTATTTACTTATTTTATCAAATTCAGTTTTATTTTTACCAAATTCTGTTTCCCATTAATTTAATGGTTTCATAATAAACAGTATCGTGCAGAACTGCAGAAGTTTATGGAAAGTCCCCACAATTCACAAAAACAAATCTGTGTGTGTCTGTGTTGTGCGTTTATATTTTTCAGGTAAATAAAATCTGTTTAAAAAAAAAATTCTGGTAAATATTCCTTAAAAATGTTTTAATAATAATGTTACTAGTAGTACTATCATTAAGTAATATATTTCTGTCACAGTTTCATCAAGTTAAACCAAACTTTTATTTTGACAGGCTGCTGTGAAGACCTTTAAGTTTCTGTTTGTATCTGATATGACGATTTTTTTTTTTTTTTTTTTTTTTTTTCAAAAGAATCAGTAAAATGCTCATGAAGTGACTCTCAGAGCAGTACTATAGATGAAACCTGATGGACCCTACTTACATGAATCAGACTACGCTGGTTGTGCTGTATGTTTGTGTTTGCTTTCTGATTAATAGGAGAGCTCCACAGGAAGATACTTCTTATTTATTTTGCAGTCTTTTTCAGTACAGACAGCAGTAGGACAGCATTTATGGTACATTTAAGGGGAGAACATTTTCCCAATTCTCAATGTCAATTGACTACAGAAGTGCATAATGATGCATCTAGTTTCAGTCCGACCTGGAGCTATATTTGAAGTGTTATATGGAATGAAGGGAGCCAGACCTCTTTCAGATGGTTGGCATAATCACATCTGCTGTTCTGCAACATAATATACACCACTTAGTTTCATGTTTTTCCATGGCTTGTGTTTCAATCATAAATTGTCATACATGTGAAAGTCCTTTTCTGGTTAAAACAAAGAACCGTTTGATGTGTCGACCACATGTTTGCAAATTCCCTCTCTCGTCTTGCGTTGTTGGGGTCTGTATTAATGTCTTAACTACTGCTGTGATCTTAGGCGCCTTTTCCCCATCTGTAAAATTCACACAAGTCACATTTTTAGAAATTTCATGCAAACTTAATAACAACTGACTTGAATTAATGCATAGTCTAGTAAACAGTTTTTATTAGTGCAAATGTGTTATTACTTGTTCACTGGCCTGCGTCGGCGGAAATATTAAGAAAAGATTTCTGGAATTCTGAAAGTCATCCATTTGCAGGTCGATTTCCCTCAAAAGTGTAAACAGATGCTTGTGATGATTTCAGAAATTTCCCATCCAGCACAAAACAGCAACACTGACTCATTCAGTGGCATGAGGCTAACTGTTTGCGTGAAAAATGGTGGACTAGTGTAGTGTATGTTGCGATTCTATTTGGTGCCGCTAGTGGCTCAGAAATTACACGCTGTCACTTTAATTCGGATTGAGTGTAAACAGTCACTGATTAGGATGTTTATGAAAGACTCTTGCATGAACTTTATCAAAGAAAGCTCAAGCTTAAACAACACCGCAAACCTCATTTTCTCAGGCACGAGGCTGTTGCTAATCAGGAAATACATTTTGTTTGAAGACTTCAAAGACGCACGCTTGACAATGGGAAATGGTCTCCTCCTGACAAATGTTTGCGCTGCTTTCCAGAGGAAATGAAAACACCTCTGGAACGCGCTTTCAGCTTTAGGTTCGTGTTCGTATGTCCTGTCATCCGGAGGAATGCGGTTAACGATTTGTCAAGAAGGCTTCATCTGAAGTGCTGACTTCCCTAATACCTCAGTTTTATTTCAAACAAATGGTTTCTGTCATCATAATTTTAGCAAAGTCAATCACGCACATTTTAGCCGTAGCTGTGGCGTGTTTTTTAGCTCCTCGTGGGTCAGTAATGTATTTTTTCCACATTAAGGGGAGGGAAATGCGATTATAATGACGAGTACGTGGTGTGCCACTGGCCTCGTTCAAGGTGAGGTTATTTGCAATGGCCTGACTGTTTGGATTTGACTCCAGTAGACGGTGGAGATTTGGCTCAGAATGGTATTGATTGATGATAGTGTGCTGAGTATTCCTCTGTTTCTTCGTCTCAGGCGGTAAGGAGGAGTAAAAGGGCTGGGTGCCTGAAATTGTAGCTTTTTTCTGAAGGGTTTCGCCCCGGCGTGGTCAGCTGCAAGTCGTACACTGAAGATCTCTGGGGTTCCGATTCATTGAAACCATATGACGAAGCAAAGGCATCCCAAGCAGCGAAATCTGCTAGCTATTTTTGAGATGATTTAGAATTAATCAGTTTTGGGTGGTAATTGGTAACTTGAGCTTGAATTTTAGCGATGCTCAAAGAACTGATGTCTTATGGTCCCACAATGATTGAAAAGTGAATTGCGAAATCAAAAGGCTGTAAAAAAAGGATTGCTTACCAGGATGGTGGTGTGGTTTGTGTGATTCTGTGACTATAAAGTCTAAAATGCGTAAATGAGCTCCTTTGCAAAAATGCAAATTGACACCATGTGGAAGACAAAGCATTTAAAAACAGTTAAGTGGCTGGTTGGGTTCCTTTTAAGAATGTTTACGGGATTACCAGCTGCTTTCGTCTCACGCAATAGCACCGCTAAATATATTTTGGTAACTTTCGAATTAATGTCACGCCTTAAGGGGAAAGATTTTGGTGTATTTCATTTTATTGCAAACCTTTTCCCCCTCTCATTTTCCTTCAAGCCACTAATTTAAGAAAATCCTTAGTTTGTTTAAGAAGTCAAAGGCCAGTCCGCATTGAATGAAGCGATTTGGATTGTTTTCTGGAACCTTCATAAGGGCTTTTTGCTTTTCACTCTTGTGTTGAAATGTATTTTAAAGGTAATATATAAAAATAAAAATATAAAATAAAAAAGTGTGTGTATATTTTTTTGTTTTTTTTTACACACAAATGTATAAAAAATATTTTCTCTACATTTATTAACAATTTTTTTTTTTCAGTCTTGTGTAGAAATATTAATGGTGATTATGTAACTTTATTTAATTAATTAATTTAAATTTAATTTTTTTAAACGTAATTATTATTTTATATATACAGGGGTTGGACAATGAAACTGAAACACTCGCCAATATAGTATTGGAGGTTTCATGGCTATATTTGCGCTGTCTGGTGCCCAATCTTCACTTATTGTACATTACACCAGTTAGAGCAGAGTGTAAAGTTTCATTATGTGCACCCAATGGTTCAAACATTGTACCTTGAAGGTAGTGCTCTGTATCAGGATAATAATGCACCAATACACACAGCAAGACTGGTGACAGACTGGTTTAATGAACATGAAAATTAAGTTGAACATCTCCCATGGCCTGCATAGTCACCAGATCTGAATATTATTGAGCCACTTTGGGGTGTTTTGGAGGAGCGAGTCAGGAAACGTTTTCCCACATCAGCATCACATAGTGACCTGGCCACTGTTCTGCAAGAGGAAAATGGCTCAAAATCCCTCTGGCTGCTTTGCAGGACTTGTATTTGTCACTCCCACGATGAAATGATGTTGTATTAGCTGCAAAAGGAGGCCCAATATCATACTAATTGTGATCTAAAACCAGGTGTTTCAGTTTCATTGTCCAACCCCTGTGTGTAATACATATATATATATATATATATATATGTATGTATATGTATTTTTTTTTTTTTTTTTTTTTTTTTTTTACAATATTTCAAAATATAATTCACATATGATCTTGTATATCAGCTTAGCAGAAAAGTTTAATGAAGTCAGTGAAAATTACAAGATTAGGTGAGAATTTTTTATTGCAAATATTTATATCATTTTAAAATGGCAAAATATGTGTGAAAGCAGCTCAGTGTAGTTCAAAACCTAATATGCTACCTAATATTTGTCTGTTTTTATGCTTATTAAAGTTTCATTATGTTAGCTTAGCAACATGCTATCATCAGATCCTTTTGAATTCACCAAGACTGTTATTATGATGCCTATGTAGGCAGCGAGGTAGCTCACTGAAGTTTTGGAACATAGCTGTTTTGCACAGAATGCATTATTGGGCACTGAAAGGGCGATGTGTTTTGCAGCAGGAAGTGGGCAGGGTCAAAGTCAAGGTCTCATCATGTATGTGCTGTTGGGGGTCATCTGTGATTTCACTCACAGGACACGCGCACTGGACAGTCAACATATGTACCTTCAATTATGAGCAAGCCCCCTAATGCGCAGCTAATAAGGTGTGCGATTGAACGAGAGGAATCTGTGATAACAGTGTGATTGTGTCTAATGAGATCACACTGTGCACCACCATGAACGATCCTCTGTGATTGTCTATAATTAATGTGGAACATGTGGAATCACACATGGAAGTGTGCTTTGTGCTCCAGTGAGCTCATTAACAAAAGGGAATTGTTGTGGAATAGAGAGAGTTTTGCCAGATTTTGCATTGTAATTATGAAGATTATTCATGACAATATAATAAAAGAGGATGAAGGATTTTGGAAATACCAACCACTGAAAAGAACAAAGAACATTTTGTCTCTTTTTGAACTACACTAGAAATTTTTTTTTTTGTAAGATTTACTTTGAAAGACATTTCACATAGAAATTGCTTGTAAATTTTGTAAATAATTACAGAGAAACAAGACAAGTAACTTGTTGAATTAATCATGACATTTTGAAGTAGAAAGACAATAGCGTTTTCTTGTAAAACATGCACAGTAATCTTTTTTTAATTCAACTTTTTATTGGCCTATTTTTTTAATTTGCATTTGGAATATACAAAATGAGAATGAGATTATGGTAATTAAATTAAGAAAAATATTTAGTAAATAAATATTATACAGTGTATCATAATCAATTCTAGAGTGAAAAGTGATCATCTGATATTTGAAAAAAATTATAAAACACACACACACACATATAATGTGTTATTCATGACAATATAATAAAAGAGGATGAAGGATTTTGGAAATACCAACCACTGAAAAGAACAAAGAACATCTTGTCTCTTTTTGAACCACACTAGGAAAAAAAAAGTAAGATTTACTTTGCAAGACATTTCACACAGAAATCGCTTGTAAATTTCATAAATAATTACAGAGAAACAACAAGAGAAGTAACTTGTTGAATTAATCATGACATTTTGAAGTAGAAAGACAATAGCATTTTCTTGTAAAACATGCACCAGTAATCTTTATTTAATTCACAACTTTTTATTGGCCCTTTTTTTGTAATTTACATTGGTAATTTACGAGTGAAAAGTGATCATCTGATAATTGAAATAATTATAATAAATCACACACACATAAATCTGTATTTTTTTTTAAATATATTTCAGCTTTCAATTTAACAGAAAAGTTAATAAAGGCAGTGAAAATTACAAGATAAGGTGAGATAAATTTTGATTTATAAATATTTATATCTTTTTTAAAATGGAAAATATTCATAAAAATGAAGTGTTCAAAACGGAATTTATTACCCAATATTTGTTTGTTAAAGCTAGCTTAGCAACATGCTATCTTCGAACCCTTTTTTCGAAGTCTTTTTGCCTGCCTTTGTGCATGCCATTTTGCGTATGTATGTATGCATGTATATACTGCGTGTGTGTATATATCTACAGTATACACACGTTTTATGAAAACAAAAACTTTTATTTTGGATGCAGTTGATCACGATTAATCATTTGACAACACTATTTACAACTCTTTTTGCCACTGCATTTCAGTCCCATTTTAGATTTTAACATTAATTCTGATTAATTCTCAGTGATTCATATTTTCTGGCATACAATTAAAAAAAATAAAAAAAAAATTTATATATATATATATATATATATATATATATATATATATATATATATATATATTATATATATTTTTAATCTACTTTATTTTACAGTTTTAATTCATTTGCATGCATTGAAATAAATGTTTAAAAAAGTACAAAAGTGTATTTATTTATTTATTTTTGTTACCTTCCTTTTATGCATGGACTACCAGTTTTCTAAAAATTAGTAAAATACCTTTCATTCTTGAGGGGGGAAAAATGAAGTATAAATCATGCACAGCACAGATCACCCTGGAGGTCTTTCAGCCGCCTCTAGATTGATTTGCTATCGTGGCCTCCAGTTGATAGATTACCTGGTGTCTTCTGAAAGGCCGAAGTAATCAGTATCCCTTCCAGCACATCAGACTTAACCGCTTTTGGGGTCAGGATAGAGGAGAAGACCTGGAATAGCCATATGCATTCGGAAAAAAACTTTATTATGGTCTGAAGGCAGTGGGAGCTGCGTGTGGGTGGCAAAGTGTTTTTGGCTGCCAGTGTTTTACTGAAGATGCTCAGATTTGGTTGGTTGAGCCACTGGCGTTCACGGTAGTTGTGCTGTGCTCTTAACTGTAGTGAGTCTTGGCTAAATCAATAGCGTGCCACGGCCTGGCGCGGCCCGTTTGCTGGTATGCTTCATAAAAGAAGGACTGCATCGCATGCAAGCAGGCACTCCAACCCACAACTGCAGAACATCCGCCACGTGTCCGTAGACCAGGAATCTGTGCGCTCCAGTGGCGGAAAGAAAGCCAAGTCGAGATTCAAAAGACACTCGGCTGAATTAGTTTCATTTCATACCATTCCCAAAGTAGTTCTGATGATTTTTGTCTACAATGCAGATGTTCTTTTTGAAAATTTCAGACATTTGCCAGACTATTGCACATAACTCGCCGGAAAGCCAAGACACCCCGCTGACAAGGCAACAATTGAGAATGTCGCTGGTGCGCCGGTCCAAAAATGAGGGAAAAAACTAAATTCTTAGGAAGAAAAGGAAAAAGAAAAGCCTGCTCAGTGAGCGCAGTGCATGCAGAGTTTTTTGTGCGGATCTCCTCGGGAATACATTCCCATCCCCATAACACATGTTCCCCTCTGCATTCCTTCAGCTGGTTCTCATCCATCCAATATCATCTCCTTGTTTTCCTACCCACGTGCTCCTGTGGGTCAACAAGAGGCGCTCGAATGATAAACCATCCCATCGGTGGTCAGGATGGACCTTGCACGCAAACACGAGCAGGACGCCTACTCTCTCTCTTTCTCTCTCTATGGGAAGACAAAGAAACTCCACAAACACGCGGGAACAAAGTCCAGCTAATTTATTACACTCCGGCCAGAGGGACTCGAGCCGTGACAAACAGCCTCCTGTTGAGAGGCCTGTGTACTGTGGCCAGAGAGTGGGCTGAGTATTCAGACCTGGGTCAAACTCTGGATAAAACAAAGCCTCTTTCATTTAGCAGAGGATTCACAGAGCATGACACGTTTGGCAGATTAGGCTAATTGATATTGGATGGATGACATTTTGTATCCATTGTAGCAGCTAAGTAGCATTTGACAAAGCTTATCCTCAGGAATTTGTTGAACATTGTTGGCTTGTAACTAAAATAGTAGCAGTGAACACTTAGTTTATACGTTTTCAAAACCATGGCAGTGTAGCTTTATTTTATTTTATTTTATTTTATTTTATTTAAATTTGTTTTATTATTTTTTTTTTTTATTTATCTTACTTTATTTTACATTTTTTATTTTATTTTATTTCATTTTTTGTTTTATTTTTTTTATCTTACTTTATTTTACATTTTTTATTTTATTTTATTTTATTTTATTTTATTTTATTTTATTTTGTTTTTTTAATTTATTTTATTTTATTATATTATATTTTGCTTTAAATTTAGTTTATGCCACTAATTGTTCATTCGTTTATTCATTTATTCATATATTTGTTATTTGAGAAGTATAGATTACTGTTATACAAATTGATCCTAAATAGTACAATGGTAATTTATTTATTGTTCTTGAAATTGAATGTGGTAAATGTGATAGTTGTGCTATTAAAATTACAATTAAACAATTAAAAATGATTGACCTATAAATATAATTTTTTTTTTTTTTTTTTTTTTTTTTTTTTTTAAATATTGATCCATTCGTGGTTTCAGTGTCATTTAGCCTGTGTTGGAGTCTAATTGCATGAAATAATGGGTAGCTTGGCAAATTACTTTTTGAAAAGTTTTCATAACACTAGTAATTTCAACACTTTTGTTCTTTCTTTGTATTTTCTAAGGATTAAAGGGAACCCTGGGTTTTTTGAGACTTGTATGGCTTAATATAACATAAATAATATCTCTTACTGAAATATGTGGTAGAAAACCCATGAAAGATTTAAGTTATTTAAATAATCCACATCGTTTTATACATATTTTGGTCTATGTGGGGTGCCATTATTTCGATAACATCAAATGCTTTCACTCAGTGAGCTACTGGCACTACCTGTTGCTATTTTTACCGCAACACAACCCTGAAAATAAAATACTGATGGGATGCCACGTTGTGCGGCTTTTAATTGTAATTTTAAGTTGAAGGGTAAAAAGAGAAGCAATGTAAGTCTAAATAAGAAGAGGAGAAAAGAATTGGAAGATGCTTGTCGAAGAATAAAACTTCCTAAAGACCAGCGTCTTTGTTCTCTCCACTTTTGCCCTGATGCCTTTGAGGCTTTTAGTAGACCACAGCTACTGAAAGAGCTTACAAACGGCAGAGACAAGAAACGCTAGATCCCATCCTGGCAGGATGTAAACATGCCGACACTTATCCACTGAAGGAGTTTCTCAACGTGGATTTCACTCGATATCCAGGGGCGTTTAAACTCCTTGTGGGAAAAAAATGATGGTACACCATTTGGTTTAAGCCTACACTTATATCCATCACCACCTGTAGGCTCTTTCATTAGATGTGGTCATCAGTATTTTATTTTCTGAGATGTACTGTGGTAAAAATAGCTACAGGTAGCTATTTGGCTGCCCCTGTAGTCCAAAATAGGCATAAAACATTGTGGGTTTTTAAAATAACATAAATGTTTCAAGGGTTTTCTACTACATATTTCAGTAATATACATATTTTACATTATATTAAGTCATACAAGTGCTAGTTGCAACAAACCCTAAAATTAAACGTTTTCAACTGGACACTAGTACCTACAGTAGCATTAGTACATGGTAGGTCATGAATACCACACTCTTCTTTTCCACTGCAGGTCGGCAACATGTGTGCGAGTCTCCCATGTAGTGCAACAGTACATTTGTTTTAACAATCTATTTGATGGCTATTCACAAAATCCCTGTTCAGCACATTTGTAACCTTTATGCAAGATGTATCATGTGTCAACACTGATGCCAAACAGGTGGCTTAGTTTGCAGTATGAAGCGCTGACTGAATGACGCACATGCCAGTTTATGATTCAAAGGAAATTAACTAAGCGCCGAAGATTTTACCTGATACAGTACAAAGCTTGCACACCTCTGTGAACACATTTTGCCTTCTACTATGAGTTAACACTTTAAGTAATGACCTGTTAAACTGATTAAAAACCGACAGTAATTGTCACTTTGCAGCACTGGTAATAATAAAAAAGGCTTTTTGAGAAGCAATGATTTCTGAAGAATCATGTGACACTGAAGACTGGAGTAATGATGCTGAAAATTCAGCTTTGCATCACAGGAATAAATTACATTTAAAAACATATCAAAATTTAAAGAAGTTATTTTCACTTATAATAATATTTCATTAAATTGCTGTTTTTACTGTATTTTGATCAAATAAATGCAGCCTTGGTGAGCATAAAAGACTTAAAAACATTAAAACTTATTTTTATACATTTTTATTACTTGTACGGATGGCGTTTCTGAAGATCATGATCTTGCACAAGCTCTGGCAGAAATTCTGCCTTTTTTTGGTCTGTTTTGGTTCTTGTTAATAGTAGTGTAAACATGAGGAGACATTTAGTGGTCTGCCATGTGGGGCTGAAGTCACATTTTTAGCAGTCTGAGAACAGCTTTTTCCTATTCATTGTAATTGAACATTTTCAAATACCCATCAATTTTGCCAAAATTCAGAGATGTTCCTTTTGACAGATTGTGTTTACGTGAAAACAAGAAACAGGGGAGGTGAGACGGTAGAGCGTGCTGGGATATTTGTGCTGTGAGGAACCAGTCTGTCCTAGCATATGCCCTCAGATTTATGAGACTCTAAAATGCGAGTGTATTTCTCAGACATGTCCTTTCAGTGGCTTTCACGCCGCCTTGTGATAATCGCTAACTCTAAAATGTTTTTTTTTCTTAGAGGCCAGACATTTCTTTTGGGATGACGGCCCTTCTGGAAAGTCTGTTACCATCCGTAAAAGTGTTACAGGACAGATGTGTAGGGTGTAACTTATGTTTTGTGATTGCTTTTGGCCAAAGCTGCCCACGCTTTGTAAAAGCTGTAGACTTCTCCTCCTCTTACTTGTTTCTTTCACTTTTTTTTTTTTTTTTTACTTGTCCTTCTCCTTCAGCCTTCCTCTTCCCCTTTTTGTATCTTCCTCCTTTTTCCTCTCCTTCTCTGTTTTCTTTAATTAACACATCTTGAATCATTTTTAGGCAATTTAAACATTACACATTTGTTTTTCAGTTTAAACCAGCTTAATTTTGACTCGAACAGTGTTTGTTTTGCATGTATTGGTATTTCCTTTAAGATATGCATATCTTATTAATTATTGCTGTTATCTAATTACTAGAGTTCAGTTGCAACATAATGTTCTCAAAGTAAAGCAATTGCCCTAATAGTAAGTCCTGTAAAAGCTGTTTTTCCCAAGAGGGTTGGTATGATATAATGAAAAGTGGTGGTCGCTTTTTCACCATGCTAATTTAGAAGTCAATGTGCTGAGTGGGCTTTTTTTCTTTCTTTCTTTCTTTCTTTCTTTTCGTCAATAAAGCCTAAATGGAAATGGCGCTTTCATTGATTTGCCATTAGTGGACAATTGATTCATTCATGCCTGTAAAAAAGTTCAAATGGATGCTGATGTGTACGTGTTATTTTGTGGAAAAGTTTCAAAGATGAGAGTTTGTGGAAAGTGGCCTAAATCGAATCATGCTTGAATGTATAATATAATACTCTGCATTTTTGGAAACGCCAAAAACGAGAGAAAAGTCCACACCCATTCTCTTTTTGCTTTGACATGGTTGCAAACTAGATAATGTGGCTATTGTGGCGTTTAGATCAACAATGTCCAGCCATGACCATGTTGATTTCATGGTGGCCCAAGATAGTTTGTTCTGACTGCAGAGCCCCCGACCCTTTCAATGTGCGTCTGCTTCACTGTTTGTTGAAGCCCACCAACTGAAAGCCTTTAGTCTCACTCTGTCTGACCCTAATTCAATAATACACCAGCTGACATTTTGACTAACTTGCCAGACTGACATATTGAAATACATTGACTTAGTTTACCGTGGTATTGATTTTCTGTTGTTTAACAAGGGATAGTTCAAAGTGTCAAATCTGTTGGTTAATATTTTAAGAAAGCTCTTTGTACCTCGCTCATTCTTTGACATTTCTTGAGTGTAAATTGGCAACTAAACGCTTTTTCTGACTTTGAAATGTCAATAGTTAATTTTTCTTTCCAGGCGCTTGAATTGATTTGTAATGCCGGCATTTATAAGATTAGCCTTCTGAAACCTCTTTGCACCTCTATAATCTGCCGTTTAGAAATGATTTATTTATGCAAATAGATTTTTATTTCCCCTGTTCAAAGAAGCAGTGATGCAGTAAGTTATGTTGACATGATTTGAAGCGTGACCTAATGCTCTTCATCAGAGAAACTATAGGAAGGATTCACTGAGATGGCAGATGTGGTAGCCAGCACTGACATCTTGCACCACATTAATTCAGGTTCCTATTGATCTTACGTGTTGAGCTCAAGCCACAAACTCTCCTGTGTTTAATTTAAGTAATTTGACAAACAATAATTTAATATTGTTTGGTTTGTTGATATTGAAGATTTGAACCAACTGAAATTAGCTCAGTACATTTTCCAGAAACTATTGTATAATCATGGTACCATTTCCAATAAATGAATCACTGTAAGTGAATTAATGTGCGAATGAATGAATGCAAGAGAGTGAATGAATGAATGAATGCAAGAGAATCATTGAATGAATGAATGAATGCTAGAGAAGGAATGAATGTAAGAGAAAGACTGAATGAATGCAAGAGAATGAATGAATGCAAATGAATGAATGAATGCAAGAGGATGAATGGATCGATGAATTAGAGAATGAATCAATGAATGTAAGAGAATGAATGAATGAATGAATTCATTAGTATGATTTGAAGGAATGAATGAATGCAAGAGAATGATTGACTGAATGAATGCAAGAGAATGAATGGATCGATGAATGAATTAATAGTGAATGAATGAATCGATGAGTGAATTAATAGAAAATGAATGAATCAATAAATGTAAGAGAATGAATTAATTCATTAGTATGAATGAATGAATGAATGTGAGAGTAAAAGAGTGAATGCATGAATGAAGGAATGAATGCAAGAGAATAAACGAATGAATGCAAGAGGAAGAGTGAATGAATGAATGTGAGAAAATGAACGAATGAATGCAAGAGAATGAATTAACAAATAAATGAATGCAAGAGAATAAATGAGTTAATGAATGCAAGAGAATGAACAAACAAATAAATGAATGAATGAAAATCAACAAATGAATGAATGAAAATCAGCAAATGAATGAATGCAAGTGAACAAATGCAATCAAACAAATGAAAAAGTATGAATGAATGTCCGGCAGAATAAAAGTAAAAGTTTGAAGAATGAACAGCAGTAAATGGGGGAAAAAAATGAAAAGTTAGAAGAAACTTAGAAGTATGAAAGTTAGAATGACTGAAGGAAAAGGTTAAAGATTAAAAGTAAAAAAAAAAAGTTTGAACAAAAGAAAGATTGCCAGTGAATGAAAGAACAACAGAGCAACTGAAAAAAAGACATAGTGAATGAATAAAAGAATAACTGAAAGAATGAAAGACATTGTACTTTGAATGTGAGCTACTCAGCGTGGAAGGTGTTTCCTCAACAGTCCGGTCCTTTATTCCGACAAATTAATTGATTTTCCTCTTTTATAGCCCATGCAGCTTTTCTTCATGCAACTGCACAAAGGAACAAGGCTGTTGTCCCCGAGAGCTCTTCTCGCATAAGCACCACATAAGGGGAAGGTATTCTGTTATTGACCTGCAGGCATTCTCATGGGAAGAAACCATAGACAAAAGCCCAGGCAGGAGAGCAGAGTGGACAGACCGGACGGCCTCTCTGTAGGCACTTTCAAAATATGACTGTGGCCCTTTCAGATACTGAAGCCGGGTGATGACACATACTTGGCAAACCGAAAAACACATCTCCCTGCTGCCTGTGCTTTTTTCCCTCCTCTTTTCACTTGCTGGCACAAATAGGAAACAATTGTGCATTGTCTCAAAAATATCTGGAACCATTTTTTGCCATTATCCAGGGGAGCTACAGTATGTACAGTTTGTTTCGTTAAAACGTATAGACCTTGGATGCACTTGCGTTATATGAACGTCAGCAGGCGTTCATATAACGCAAATGCATCCAAGGTCTATAAGTTTTAATGAAACAAACATGCTTTAACAGGAAGAATTTACTCTATGCGCTAAGCTAATCATGCATGGAGACTAAGTTTCCAGATGGATCCATTGAATACGCGCAATCCGTAGTAGGTCACTTGTTGCTTTTGATTCCAGAGACTAGATTCTGTGCATGGTTTGTTTTGTTTCTGGCTCGAATTCTAAGCCTTTGTTTGGGATGTAGCAAAGCTGTACTTGTCCGAAAACATTGAGGTCGCAGCCTGCTATCGACACCGCAGCATTTAAGCTCCTCTCATGTCTGCAGAGCTAAATCTTGCTCCCGGTCTGAGAGAACTGGGCTCTAGATTACACAGGACTTATTTTGGATTTCACTTCTCATTAGAGCTGCGGTCGGCCAAAACGTAACAACGTGCCAGTCACGGCAGGGTTAGAGCGATAAGCAAACATGCTTTGACAGATGTGGTCACAGTATCCCCGGCACGCTGATTGGACTCTAGATGTAGCAAAGTGGCCAGTTTCGGCATTGCGTGATACCGCCGGTCCCCCGAGAGTTGTCAGGAGTAAGAACGCACTCTTGCATGTTAAAAAGCTTCTGCTGGAGCTCCTTTACAGGCAAGAAGGATCAGCCCATGCCAGAGATTAGCTTTCACATTATTTGTCTCACTAACACCAATTAGAATCATTCTAGGGAGTCAGACTTCCTCAGGGTGCTGTCAAGCCAAATCAGGCAGTGGCTCAAGAATTCATGTACTCGTCATGCAATCCAAGAGCTTCCACTGCTCCTGATATTCAGTTGCAATCCACCACCAGAGCTCCAAGTGGTTCTTTTTGATTCACACTTCATGTGAAAGCCGATCTCGGAAGCCCCTGCCTGCCGGGCCTGGCGCGGAGTCTATTGTCGTGTCTGGGCTGCTGAATGTCGAGACTTCAGGCAATGGTGTTTGTTTTCTCTGGCTCACCAAAATATCCACTAAATTGGCAACTCCTTCTAAATGATTCAGAGGTGTAATTGAACCACAATAGCTCTGGTGTTATCCTTTTGTTCGGTAGAATGAAGATCTAATTTGACTAATGGCTTAGAGAAAATAAAGAAGGTATACCTGAGGGAGGGAAATTGTAAAATTCAGCCAAGAAAGTGAGCGATTCGAAGTCGAGGCGGGGAATTGAAATGTGTCCGACGACGGAGAGCTTTATCTAATGGAGCAGTGTAGTTCTCAGAGCATCTGTTTTTCTTGTGGACTCTTAAAGGCAATTGCTGCAGTTTCAACACGTCTTGTTGAAAATCTCCCCCAAGACAACCGAGAAGTTGAAGCATGTCCTGAACTAGTTCTTTTTTGGCAGTTTAGTCTGTTGTAACGTCTCCTCACTTTTCCCAGTTCCATCTGTTCTCATGGGTGAATGGTAGACAGGCGCTCGCTGCTGGCGACTGTGCGACTGTGCTAGCAAGTAGCAAATGATCAAAGATTTTGGCTCGCTCTTCAGCCAAGGATCCATTGCTCTTTTGCATCTTTTTTTTTTTCTTTGTGTAAATCTTTTGTCTCCGTTCTATGTTAATTACACGTTCTTGGCGCCATTGGTGTGACGGCTGATTATTCAGTTGCCTTATCGCACTTGTCACGTATTTCCCGTCGCATGTTTTAATTACAGCTTATGTCATTGCTTGCGCTCTCTAAGGAGACTAATTACACTCGACGGTTCAACACCATCTTTTTATGTTCAGGCATACATTCACGGGAGGTAGAGGGTTTTTTTTTTTCACAGCAAGATACCAGCGCCTTGGGTTTGAATGACATGGATTTTGGCAAGGATGACTGCATATGGAATAACGTAACTGCTTAGTTGCTTTGTTTACATGTGTTTGTGTTGTTTGCTTGCCTTGAGGGCTCCCTCTGTCTTGTTGGGCGGTGCGACGCAGGCAGACATCGTGGGCACAGTGTGTGTCTATGGCCTCCAGAGCATATTCCGCCCTGCCTCCTCCTGTTCCCTGTACAACTCTACGCTTTTCTTCAGACATATTTAGAGTCCCAAAGCCTTCTCTCAGGGAGTAAACTGCACATTTCTCCTTCAACTCACTCATTTTTTTCTACATTGGCTGTCTTTATGCATTTTTTTTTTTATTCTACTTAGTCTGAGTTCCGGATAGCCAATAGCCAGCTTCTGGCACAGTGGGGTTGGTTTGATTGACAGGCATTTGGTACCACTTCGTGCTTGCTTGGGGCTAAATGGAGGTCCCTGTCTTTCAGTTGAGCTTTTATTTGTTTTTGGTCAAGGGTGCGGTACATGTCCTCACTTTCTTAACTTTGAGGGAAGTTAGAAACAATGTTCCCTCCTCTTCTTTCTTTGTGTAACTCACAGATGTTAAACCTCACAGATAGCACTCGACAAGGTCATCTTGGTGTGAGGAATATTAAGTTTATTATATTAAGTGGCTGTTATTCCTAAGCAGAATATCATGGAAAGATTTTTTTAGTTTTTGGACTCTTAGAGTCCTGCCATTCATCCTTGTCTAGGACACAAATGGTCCAGGAAGAGGTTCGCCAAAGTTTAATATTTAGAGTTTTGAAAAACAATAGTAATAGTGATGCTTGCCTTACTGAATGACTTTGAGAGTCTTTGAGTGTTATACTTTCACATATGGTCTCAGGCCTGTGATGTGTGTTTTAGTCATGCCCTCTTTTGTCAAGACTGCTGTGTTAGGACTTTAGCAAGTGATGAATGTTTGCCAAACGCTACTAGGGCAGCTAAGGCCCTATGAAATCCGTTTGAAATGTTTTTCTAAATTCCGTTTTTTTTTCCATTTAAATTTTTCTAGACTCTGTTTTAATGGTTACATTAAAAAATATTAAGTTATTAAAAGTTTAACAAAAACAACATTTTAAGGCCTTATGAAATGTTTCATTTTTTTAATTTATTTTTTAAATAAAATTCTGTTTTCCATGAATTTTCATAAATTTTCTTTCAATTTTAATAATCAAAATCATCTGTAATTAATTGATTTTATTTTAAAAAAAAATATATTTTTTAATTTTATTAACTAATTTTTATTTTTCAGAAATACTGTGTATTTATGTTTTTTTTTATGGCAAATAAATTCTATTAAACATTTCTCTGGTAATTCCTATCATAAATAATGCCTTATAAATAATGTTTTAATAATAATTTTGTTAGTAGTAGCAGTACTATAATTACATTAAGATATACACTGCTAGGGCAGCTAGGGCCCTATAAAATCTGTTTAATTTTTTTTCTAAATTCAGTTTTTTCCATTTAAATTTTTCTGAATTTTTCTTCCCGTTTTCATTTTTCTAGACTCTATTTTAATGGTTACATTAAAAAATATTAATCAAAAAGTCTTATTAATTGAAATGATGAAATGTACACGATCTAACAGCGAGTTATTAAAAGTTTAACAAAAACATTTTTAAGGCCCTATGAAATACATTTTATTTTATTTATTTTTTAAGTCAAATTCTGTTTTCCATTAATTTTCATACATTTCCATTCAGTTTTAATAATCAAACGCATCTGTAATTAATTGATTTTATTAAAAAAGTATATACTTTTTATTTTTCAGAAATACTGAGTATTTACATTTTTCTGGCAAATAAATTTTAGTAAACATTTCTCTGGTAAATATTCATATTCCTATTATAAATAATGTTTTGATAATAATTTTGTTAGTTTTATTATTATAATTACATTAAGATATTTGTCACAATTTCTTCAAGTTAAACCAAACTTTTATTTTGACGGGTTGCTTCGAAGACCTTTATGACAATAGTTTTCCTCAAAAGAAATGCTCATGAAGTGACTCAGAGCATTAGAGATTATGTTTGTGTTCATGTACTCATATGTTGAAACGGCAGAGGCTGAAAACACGAGCGTTGTGCGCTTCAGTATGTGTGTAGTAAAAGAAACCACACGTCTGTGCCATTCATTAACACAGACACACAAACCATGCAAAATTCATATTAAATTGTCTTTTTGAGACTTAATATTCATAGACATTGGTTCATATCGCGTTTTGATTTAAGTGTACTGACCTATGATTTATGATTTGATTTATTGGTCCCAAATTTGGCAAATTCCGTGACATTCCACATTATATGGTAAATTCCATAGAACAAGTGATGTGGTATGAGGACTAACCCAACCTTCATTCTCTAAAAAAAAAAAAAAAAAAATCTTTGTGCGCACTATAGTGAGTTAATTTGAACAATTGTGAAATGTACTTCTTAATCTAAATCTTAAACTCTGTCTTTTTCTCCACACAGTCGTGCTATCAAGACCAACCAGGACCTTCTCCCTGAAACGCCTTGGATTAACATCTTCTACGATGACTTCTGGGGGACACTTCTCACCCACAGCGGTAGCCACAAGTCCTACCGCCCGTTCTGCACGCTCTCCTTTCGACTCAACTATGCCCTGGGTGGCTTAGATCCCTGGGGTTACCACCTGGTCAATGTGGTTCTACACTGCGCCGCGACCGCCCTGTTCTCTAGCCTCTCAAGCCTGCTGCTGGGGTCGGGTTGCTGGAGCCTGCTGGCCGGGCTTCTCTTTGCCGCTCACCCCATTCACACCGAGGCCGTGGCGGGCATCGTGGGCCGGGCCGATGTAGGAGCCACCCTCTTCTTCCTCCTGGCTCTACGCTGCTACATACGCCACTGCTCCCTGAGGACGAGCGGTGCGCATGGACGGAGCTGGACGTGGTTCTTGGGCACCTTGGTGTGTGCTTCCTGTAGCATGCTGTGGAAGGAACAGGGCGTGACGGTGCTGGCCGTGGCTGGCATGTACGACGTGTTTGTCTTCCACAGGTTGAAGCTGCAGCAGGTTCCCGCGCTCTTCCAGAAGGTAAACAGCCTTTATCCACCATTAGGAAAACCAGCTGTGTTTTTATACGCATGTATCTGATTTCTTAAACTCTTGCAGTCTTTGGAGGAGCTCAGCTATGTGTAGATGGATAGTGCGTGTGTGTGCTGTTGGATTATATGTATGAAATTTCTTGTGTGGTGTTTGCTTTCCATCAGGATGAAACTTGGAAAACATTTTGGCATGTATGTTCAACTGAGTCAACCGTAACAAACCGTATCGTTTTTTTTTTTTCTTCGTAATGCACTAGAAAAATGCAAGCACATAGGGCAATCAGAAGAAAATTGGCGTTTGTTTGGTGTATTTACATACATACATCTGGCCATGGATGTTTGTGTTTTTTGCTTGGCAGCTCACGACGATCTGTAATTGCATGAAAATGCTTCTGCACCACATCAAATTTCGGCAACCTTATTGCAGCTATGTTCACCTCCTTGATTTGGAGTTTGCTAAAGGCCGGCTCTTTAAATTTAAATGACCCGTTCTGCTTTCTCAAACTACCGTTCATCCGAACCCGTCACGGGTGAAGTCAGTCCCCAGTAAACTCCTGTTTTTAATGAACCCTTTATAATTGGAAAATTTTCGAGTGAGGCCGGAAAGGCCTGGCTAACGTTCTAAAATTGTTTTATTAACAGCCAGAGTGCAATTGTAACGAATGCTCGTTTAATGACGTCTAATGATGTGGATGTATTGTGTTTACATGAGAACAGTAATTAGTGTGGTGATCACTCATAAACAGCAGAAGTCAGTGTGTGTGAAATGTGGTATGGTGGAGAAAGCAGGACAGGGAAATCGATAATATTAGTAGGATTGCACGCAGTAGTGCCTTGCTCCTTAGTGTGCAGATCTCTGCTCTTTAAGCACTGAACCATCAGGTTGACTTTTGCTCAAGCCTGGCTTGTCAAGAGGATTTACCATCCACCGTCAAAACACACTGACATTCGTAAGCATCAGCCAGTCAGCACAAACTAAATTGACGTGTGCACAAATGGGACTGAGAATTACAGACCCATTGAACTCTCATGTCAGAGTGTAAAGATGTTTTTCGAAAAATAAAGTTTGTAGTTGTGTTCATCAGAAATAAACTACAATAAAACTCATGTATATGTATTTATACAACTGTTCTTTCTAGTCCTCGAATCTGATTGGCGTGCGATATTCTAGGTATATCGGAACTCCAACCGTTTTGCCATTCGTATCACTCCGCTTGCAGTGTTTCTCACAGCGAGTGTCATGGTGGACACCCAAATCCACTATAACTTTATAAATAATACTGTTTTTGTGTCACAGAATGTAGTTTTAAGAGTTTTTAGTTGAGAATGTACTTGTTTAGACCAATGATAACGTCCATTTGTAAATTTGCTTCAACGTTTTTCAGAGACGTGAGCAACAGGGCGTTAGTGACCGTTCAGCGCTCCTTAACCCGTGGTTAAACATGAGATATAATTTATTTTGCGTGTATAACGGGCAGTCTTTGGTCTCATTAATTAGGGTACAAGCACATAGCGCTGTAATTGTTAGAATGGTCACGGATCAGAGACTTGAAACTTGGAGGAATGGTAGTACTCACACCGCCTATACTGTCACCAAGGCTCGACGGCCTGACGGGGGCGCTACAGCGATCAAAAGTGCGAAATCGCTCATAACTCCTAAACCGTCAGTTGCAGGCTCAAGTGTCTTATGTCGTTGGAATCCTTTTGCATTTTTTGGTAAACTAGGTTTGGTTTTGGTCCTAGGTTTTCATCCTTCTCTGGAGTGTGAATATCAATAATTATCAAAAAAAAGTTTAACTTTCGACTCACCGTCACAAAGGGGCTCCAAAACGTTCGAAAGGGGCAGGGGCACTTTTAGTAAAATGCCTATAACTCCTGAAGATATCTCTGCCAAACTCAGAGCTCAACTGTGTAACCACCTATGTAAGAGCTCAATCTGAGGTCACAGGGAAAAAAATTGTGGAGCTTGGCCACTTGGTGGCGCTATAAGAGGGAAAAACATAAAAATGGTTATAACTGCGCAACCACTTGCCCTGTTAACATAAAAATTGGTGTGCACGGTCTTGGTCCGCAGTGGCACAAGTGTCTACATGGACATTTGCGTATCTCAAAAAATATGGCCACCACTGGAACGAAACTCAGTGGGCCTGTTTAACTCATGCCCCCAAAGGTCTGAGAGAAATTCGAAAGAAATCGGCCACTTGGGGGCCAGTTGTTTATTAAATGATTGAGAAGATGTAAAAAACCTACTTTTGCAGACTAGGTTTTTTGCTCAATCTGGAGAAAAAACACTGCAGTACAATTCTCTGGACTCTCTAGGCTAATAATCATCAAAAAATGTTGAAATTTACCCTTTGGGAAGCTATAATGAGGCGTTTAGAAAAGGTGCCTGTCCCCATTTACCCAAAATCCTATGAAGCCTAAAGGGAAACTCAAAACTTCACGAAACCTGCTGAGCATATGCGACAGGTGATTCTAAACAAGCATGCAAAGTTTTAATTGAATTGGACCACAGCTGGCACTATAACAATCATAAGCATTAAAAAACATAATATTTCTATGGTAAATTACCTGAACATGCCAAAAATGTTTTTTTAAATCATTGATTGAGGTGGTTACTGGCTTGCTAAATAATATTTTTTCATATGTGCTTAAATGCCTTAAAGCGCTTGAACCCCGGTAATCGCTGCTTGCAGCTATATTCTATTATTTGTTTCAGAGCAGATAGTTTTGTCTGAGGGCAAAATCTCATCAAGTTATATTTTATGTAACTTTAAAGCTATGAAGTATGTCAGAGTGCTGCCTTTGTACTTTTGTTTTGCGTTAGAGAGAAAAAATGTGGCCATAATTAAAAAGATGCTCTTTAAAATAGGCAAATTTGGCCCTTAAGAATTTTATTTCTGACAGTGATGTACATTTTTGTATGATTTGTGCTTGCAAGTGTATTTTAAACCAGTATGGCTTCGCTTCTCATCACAATGGCCTGTGACATCTCAGAGAGAGGCCGGTTTATGATGCTGTCTGCCTTTGGCTTATTCATATACTGCAGCCGACAGACTCTATGATGGCCCATCACTTCATCCCGGGAAGCCTGGCCTGTAGGTTACAAAAGAGCATGATCTCTCATATCTGACAGCTCTCTGTGCTCTGATTGACCATCTCCCCATCAATCATCTGCTCTTCTTTCAGCCCCAACTGTCATTTAAACTATATTAAGCCGTACAGTAGAAATGCTTCGCTCCACAGTGTGCCAGAGTGCATTCGTTTGTCCGCAAACCCATGTGCTTCACATATCCTTTCCGCATCAGAGGCCGTCTGTGTTTTCACATTGCTGTCATCCGGTTCAACAGTATTAGCACGTTGTCAGAGGCAAATAATTCCAGATTTTCCTCTTTGAGGAGAGACCGTGTCACTCTGACTTATGACAGCTTAGCGTAAAGCAGAGTCGAAGGGGAAGCCAGAAGTACTATGTAAACACACAAGCATCAAGACGTCTACGATCTGCAAGCCCAAGGACAAATACCTCTCATCTGCCCGGCTGCAGTGCGGCGATAATTCGAGAGATGAAAGCTGGATGGGTTTTAGTGAGAAGACAAACTGCTTCCTACATCCAAGGGCCTGAAGACTCATTTGCCATAATGAGACGATAAACTAAACGTGGGGGAATAAACTAGAAAACACCAGCATTTAGATGTTAGAGCACATCCGTCAATGTGGCATAATAAACACGTCTATAATTCTCTTTGGTGCTGTACTTTTGGTCTGTGGACTTTCTTAATGTATGAGAAACAGAGACATATTAATGGCCGTTCCTCGTCCGTCCATATTAAATGTGCAGGCTTGTATGAGAATAGCAGTGTGATCGTAAATTGGGCTGCCTTATCTGATTGTGGTATGTGGTTTATGACATCATCCCATAGCTTTATATCAAAGCTAAATCATAATGCCTGCTATAAGTAACTGCTCCCCGGGCAGCTGGTCTGGACTCAGGACTATCTCTCATGGAGATGGATGGTGCATTCGATTCAATTATCTCAAGTTTAAGAGGGTCTGGTCGTCTAAACTGCATTAAAGTGTTTCTTAGAATATCCCGGTTCACTCAATTTATTTCCAATCTCCTCTTGGATGCCACATTTAATTTACTGAGGCTGTAAGAAATGGAAGTTCAGTCTGTTTAATATTTGATATTGTTTGGTGGTTCTTCAATCTTAAAATGTCACTTCAATGCAAAAAAGATTGTGGTTTTCATAACATGATCACATAATGTTGTTGTGGACAATTATGTGAAGGACACAATATTGGATAGAAGTCCTCTGGATTGACGTTCTCATTTTTAATTTCGCTAATACTTTTTCTGAAGAAAGATAGACATGTATAGTGATGAAAGCCAAAATATTAAATGTCATGGATGAATATTTCCAGAGTAATCCACTGTTTGGTAGAGGGGGGTCAAAATGGCAATTTTCACCTGAGATTCAGAGCCAAATTAAAGGGGGTAAAAATGGCTTTAGAAAGATGGCAGCTTCATAATGTTATTTTTACACAGAGATTGGAAGGTCTGTTAGTAAAATCTGTTGACTTTAGGAATCTTTGTTGCAATTTGTACGAATGGTGACCATTCAAAAGTGGGGAACCAGCACTTTTCAATTTTTTTTTTTTTTTTTTTTTCCAAAGTTTGCATGCCTGTAACTCAAGAAGTATTAAAGATATCTTATTGCCCTTTTAGATATTGGGTCTTTACAAACTTTTCCTTTTGGCATTTTCATTTTTAAGGCCCTGTATGGTTCGGTTCCAGAGATATTTGAATTTCAATATGGCTCCAGGAGTAAATCATTAAATTGTACACATTTTCAGTGGTCGAAAACCAAATGTGGGTCACTTGGAAAAAATATGATGCTTGTTTTCTTTCAAAGAAGAATGTCTGAAGAACAAATCATGTTGAAACTAGAGATGCATCTCATTTCCTTCTGTCAAGACAACTGCATTGAACACCTGAGTTCCATAAATATTATTTTTCTAAAGTTTTTGTGCCTATAACTTAAGTAGTAGTAAAGATATCACAATATGACTTTAAATTCTAGTTCTTAATAAACTTTTCTTAGAGAATCTTCATTTTCAAGGCCATTCATCGATCAGCCCCAGAGATATGGGGATCTCAATGAGGCTCCATGTCCAGATTGTTGAATATTATAGATGGAAGAAAAGAATAAAGTAAGTATTGTCGTAGCTTCATAATATGATGGTTGAAGCACTAATGTCATATGGACTATTTTAACAATGTCCTTACCAACTTTCCCGGCCTTGAATATGGTAGTTGCGTTGCTGTCTATGCAGGGTCAGATTTTGGTTTTCATCAAAAATATCTTAATTTGTGTTTTGAAAATGAACGATGGTCTCACAGGTTTGGAATGACACGAGGGTGATTAAATTAATGAATTTTCATTTTTTGGGTTTGACCTATTTGGGGTGAAATCTTCTAGTAGCAATTTTTTTATCCCCTAAAATGGTATCCCAGTGTCACACAGTCTTGTTCCATGTCGTGATAAGCGTTCACATGCTTATGCTCTTTTGCCTGGATCGGGGTGTAATGGTCTGGCTACACATTCCTCACACCTCTGCTGTCTTGCTGCCGTAATGATAGCCAGACAGACATATCTGCTGTGAATGCATAATGAGCTCTTTCCTCTCTTTCCATTAGAGCCGTGATTCCATTACCCCTTCAGACAGTCATGTTTTTCTCAGTTTTTGTGAATGTGTTAAAGCGTTATTGTTGAGAAAAATCACACTTGCATTTAAGGAAATCTTGTAGGAAATCAAGGCACGTCTTGGGAAGCATTTTACCTAAGAACTGCTAGCATGTTGGAAGTAATTTAAAGCTGTTTTAAAACCTAATGAGCTGATTGACTCCTAACTATCCTAACTATCAGGGAGCCTCCTAAATGACCAATTTTAACACTGTCTCAATAGGCAGCATGGCCGTGTGGCACACAAATAGTGCTCCGTATGGGATATTTGACTCAGATCATTTAATTCCAATAGAGTTTGTCAATATCATTCTGCTAAGGCAACTGTAGGAAGAGTAAAAAATCCATTTCATTTGTTGGAACTATTTTATATGAGACGTGCATTTTCATGTGTAATCATTTTTTATTTAGCTTTGTCACAGTACATTATAGGAAATATGCTATGTTGGTTTAGAATTTATCTAAAACAATGTATACAGTCATGGCCAAAAATATTGGCACCCTTTCAATTCTATCAGAAAATGCAACACTTCTCTCAGAAAATTGTTCCAATTGCAAATGTTTTGGTATTCACGTGCTTATTGTTTTTGTTTGCACTGCAGCAACACGAAAAACAGAGAAAAGTCAAACATAATTAAATGATTGGCACCTTGTCAAAACTGTAAGAAATAATTGCTTTTCAAGCATGTGATGCTCCTGCAATCTGTATTTAGACACACCTGTGGCAAGTAACAAGTGTGGGCAATATAGTAATCACACTTGCAACCAGTTAAAATGGAGAAAAGTTGACTCAACCTTTGTGTTGTGTGTCACACTGAGCATGGAGTAAAAAAGAAAGATGTGTAAAGTGTTGTCTGTGGATTTGAGAGAAAAAATTGAGGAAAGACATGGTCAGTCTCAAGGCTACAAGTCCATCTCCAGAGATCTTAATGTTCCTGTGTCCACTGTGCACAATATCATAAAGAGGTTTACAGCCCATGGCACTGTAGCTAACCTCCCTGGACGTGGATGGAAGAGCAAAATTAATGAAAAATTACAACGAAGGATTGTTCGAATGGTGGATAAAGAACCCCAATTAACTTCCAAACAAATTCAAGCTGATCTGCAGACACAGGGTACAACAGTGTCAGATCGCACTGTCGAAAAGGGACGCTATGGTAGGAGACCCAGGAGGAAACCACTGCTGACACAAAGGCATAAAAAAAAGCAAGGTTGGCGTCTGCCAAAACTTGTGTGACAAAACCACAATCCTTCTGGGAGATTGTACTGTGGATAGAGGAAACAAAAGTAGAGCTTTTTGGTAAAGGACATCATGGCACTGTTTACAGAAAAAGAAATGAGGCCTTCAAAGAAAAGAACACAGTCCCTACAGTCAAACATTATGGAGGTTCAAAGATATTTTGGGGTTGCTTTGCACCTTCTGGCACTGGATGCTTTGACTGTGTGAACGGTGTCATGAATCTGATGATTACCAAAGAATTTTGGGGCACAATGTAGTGGCTAGTGTCAGAAAGCTGTGTCTCCACCAGAGATCATGGGTCTTCCAGCAGGGCAGTGACCCGAAACACACTTCAAAAAGCACTCAGAAATGATTACAAACAAAGGGCTGGAGTTCTGAAATGGCCAGCAATGAGTCCACATCTGAATCCCACAGAACACCTGTGGAGAAGGCATCCTTCAAATCTGAATGACCTGGAGCAGTTTGGAGCAGCAAAAGAAGAGTGGTCCAAAATTCCGAAGTGTAAGAAACTCATTCATGGTTACAGGAAGCGATTTGATTTGTTATATTTTCGAAAGGGAGTGCTACCAAATATTAAGTTAAGGGTGCCAATAATTTTGTCCAGTGCATTGTTTGGGTTCAGTGTGGAATTTTATCAGATTTGACTTTTCTTCTGTTTTTTTGTGTTGTTCCATGCAAGCGAAAAAAAAAAAAAAAAAAAAAAAAAAAAACACATGCGTACCAAAACATTTGCAACTGCAACAATTTTCTGAGAAGGGTTACATTTTCTGACAGAATTGCAAGGGTGCCAATATTTTTGGCCATGACTGTATATGTAATATCAGTATATTATATATTTTGAAATGGTCTGCATTTGGGTGACTGTAATGCCTAAAATGCAGTCTTGGTAGGCAGCTCATGTAAATGTGCGCATGCGTACGAACATGAGAAGAAGAGAGAATGAGTTAAGTGCATAAGCACATGTTGAGTTAACAGGGAGCTGCGATCTAAGCGCCTTTGGCAGCGTCTCCCTCCAAAGCTCTTGGGGGATTTTTATTGAGAGTCCTGGTAGAGTTCTAGGATGCTTTTGGTCATTGCTCACCCTTTTTAAAAAGCCTCCACGCTCACAGCCAATCAAAGTATGCTTGCTGAGTTGTTTCATATTTAATACTCACAGACTGATGCAGGTTTTCAAGCTATATCTGTAGCTTTTAGTCTAAAACAAACTGAGCAGGTCAACCCTGCATAACAATGAATGTAGGTTTTTAACATTTAGCACTCGCAGATAACATTGGCACTGGCAGCTATTGCATTTATGGTGTAATCAGTTTATCTTTATGTGGAAAATGCCGTTTTATTAGCTCATTTTCTGGAACAAGTTAATAGGCTCATTTTCAGTAACAGATACTGAAGTTAGATACAATTAGCGCACTACGTTTGGCAAACGCACCTTTTAGAATGAGATCACAATGTTTATTCATCAGCATTAAGCTGTAAAATGTCTTTCCTGAGGACTTGGCAATTTTGCTGTTTTTCCATAGTGCAAAGGCATTGTTGGTAAGCTAATAAAGTAAACGTGTGAGGAGCATTGTGACCGAATTTTCGCATGGCTTTGTGCAATACAAGGGAAAAGCTGTTTACCGGTTGTTTATCTTTTTAAATTTGTGTTACAATTCATTGAATTGTAGTTTTGGTATGCAAAATGTGTTTTAAGTCAAATCAACCAGTCATAGAGAAATCTTTTCATAGAGCAGTTATAGGACAACAGTGACAAGTATACAGCCTGAACGAGTATATTGTATGTACTGTAAATATAATAGTTATAATTATGAGATTTAAAATCAAAATTAAGATTCCAAAACAAAATTATGAGACTTAAAGTTGAATTTCAGATGATACTTTATAATTATGAGATTTTAAAGTTGAAATTGATATACTAAATATTTAAATTTCAACTTTAAAATTATGAGTCAATTATGAGAATAAAATTAATAAAATTATTATTTTTTTTTTTTCTAAGTTTTAAATTTTAAGATTTTAAGTTGAAATTGAAATACTAAATCGTAATTATGAGATTAAAACATCAAAATTCTGAGATAATTGACCTATGTCATAATTTTAATGTTTTAATTTGTAAGATTTTAGGTTGAAATTGAGATACCAGGTAGTAATTATAAGATTAAAACATCAAAATTATGAGAACTGAATTGTCATAATTTAGATGTTTTAAGATTTTAAACTGAAATTGAGATACTAAATCATTATGATGAGATTAAAACATCAAAATTGAGATAATTGACTTTCGTCATCATTTTGAAGATTTTAATTTGAAATTGAGATACTAAGTAGTAATTATGAGATTAAACATCAAAATTGAGAATTTGTTATAATTTTGAGGGTTTTTTTATTTTAAGTTGAAATTGAGACACTAGGTCATAATTATGAGATTGAAACATCAAAATTGTTACTCTGTTACGAAATTATTTATCACACAGTTGACTTGTCTCGTAATTTCAGATTATGTTTTAAATTTGCTTTTGATCTCATGATTTGGTATGTAGTAACTGACTTTTTATCTCATAATTTATGATTTACAAAATAATGTTTTGTTTTTTTTTCCTTATGTGACAGAAGTGGGCTTACATAATACAGTTACATTTATAATATTGTTTAAAAAAAAAAAAAAAAAAAAAAAAGAGAGAGAAAGTCTAATTACATATACTAGAATACACACATTTTTATTAAAAAAATATTCTAAAACTCTAAAAAAAAAAAAATAAAAAAAAAATCATTGAAAGGTTGAGTATCCAAAGTAAAGGCCATGTGAATTGTGCTTTAATTAGATGTGTTTTTTCCATCTTTTTCTTATAAGAGCGGTGTGGTATTCGATAAGTCAAGTGGTTTACCATGTGGGTGGTTCAGTTGGACGGAAGCCCTGGTATGTCAGTGAAGCATGTGTTAAGTTCGGCTCTGGGTGTGTGTGGCTGTGTTTAAGGGAACAGGTGTGAATTTATGACATGGCCTTGTGTGTACACATGGACACGTATGCACACATACACACAGATGGTATGTGTATGCTCTAATGCCTTCTGTCAGTGCATGATGAAGTGGTGCTCTGTAGGCATCATCCCGTACAGGAGCACCTGCCCACCACGAGCACATTTGTATTGCTCTGTATAGCTGCTTTAAGAAACAAAATGGTGGCCGTAACAAATTCTTTTGTTTGTTTTTGTCTTGTTTGCTGATCAAAAACTGAAATTTGAGTGAAGGAAGATGCTATGCTCTCTGCATGCATATATCATGAATGAAAAGAATCTGTGTCGTTGAGGTCAGCGCAAGTGGTGACCCTGTTGTGCATTCGGGTGTATCACCCTTTGCCCTCGTTCCTTCACAATTCTTTCAAAAGATCCCTAAAAAAAAATCACTAAAAAGCTGTCACTCACTTTACTTTATCGCAATCTCACAATGTTCCGATATAATCAATGAAGCTCTTTAAACTGCACAATGAATCTCTTTATAATTTATATAATTTCTACACTTTGTTACAATGAGAGAAACCGTGAGCGTGCAGGAAAAAATCTGACGTTTAGAGGTGAGAGAAGTCGGACTAACCTCAATGCAACGGCCAATCGCTGGAGTTCAAGAATCAACAGATATGTCTGCGATTGGCTACATTGCTCAATGCTATAAAAACACATTGTAATTAGAAATCTTTGACGCTTTCCAGAGTGCAAACACAAATAAGCACTGGAGCCTTTACCAAATCTGTATCGCCAATATCCTATTATTGCAGTTTTAACTGAGGGTGTTTATGACTGTGTGAGAAAATAAGAGTTGGCAGCCCTGTCAGAGCATGAGAAAAGTGTCAACTGCGTGAGAGTTGGCGGAGAGAGATAGATAGATAGATATATATATATGTTTTTATATGCATGTTTATAAAATAACTTTTAATATTATTATTGCCATAATATATGAAAAAATTGCTTTATTTTATTTAAAAAAAAAAATGATTCACCAGAAAAAATGTATGTGGGTTAAAATACAAGATTTATATTTTATTTCATCCAAGATTTCATCTAAAATGGATAGTAGTTTTACAGGTGGAATAATGTAATTTAAAAATAAATTAATAAAAATAATAATGATAATACGTGTATGTTTGTTTATATATATGCTTATATAATAATTTTGCTTTTTTTACATTTTTATTATTTTATTTTATTTTATTTTATTTTATTTTATTCAAGTGATTGCATTTCCAATATTAATGCAATAAATGTTCAAATGTTGTATTTTATTGAAAATGTTTTCACTTAAATAAAATGTAGAACTTGAGGGGTTGAAATAGTATTCTCATCCAAAAAAATTTGGGGCGGAGCAATTCAGTAATATAATAATAATAATAATAATAATAAAGTTATATTTGTTTATGCGTTTCTGTATAGCAATACTGCTTATTTATTTTTTTATTTTTCTTATATTTTTATAATAATAATAATGGTGTTTATTTATGCGTGTATGTATAGTGTATATGTTGCTTTTTTCCTTTGCTTTTTTACTTGTAAATAATTTTTATTGTTGCATGTGTGTTCTGTTTTGTTGTTATTGTATTTATTTGTTTATGTTAAAAAAATATTTACTTAAAATTTAGGTTGGTTGAAATATAAAATGTCATCCAAAAAGGAAAAGAGTTTTAGAGGTGGAATAATTTAATAATAATAAAAAGTAATGAAAATAGATAAATGTATTTATTTAATTAATAATATTTAATAATAGTAACAACAATAATAATAATAATAATAATAATAGTTGCATGTTTGTTTATATGTGTGTTTATAAAATATTTTTGCATATTTATTTTGTATTTTATTTTATAAAAAATTATTCACTTGAAAAAATTAGGTGGGTAGAAATAAGATTTCATCCAAAAAGAAAAGTAGTTTTAGAGTTAGAATAATTTAATTACATTGTTTTAATAATAATAATAATAATAATAATAATTGTATGTTTGTTTATATGTGTGTTTATATAATAATAATAATAATAATAATAATAATAATAATGCATGTTTATTTTAGATTTTATATTGTATTTTGTAAAAAAGTATTCACAGGTGGGTTGAAATATAAGATTTCATCCAAAAAGGAAAGTGGTTTTAGAGGTTAAATAAATAAATAAATAAATAAATACAAAAATAAATACGTATTTTATTTTATTTTATTTTATTTTATTTTATTTTATTTTTTTTTTATTTTTTTTTTTTTTGTAGAGCTTGAGGGCCTGAAATACAGGAGGGCTTAGTAATGTCATCCAAAAAGTGGTTTCAAAGGTGGAGCAGTTTAAAACATTTTGGTGAAAGATGCTCAAACAACTCCTCAAAAAAGATCTTATGCTGTAAGCAGAATGTTTGAGATATAACAAGATGTATTTCTTTTGTACATGTGAAACTATGTCCTGTATCTCTCCCTTTTCCTTGTCTGATTTAATTTATGTATTTTCAACTACCGTTTAGTTTGCAGAGAGGTGCGTGAGAAGCATTGCAAGGTTTTAGTGTTTGTTTTTCCCAGAGTTACACATAAGAGAGCCCAGATCCAGTGATCTGTCACTGCTCCTCTATATATAGTGCTGTGTGGTTACTGTGTCTGAGCGGCTCTCTCCTCTGCTGTCTACCCTTAGACTTGAGTTAATGCATCTGGAAACACGAGACTCGCTCTTCCCACACAGCCACACAGCAGCGGAGGTGATCCGTTGATAATTTGGAGATATCTAGTATGATGGAGATGATCATATGGAGATGATCATGTGGAGCTGATTGGTTTTGGCTGACCTGGATATCTGACACGCTTGCTTCACCTTTGAATGAACTCATTCAGTGTTGCAATACACACATAATATATAATATCACTTGCTTTGGCTTTTTTTTTTTTTTTGAACACTTGATTCAGATTTTAGATTTTTGTATTCAAACCTGAATTCAAAATGTTCTCTAATGTATGCATAGAATTTATTTATAATGTGAATTTATAATGTGTTTAGTGTGATAAACTACTAAAGCAAAAGCATTTTATCTCCTACCCGAGGAGTATCTTATTCTTCTAGCGATGAGAGATGAATTACTTGCAGATTCACTCATTTTGTTGTTTCTGCTCATAATTTCTCACTCCCTAATTATGAATTAGCATTATGCTCAGCCGACTCGCCCACTCATGTAATTACTTGTTCAGCGAGCAGAGCGTCTGGAGGTTGAAATTAGATTTGTGACCTTCCTCTGAAAACCTGTGCAACATATCAAGGCCATGCTGATGTGATGTTTGATGTGAAATGTTTCGGTCTTTATTGATCGTGCGCTGCATTGCTCCGCAAATACTGATGGCCCTTGAGGAGGCGTTTTAAAGGGCACTTCTCACACGCAGCATCTTCCTCGCGCTCTTGAAGATGCAGCGTCCTCCTGAGGCGCTGCTGCCATTTTACATTTCTTGTTTCAGCTAAATGGCACGATCGTTGAACCATGCATCCATTTGGCTGCTTTCAAGGGAAACTTGTTCAGGGGTTGCACTTTAGTTTGGTGTTTTTTCTGGCTTAAAGTTGCTTTTAGGAATTTTTGTTTACTCGTAAAAAAACTTTTGTAGCATTTCATTTTTCCCCAGTAAATTCCACTTATAAATGTTAGTCAAGGTTCTTGCACAACAAAAACAATACTGTTGTTGGACATGACTGTTTCCCACCTTACCTTGATATATAAATGATCACCAATAATAATTGAGCAACAAATCAGCATATTAGAATGATTTCTGAAGGATCATGTGACACTGAAGACTGGAGTAATGATGCTGAAAATTATTATTTGGAAAGGCGCACACCTCTTAGAAAAGGTCTAAAAAATGCACATCAAAGCAAAAACCAAGCCCTGAAGTCAAAATAACTGCCTGTAGAGCTCAGAAACAGGCTTGCGTGACGGCACAGATCTGAGTTCAGAAAAAAATCTGCTGCATTGAAGGTTCACAGAAGCATGTAGCCTCCATTATCCATAATGGAAGACATTTGGAACGACTAGGACTGATGGAGAAGGGTCTTGGTTATACTGGTGAAGCTGATGGTCACTCTAGTTGAGTTCCATGATCATATATGCGATGGAAGAAACTTACAGACAAACATCACTCCAACACTCCACCGATCTGGGCTTTATGGGGGTGTGGCAAGACTCAATCGTCTCCTCAGTGAAGACACATGAAAACCCACTTGGAATTTGCTAAAAAGCACCTAAAGTACTCTCAGACTATGAGAAACAAGATTCTCTGGTCTGATTAACCCCAATTCCAAGCATCATGCTTGAAGGAAACCAAGCACTAATCACCTGCAGAGTGCAATCCCAAAAGTAAAGTGTGCTGGTAGCAGCCTTATGCTGTGGGCTGTTTTTCAGCGGCAGGAACTAAGGGACTCGTCAGAGTAGACGGAAAGCTCAATGCACCAAAATATTGAGCCTTAATGAAAACCCAGTTCAGAGCATTCAGAACCTCAGACTGGGCAAAAGGTTCACTTTCCAGCAGTACAGTGACCCTAAGCACACAGCAAGAGTGGCTTATAGACAACTCTGTAAATGTCCTTGAGTAGCTCACCCACAGCCTTGGCTTGAACACAATCCAATATTTCTGGAGCAACCTAAAAAAGTCTGCCAGCCCCCATCCAAGCTGACCAAGCTTGAGAGGTGAAGAGGTATAGTGAAGAAGGGCAGATAATTGCCAAATGCTAATGTGCCCCTGATAGCACACATACATCACGGAGACGTCTATTTGACGTCTGCATTTACATCTGGAAGACGTATTTTTTACAGTGTTTGCTCATCTGCAATGCGTCTATAGGACATTTCCTTTCAGATGTCAAATAGATGTCTGTTAGGTGTCTTTTAAGATGTTTGTGATTCAGAATGTCTGTAAAATTGACATCTTACAGACGTCTGTCAGATGTTTGTACACAGCAGATGCTTTCCAAATCAAGTGATCTTTAACAGATGTCTTGTAGACGTACGTGTGCTGTCTGGGGCAAAGCTTGTCGCATCATACCCAAGAAGACTTGAGGCTGTAAAGGTGCTTCAGCTGAGTACTGAGTTGCGGGTATGAATACTTATGCAATGTACTTATTTCAGTCTTTTATTTTTAATAAATTTGCAAAGTTGTCACAAATCTGTTTTTGCTTTGTCATCATGGTGTATGGAGTGTAAATTGATATGGGAAAAATATTTAAAGCGGTTTAACGTAAGGCTGCAACATAAAATGTAAAAAATGAAGGGGAATACTTTCACAAGGCACTGTATATTGCACTGTACTCAAAACTGACAAAAACCAATTGTTTATTCAAATTAGTAGATCCCAACTATGACGAATCCTAAATGACCTTTTTGTACATCTTAATTTCCTTTAAAATCATCTGAGTAGGGAGGAAGTTTTGAGTTCTGCAAGTCTTTGTATAGCTGCATAGTAATTGTGAGCTCTTTCATTTCAAGGGAACAAAATAAATCCTGGTTTTCAATTTGATGTCCCCTTTTACACAAAGGCCGTCATCACTGCTGCAGCAATCAGCTCTATGTAATTTAAAGAGACCACCTGTGATCTAACCTTAATGAACTTTGAGTATGTAAACTGAAAGGTTTCATTGAGTGATTGCGAAAGGTTCAGATTAAGGCCTTTTGGTACTTAAACCTCGTTCTCCACAGATCTCTTAGCTACGCTAAGCACTCATTTCTATAAAACCAAGAGGTAGAGAGGAAATATGAATTCATGTTCATTATCATAACAAAGAAGCAGTTTAAGCAGTGTGATTAATGATCACAAGGACGTCTGCGGGGTAAACCCACTCACTCATTTCACGTGTGTATATTTTGTTGTTTATGCTAATTTGCACAGGAAAAAGTTGTATTTTCTACAGCTGTTTTCTCTCATCTTTTTCCAGCCTGCTGTTTTATTGTCTGTAGTGTTTCACAGCATTATTACAGTCTTTTGAATTTTGTATCCTTGTTTACAATGACTTGCTTTTATACCACTTTATAAAGCCATATGTAATAAAGGGAAAGCTTCTGCGGTTGCCAAGTAGAATCTTTCATTTAGCTTGATTTTTGTTTACAAATTTGGTTTACGAAGATCCGCTGCTTGATCCAATCGCAGCCGTAAACAACATTTAGTCAAATGTTACTGAGAACAATTAAGAAATTTGTTGCGAGCACTCAAAATGTCAATTTTCATTGCAATTTTCCTTCAGTAGTTCTTTAAAGTGCAGTATTCTAAATTTTGTGTGTATTCATGGTCCATTTCTCATGTCTTTGTTGTAGCACATTGGAGTTATTAAAGTGCTGCAGCCGAACCATGAAGGCATCCTCTCATGACATGAATGCTAATATTGTTTAGAGTGGAATGGCTCCATTTTCTATAATGTCAGAGTTGGTTGCCACTTCAGCAGTATTTCAGCGCTGTGATGTTTTTCTACTGTAGAGCTGTCATTCTGATTTAGCTGTAATTCAAGCAATGTAGCACACATGACAAAATTAGAACAATGTGAGGTGAATATCATTCACATACACATACAGGAGTTAAAGGAAATCCTTAGTGGAAAGTGCTCGTGTTATTTGTTAGTAGTTTATATGAAAGCTGCAAAGGCTGTAACAAGCTAAGATGCTCAGAGAGCAAGCCAAGAATACAGGAAAACACCAACAACAAAAAAATCAGTGAAAGGTTGTAATGTTCCCACACTCTTCCCACAGTTCCCACATAGTCTCTCTCTCATTTATATGTGCATTCCTTTTATTTTTATCAGTTTTTCTCTCTGTCATTTTTTTTGGCAGACATTTGAACCACGTCACATGGACTATTTTAACAATATCCTTACTGCCTTTCTGGACCTTGAACATGTCAGTTGTGTTGCTGTCTATGCAGGGTCAAAAATTGCTCGGATTTCATCAAAAATATCTTAATTTGTGTTCCAAAGATGAGCGAAGGTCTTACAAGTTTGGAATGACATGAGTGTATGTAATTAATAACAGAATTTTCATTTTTGGGTGAACTATCCCTTTAAGTTCTTTATAAAATACTAGCTGGTGTAAGGAAGAGTTCACAAGTATTAATATTCTGTCATCATTTGCTCACCCCCATGTTATTCCAAACCTGTATAACCAGTTTTTTTTTCCCCTTATTAGTAAATGTAAATGATGATCACAGCTGTCTGTGATCTCCACTTCCATTATGTGTTAAAAATAGTGTTTTACAAGGTTAAAAGTAAGAATTGAGTCTCTTTTTGTGTCTCACAGGAGTCTCAGAGCCAGGAGTCTTTGTACTGTAAGCCCAAACCGTGGGCCGAAGTAAGCCTTTGTTTGGGTTGTAGTTGCTGACTGGTTAATTTATTGTTCCCTGTCCCCTCCGGTCCAGCGCTGGTCTGGCTGAAGATGGAGTGTGGTGTTCAGGAATCCATAATTTCCGTAGAAAGGCTTTTAACACACTGTCTTATGGGAACTTTGAGCATTTTCAGGTTCTTTATAAGTACTTAGTGCTATGAAACATAGAGTTAAACACTGGATGACCTCAAGGTGCCCACATACATGTACACAAACAGGCTGCCATATACCACAGCTTGTCAGATGGCACTCAATCACATCCAGCGTGTTTTCTTTGGTCAAGCGCAGCCAATGCAAACAGCCCTGGATTTGCTTTACGTCCATGCAGTAACAAGGCTGAGTTCAAATATTATAACCTACACAGCAGAATCACAAGTCCGTGTTCGTTTCAGATTATTAGTTTCGGAGAGCTCTGCTGACGGTGCACCGGAGGTCTCACTCGGCAACACAGTCCATACAGACTCCAGACTCCTGCCATGGTGAAAGTGCCTGGAAAAGCTGCAAAAACCCCCCCCCAAAAGTTGTTTTACTTGAGGAGATAAGGTTAGTTAAATTAGTGCTTCAGAAATGAAGCCAAAAGTTTACATACACCTGGCAGAATCTGCAAAATGTTAATTATTTTAGCAAAATAAGAGGGATCATAAAAAATGCATGTTATTTTTTATTCAGTGCTGATCTGAGTACAATATTTCACATAAAAGACATTTACATATAGTCCACAAGAGAAAATAATAGTTGAATTTATAAAAAATTATCCTGTTCAAAAGTTTACATACGCTTGAGGCTTACTGTGTTGTTACCTGAATGATCCCCAGCTTTTTTTTTTGTGATAGTTGTTCATGAGTCCCTTGTTTGTCCTGAACAGTTGAACTGCCCGCTGTTCCTTCACTGATGGTTCAGAAGGAAAAACTATGCATTAGGAGCCCGGGGGGTGAAAACTTTTGAACAGAATGAAGATGTGTACGTTTTTCTTGTTTTGCCTAAATATCATATTTATTCATTAGTACTGCCCTTCAGAAGCTACAGAAGATACTTACATGTTTCCCAGTAGACAACATAAGTTAAATTTACCCTGATCTTCAAATTCAAAAGTTTTCATCCCCAGGCTCTTAATGCATCGTGTTTCTTTCCAAAGCATCATTGAGCGTTTGAACCTTATGTAATAGTTGTATATGAATCCCTCAGTTGTCCTCAGTGTGAAAAGATGGATCTCAAAATCATACAGTCAGTGTTGTAAAGGGTTCAAATATTAAAAAAAAAAAAAATGCTGGAAAACCAAAGAATTTGTGTGGACCCAAAGGATTTTTTCTGAAGAACAGCAGGCAGTTTAACTGTTCAGGACAAACAAGGAACTCATGAACAACCATCACTAAACAAAAAAAACACATCTGCGTATCATTCAGGTAACAACACATTAGCAACAATCAAGCATATGGAGTATATGTGTATGGACTTTATAGACTATAATGTGAAATGTCTTATTCAGGTCAGTACTAAATAAAAAATAACATGCGTTTTGTATGAACCCTCTTATTTCGGTAAAATAACATTTTGCAGATTCTGCAAGGTGTATGTAATTTTTTGACTTTAACTATATATTTTGGTCACACAATTCATTTTGGAAAGTAGTCTAGTCTGAAAATGTGGCTTAATATGCTAGAGTTGTTGTTTTCAGAGTGGACCTGGGTCCCCATGACTCTAGTGACCTCTAAAAGGGATGAATCAGTATCTCATAACTGCCGCTTAGGATTGTGGACGCACACACGGGCTCGCTGAACCATTCAGGCTAAATAAACAGCAGCGATTTAGGAAGCAGAAGTTTATGCTAGGAGGTCTCTCTGTGGCTGCACTCAATAAATTTTTCACAGGGAGCAATTTTGAGTTTGAATGGATTGAGGTTTCTCAATCTCATCACTTTATTTACGTTTCAGATTTTCCTCTTTTGTGGTCAAGCTTTATATTTTTGGGAAATGGTGATGCATAGCTGCAAGGCATTTCTTTTGGCTACCTTGGAAAGCTTAAATACATTGGCACATAGGCCTAAAAATTCTTTAGATGTCATTCTTCCGTGTCTATGATCAAATCGGACTGCTGACCTGGCTGAAATACTGAGAGCAGTTTAGAAAGCAAGCAAACCCAAGGCCAAAATAATTTCATCTTCAACTTTTTGATCCCCGTTGTGCTTTCCACAGTAATGGCCTTGCTAGGTAATAAATGTCTTTCTTTATTTGTTAAATATAAAGTTTCATATTCGACGAGAGCTCTGCGTGACTCTATACCGGCAATTCAAAGATTATTACTTTCTTGTGATAAATCTTCATATCCTAATCATCCATTATTATTTTCTCATTTTTTTGAAAGTACTGCATTTCTTTTGTCCTTAGCCATTCAAGGCAGGGCAACCCAAACATTCAACTTGAGAATTTAGATATCCGTTTGCCGTTTGATTATGAAGTTTGTTACACTTGGCGTATCAGTAGCACCAGCTTATCTGAGCACATTCCAATTTGAGCTGGAATGATTACTGTAGGACTGTGGCCATCTGGAACACTGGCACATCTTCAAGTATGGAAATCTTCAAACGTCTCATCAAAACAAGACCAAACATTGCTTATTTTATTTTATTTTATTTTATTTTTTACTTTAGTTTATTTAAAAAAATATATATGATTTTAATTCATTTTAATATTTTTCATTTAATTTAGTTTTATTATTGTTTTTTTGTGTATTTTCTCCTCAGGTGATTCTTGTGGCTCATGGAGAATTTGCTGAGATACATTAAGATTCTGGCATCACCTCCTTTTGTGCTTAAAGACAATTCCAAGACAGTTTTCCCACCATAATCATAGTTTTTATTAGACAAAACATTTAAATAGTTATTGGTTGTCTGATTTCAACAGTTTAGTGAATAGCATCTTGCATTTTTGCTTGCTTTCTTTCAGTCTCTGTCTGTCTTTGTGTGTTGTGTGCAGGCTCATGACGTGTGACATTTTCGGTCCCTCACATTTATTTTATTTATCTTATCTCAGCTTCTGCTCCAATAAATGTCTTTCCAGTAAATGTTATCTGAACGTAATTCCTGTTTATCTTTGCTGCTGCGCACTTTGATATCCTGTTTTTTTTTTATTATTATTATTCCAAGTATGATTTGCTAATTTATTGCAAAAATGATCTGATTTGGTCAACTAGAGTCAAACATATATTTTCTCACTTGTGAAAGTGTGGTTTGTGTCTTTATCCCAGTCACTTTCTTTTTCTTTTTTCTGTCTTTTCTTTTTTTCTGTCTTTTTTCTGAAAGGAAAAATGTATATACACCACCAATCAAAAGTTTTTGAACAGTAAGATTTTTAATGTTTTTTAATGAAGTCTTTTCTGTTCACCAAGACTGCGTTTATTTGATTCAAAATACAGCAAAAACAGTAAAATTTTGAAATATTTTTACTATTTAAAATAACTGCTTTCTGTTTGAATATATTTTAAAATATGATTTATTCCTGTGAATTTCTTTTTTTTTAAAGCTGAATTTTTAGCATCATTATTCCAGTCATATGATTCTTCAGAAATCATTCTAATATGCTGATTAGCTGTTCAATAAAAATTTATTATTATTATTATTGTTGTTATTATTATTATTATTATTATTATTATTATTATTATTATTATTATTATTATGTATTTATTTATTTATTTTTATCAGTATTTTTATTCAGCATTTAAATTAAATTTGAATGAAATTGATCAAAAGTGTTAATAGAGACATTTATAATGTTACAAAAGATTTTTATATCAGAAAAATGCTGTTCTTCTGAACTTCTGTTCATCAAAAAAACCTGAAAAAATTCTACTCAGCTGTTTTCAACAATAATAATAATAATAATAGTAAATGTTTTTTGAGCAGCAAATCAGAAAATTGATTCTGATGATTTCTGAAGGTTCATGTGACTGGAGTAATGATGCTAAAAATTCAGCATTGAAATCACAGGAATAAATTACATTTTAAAATATATTCATATAGAGAACAGTTATTTTAAATAGTAAAAACATTTCAAATTTTTACTGTTTTTGCTGTACTTTGGATCAAATAAATGCAGGCTTGGTGAGCAGAAGAGTTCAAGAACTTTCGACTGGTAGTGTATATTTTTAAGATGTTTCACCTTGAGATTATAAATGATAGACAGAAAATTTTCATGTAGAAATGGTTGTAGGGCCAGACACTGGCTCTATAAATCTTTAATGGCAGTGCTCAGAGGTTTGTCGTCTGAGGCTGAGCTCAGTAAATCATCTTCAGTAGCTCTACACTTGTCTTCAGGCCCAAAGTTGCAGATTCATTTGAAAAGTCTCATTAAGAGCAGCGGATTACTAAGTGCAGACTCGGATGGCTTTTATCCGTCGACTCTGCGCTCCCCAAATCCCTCATGGTTACAGCCAATTTACTCATGAAGGGAAGTCAAATATTTAACACTTCCCTCTTCTATCAGTCATGTAGGTTAAATCCAAGAGTGATGAGGCACGCGTTAGCATTCAGCGGGAGCTGGAAACACTGCCAGACGTCTGAGAAAAACTCCTTAGTCTGAAACTTTGAGGAAAGCTCAAGATATACTGGTAGAAGGGCAGTCTGCACATAATATGAGAGCGGCTTGTTGGTTTAAGTGAATTTTAAAAGCTAAATCCTCATATGGCATCTTGGCTATTGGGCTGTTTTGGCTTGATCCGTTTATAACTGTGCAGCTTCAGAGCAAATATTCAGCTCGTTGAAGCTGAATCGCAAATCTCACTGGGTGTTCGCTCTGTCAGAATATCTTAGATGTTTTCCAGTCATGTGCATTTTATTTGTTTGAGCAGCTGGGTATTGCAGGACTTTGATTTAGGATGTAGCTTATACCTGCGATGGAGTAGATAAGAGTTCTAATGAATTTAATTTTTGTAATTATGCCGTTGTGTTCTTCATATAGCAGCATGTTCAATTCTCCAGGCATATTGATTTCCTTACTGCATATCTTTTTAACATAATTTAAGAGTTACATCAAGGCATACTGCTCGCCTTTTGAATATTAAATCTGTATAAATATATTAGAAATGCAAACAGAAAATTATGCATCATGGTTATAAGACACTCAAGGACTATTGGCACCATATTTGTTCCAACTTTTATTATTTTATTTTTATTTTATTCTAATTTCTGTTTAAGTGATCAGAATTGTTTGAGACTGGATATACAAAATATCATTTATACTGTAATTTTATTTTTACTATTTTTATGTATTTATTTTAAATGCACCTTTAAGAATTTAAAATGATTGTATTTGATAGCAGCCATGAAAACAGTGATGGACATTGAAGTAATTATCATAGAAAAGTATTAATGATTTCTTTTTCTTTTTTTTTTTTTTTTTTTTTTAAGTGTTACATCAAGGCGTACTGCTCACCTTTTGAATATTAAATCTGTATACATTTATTGGAAATGCACACAGAAAATTAATCGTGCATCATGATTTTAAAACACTCCTAGAGATGCACAGTATGTCTGCTTATTAGCACTATATCTTTTACCAGCTTTTTATTTTATTTTATTTTAAGTGATCAGAATTGTTTGAGACTGGATATACAAAACTGTATACTGTACGTTTTATTTTTACTATTTTTATATATTTATTTTAAATGCACCTTTAAGAATTTAAAATGATTGTATTTAATATCAGCAATGAACAGCATTTTATTTTATTTTATTTTATTTTATTTTATTTTATTTTATTTTATTTTATTTTATTTTATATATTTAATAGCAGCCATGAAAAAGAACATGAAAATAATTATCGACTATTTATGATACTTTTTACGCAAAACATGCATAGTTTGAGAAAAGTAACAAACTTTTTTTTTTTTTTTTAACATAATTTAAGAGTTACATCAAGGCGTACTGCTTACCTTTTGAATTTTAAAACTGTAAAAATATATTAAAAATGCAAACAGAAAATGTAATAATGCATCATGATTATAAGACTATTATAAGATTATACGAAACTTCTAGAGATGCACAGTATGTCGGCATATCTGCATATTGACACGGCATCTTTTAACGACTTTTAATTTCATTTCATTTTTTTTAATCTTATTTTATATTCATTTTTTTTAAGTGATCAGAATTGTTTGAGACTGGATATACAAAATTTGATTATATACTTATACTGTACATTTTATTTTTACTATTTTTATGTATTTTTTTTAAATGCACCTTTTAGAATTTGAAATTATTGTATTTAATAGCAGCAATGCAAACAGTGATGGAGCGCCAAACGTACATAGTTTGAGAAAATTAACAGTGACTTCTGTGTTGTTGTTTTGTTTTTTTTACCTTCCTCATTCAGTAAATCTCATAAAATAGAAAAAAAATGCATTTTTGTGACAGAATCCAGAGCTTATTGAATTTTTGGCAAGCTGCTTTCTATCCCAAATGTCCTGGAAAAAATTGCTGCCAAAAATGGTTTTCTTTCTTTCACTTTTCTTTTGAATCGGTCTGTTGTGTGCTTTATCTCCATGGATGTTATCCTCATATGCCTGTTTCTAGTAGTTTCATTTCAAACTGATGGAGAGGAACTGACAATGGGGAGGAATGGAGAAAGCCTCCATCCCTCCTACCAGGCAGTGTTAAACCACTTATTTCGAGACAAACTAAATTATAGACAAAAAAAGAGACAAAAGCTATATTCCACATTGGGCTGCAGAAGAGGCCTGACATTGAAAACGGAGGTCGTATTATGAAGATGGACACTTCTTGTTTATGTGGGATATAATGGAGATGGAACCAAGCACTAAAATCTCTCTCCATCTATGACTGGTGCTTGTTCTCTAAGGGTTTGGCTTAATCAGATTTTGTTTCTAGTTGGTTTTCTGTCTTTGTGTCTTGTTTTATTCCCCTGCTGAAGCTCACCTCTAGAGTAGTGATTGCCGTTTCAGGAAGATGAGCATTGCGTGCAGAGAATTGATTTCTTTTACTGTGATAGTGCTTAGAGTCCATTCTTTTATGATGACGTGCCTCTGCGTAGACATACTGTAGTAACGTCTCAGCACGCTCACATATGGATGCGGTTAAGTCCGCTGTGTTTTGCCCGGTGCCAGATACTGGGTAGACTAGAAGTGACAATTGTTGTTTGTCTGATGGCCAGGTAGTGTGAATAAGAGAGTTTTACTATGTGTTTGTGTTCTTAAACTCTTCTGTTTTTTCCACACAGCCTGAGGAGGTTTACGCTTGGTTAAACGCAGCCACGTTTAGTCCAGCATTGTGCATCAGGGCACTTCAGATACAATGAGGCAAACACATTTGTGCTTTCTTAAATACGGTGTCTTGTTGTGAGAGTTGGAAGAAGGTTTTTCCCAACAAGTAAAGTCAACATGAAAGAGAGTTTTGGAAGGTTTTTTCAGAGTGGAACAGGATATTCAGTGAGGGAAAAAAATACTGTATAGCGCTTGATTTTATCCTTCGGTATATGACTGAAATCATTTTGAATCGTAAAACGTTTGCGTTTCATATGGTTTGCAAGTAAATTGGTTGATGATATACGTAGTTTAGACATATAAATAAAAATGGAAAGGAAAATGGAAAAAGAAAATTATTTTAGAAAAAATCAAGTTTATTATTTTGATGTAATATAACGAAGATAGTTTTCTTTTCTCAAGTGCTGATAAAGACAAATCATTGTGTAAATCGGGTCAATTTTAATTTCAATTTGACATAAACAACAAGAAATGGCATTCCCAACTCATTTTGCTTTCTTTATTTTACACATTTCAAAGTAAAATGGCATATTCAGCTGGAAATAATATGGGACGGCACTTTTATAATATTTTTTTTAAATCACTCATACAGCAATAACTCAGCATCAGAAGAGTCAAAGGCAGATCAAGTATTGACATTTTTATAAATATTTTGAAAATTAGCTATTCTTCTTTAGAATAATGGGCTTATAATGGGCTGTGTTATTTTAATGTTATTTATATGCTATATTTATATGATTTTTTTTTTTATTTTTATGTTTTTATTAAGGTTTTTTATATCTTATATTTTTTGTGCTTTGGTGTGTTTTTTGCTATTAATTATTTTATTCAATCTTTTAATTATTTATTATACATTTAAATTAATTGCATTTTTTGTTTAATTTATTTTTATTTCAGTTTGTTTTAGTTTTTATTTCCAGTTGTTATTTTCGTTATTTTGCTTAGTATTTTTATTTAAAGTTCTTCTTCTAATATTAATATATTTTATATTAGCTTATATTTTAAATTTTATTTTAGCTTTACTGTTTTATATTTAATATTAATATATTTTAAATAATTAGAAAATTAGCTGTTTTTCTTGATGAATTATTATACACAATGTCAGCAACGTGTTATTTTAATGTTGTTAATATGCTATTATAGTTTTTATTATGATTTTTAATTAACTTTTTATTAATTCAACATTTTATTAATTATTTTAATGAATTAATTATTTATTATAAATTTAAATTAATTACATTTTTATTTTTTTTAATTTAATTTATTTTTGTTTCAGTGTAAATTCAGTTTTAGTTTTTATTTATTTCCAGTTATTATTTTCCAGTTATTTTGCTTAGTACTTTTATTTATCATATTGATTATAATACTTATATTTTATTTTATTTTATTTTATTTTATTTTATTTTATATTGTATTTTAGCTTTACTATTTTATATTTAATATTAATATTTTAATTTTTTTACTATTAAGCTTTACTTTACTTTACTCTTTTTTTTTTTTTTTTTTTTTTTTTTTTTAATAGTTTTCCTTTTCGTTTGATGATAATAACTATGCCAGGAACACAATTTTGATTGCATTTTGGAATATAGTATTTTGTACATGCAGATAATATAGGGCCAGAACTTGATTTTATAATATTTTTCTGCATGTATAAAATACTGTATTACAAAAATTAGCCATAATTGTGTTCTTGGCATGGTTATCTTTTTTTTTTTTTTTTTTTTTTTTTTACTATTTTAGCTTTACTTTTCAATTAACATGTTTTTAATAGGTTTTTCTTTAGTTTTTGCAGAAACAAATTTGAATCAATTTTCAAATACAGTATTTTATACATGCATCTTCTACATCTTCTAGTATCTTCAGCACACACACACGCACACACACACATTCAAACCTACGCAAATCCCAGGCTTAATGTGTTTTGGCTCCGAACCTGCAAGTGCTAAAATCCCTGCTGGTTCTCGAGAGCCTGTGCAGTCCCAAACCTGCAGCCGCCTCATAAATCCAGCGAGAATCCTGTGTGCAAGCATTCACACTCCCGCATGACCTCACTGACACATCTTCAGCCTCCGCTAGAGCTCCACAATCTGTCTCACTCGCGCCGTCTCACCCCCACAGGGCGTAAGCTCCGTTAGACCACCGGTAATTTGTATAGGGTTGAGTTTTTATTTATTTATGTATTTTTGCGTGTGCGCGCTAGATACGGCCCGTATTTACAGGCTTTTGGCGAGACTGTCTGACAGGGTCGTGTGGAGTTCAGTCATTCGCTCGTACGTGCAGTAAAATGACAGATGCGTTCCTATCACCGCACTTATTTGCAGAGATTTATACCTGTTGAAAAGTATGAATGTCTCTCATACTTTCATCTGTTTGAATTCACAGTCCTTCAGTGCTAGATGAAGATGGTAATACATCATCCCAAAGCTCTCCTGGCCCTATATCTGTGAAAAGAAACATTCAGGAAAGAGTCCAAGGGTGTAATTATATCTATATGCTGTGTGATCGTTGCTCTCTTATTGGTGTATTTCACTAATTAGGGACAGGAACTGCCTCTGTACTACAGATGTAGGCAAGTATGTGAGGACTTTTAAGTGTAACCAAAAGGAAATAGCAGAGCTGGGAAGGCAGAAAAAAAAAATCGATCTTACAGCTTTGCTTTTTGCAAACAAAATGCCGCATGAAAGCTGACGTTGAGACGTTTTCATGAAACATGGCACGTGTCTTGTTTTCAGTCAGCTGTCAATGAGAATCATCACTTTGTCTTTTCTGTGTGAAGACAACTGTAGTTGCTTGAATAAATGTAAGATTACAGTTCTCTATGCAAATATGTGCAGATATTACAGTGACCTGATTGCTTTGTTAGATGGGAACAGGATGTTTTTTTCAATGGTTTGATCTTACATTTCTTACATTTTCTTACATTTCAAGTTTAAAGTTTGCCAAAAAAAAAAAAAAAACACCCACACACAAATATAAAAAAGTACGCCTAAGACAGTTTTATAAAATTTTATAAAAATTAAAAAAAAAAAATTCTACAAATAAAATTATCTAAAAAGCAACGCTGTAATAAAATCTTAATATGTGAAAACTTTCTGCTTTGGTAGATAATTTCAGCTTTAGGTAAAATGATTGATTGATTGATTGATTGATTGATTGATTGATTGATTGATTGATTGATTGATTGATTTGATTGATTGATTGAAATATTTATTTAATTATTTTTTATTTTTTTGCAAATTTGGAATCAACAGTTGCATTATGTGTTTATGAATATTAGTTATATTAATAAATGTATTAATAATATAAATTATTTTACATTTATTTGTAGAAAAAAGTGATAATTTTGTTTCCATAGTCATTTAAGCTTAAATTTAATAAATACAAGGGTTAAAAAGTACAATTTCTACAAATAAATGTTTTTACAATTTTTCCCTACAATTAAAATGTATCTAAGAATGGAATCTTGAAATGTGAAAACTTTATGCTTTTGTAGATAATTTCAGTTTTAGGTATGCTTTTTATTTAATTAATTAATTTATTTATTTGCAAATTTGGAATCAACAGTAGCATTACATGTTTATGAAAAACTATTTATATTAATGAATTTATTTTTAATATGAATTATTTTACATTTATTTGTAGAAAAACGAATAATTTTGTTTCCATTTCATATTAAATTTCATGAATACAAAGGTTTATTTTTTTTTGTAAATAATTTTAGTCCATTTTTTCTGGGCATACTATTTGTTCATACTATTAAAATAATTAAAAAAAAAAAAAGTCTTAATGATTTATTTATTATTTTAATTATTTCACATTTATATGTGGGGAAAAAATGTAATTAAAAAAATTTATATTTCCATAGTTGATGCTCAGTAATGTTTTAGCTAAATTCTTAAAACACCCCTCAATGATTAATATTGGTTGTTTAAAAATCATGACAGAGTTATTTATTTGAGAACACTTTTAAGTGTTCATTTTAGAAAGGTCTACTTACTGTCATATTTTCTTCTAACAATTTTTTCTTTTTGAGCCATACAGTATGTGGGCATTTGTAACCTTCATACTAGTGCAGTTTAGGTTCAGAAATGCAGAACCTGCCTGAATGCAGTTCTGTATTTCTCTTCAGTCGGGCCGTTCCGCTCGGCCTCTGTAGCCTGCTGCTTCAAGACCCCTCTGGGACGGTCCCTTTACGACCTCTTCCCTTCAGCATACAGTGCACTCCGCTGGGACATGCATGTTCCACCTGAAACAGCCAGCCGTACTGTATGCACGAAATCAAAACACCTTTAGATATTACCAATAGTTATCATGCAAACTATTTTTATGTATGTAAATATTTAATGTATGTAGTATCTTACTCTGCTCATTTTATATATGTGCTGTAGTTAATGGTATAGCTTCATCTTTTCCAATCATTAATGCACCCATCATGCCTCGCTCAGTAAACTTAAACAGATGTCACAGGAACCAAAAGACACAGGCGGTTAACTTGATGTTGTCCTAGACTTTAATTGGTGACAGATTGATATGTCTTACAGACATGGAGTCTTCTTTAAGTGTACTACAAAACAAAAGAGCAAGCTTACTCTCTAAAGAACTTGCATAAAGCATTTATCTGGAAAAAATTAAATTGAATTTTAAAAATAATAAAAAATGTTCTGTTATCATCATATCACACATTTGTGTGCCTGTCAGGTCTTACAGTGACGGTTATGTCATTTGGGACATGCTCTATACATCTGTGCTACATGACATGATTACATGGGAAGTGGCCTGTTACAGACATTTCCCCTGTGAGTTATAATGTGCTCTTTGTCTAAAGCAGAGATGACCAAAAACAGGACAAAAAATCTATACTGTATAAAGCAGCTGGACATTAATGCAGAACACATACTCGCTGTCTCACAGTCATTTTGTTAGTGAGTCAGCTGGGAAGAGAAGCATTTCGCTGTGAGTTACAATAAATGGTGTTATGGAAGGACAAAATGGTTCACGAGTAATCTTTAGGGAAAGCTTTCTCACGTTAATCTTTAATATGAGCGATTTCCAAATGTACATAACATCCTGTAAGGGTTATGAAATGAAAATTCGTCATCGTTTACTCACATTGTTTCAAACCTGTGGAATACAAAGGGAGATTTTTTTTTCTGTTCTATTCCATACAATGAAAGCGAATAGAGATGAATGCTATCAAACTCTGTTAAAATTATGGATGTGCCTGATTCTATGGAAGCCTGTTTCTGCCACTGAATAAAAATAAAAAAGGTAATTGCGACAATTATTTTTCTCACAGACTCGCAATTCTCAGAAAAAAAACTTGCAATTCTGAGAAATCAGAGAGATCAGAGACAATTCTGACTTTTGTTTTCTTAAAATTGCATGATATAAACACAGTTGTGAGAAATAGTCAGAATTGCGAGATAAAAACTCACAATTCTTGACTTTTTCTTGCAGTTGCAAGTATTTCGCAATTCGAAACTTTTTTTTCCTTCCAATTCTGACTTTTTTTCTCACGATTTTATTTTGCAATTCATTTTCTGAAAAAGTCACGTGAGATATGAACTCGCAGTTCTGAGGAAATAAAAAATTGCGTTGCGAGATATAAACTCACAATTCTAAGGAAAAAGTCACATTGCGAGATATAAACTCGCAATTCTGAGAAAAAAGTCACATTGCGAGATAGAAACTTGCAATTCTGAGGAAAAAAAGTCACAACTGTGAGATATAAACTCAAAATTCTAAGGAAAAAAGTCACATTGCAAGATATAAACTCCCAGTTCTGAGAAAAGACACAATTGCGTGATGTAAACCCGTAATTCTGAGGAAAAAAAAGTCAGAACTGTGATATAAACTTGCAATTCTGAGAAAAAGTCACAATTGTGATATAAACTCGCAATTCTGAGGAAAAAAATTGAGTTGCGAGATATAAACTCATAATTCTGAGGAAAAGTCACAATTGTGAGATATAAACTCGCAATTCTGAGAAAAAAGTCACATTGCGAGATGAGGAAAAAAGTTGTTGTGAGATTACAAACTCCCAGTTCTGAGAAAAAAGTCACAAATGCGTGATATAAACCCGCAATTCTGAGACAAGTCACGTTGTGAAATATAAACTCACAAACCTGAGGAAAAAAGTCACAATTGAGAGATAGAAAATTTGCAATTCTGAGAAAAAAAGTCAAAATTTAGAGAAATAAACTCGCATTTCTGACAAAAAAAAGTTACAATTAAGAGAGATAAAATTTCTGAGGAAAAAAAAAATCACAAATGAGAGGTACAAAGTCACGTTTCTGAGAAAAAAGTCACAAATGAGAGGTATAAACATTCAATTTCTAGAAGTCACATCGCATGATATAAACCCGCAATCCTAAAAAAAGTCACGTTGTGAGATATAAACTGGCAAATCTGAGAAAGAAGTCACAATTGAGAGATATAAACTCACAATTCTGAGGAAAAAAGTCAAAATTATGAGTTTGTCTTGCAATTCTAACTTTATTTCTTAGAATTATGACTTTATTTCTTAGAAATTCGCAATTTGGCAGAAAAGGGCTTCCATATGAATCCAAATACCATGTTCAGAAAGGAAATGACGCGTACTACGGAACCCCTGAAGGGAATAAATAAGAGATGGGAGGAAAAAATATATTTCAGTGCCTTCTCTCGCAATTATATCGTTGGCTAATGATACTGTATATAAATTGCCAGCATCAGGGAGCAGTTATTAATATGCGGAGCATTGAAAAATCGCCTTAAATGTGTGCTCACTTTTTACTTTCACTTTAGAGATTCGCAATCACACGTACTCTGTGTGTATACTACAGAACGACAGTACTTACTACACATTTTACAAGATTAGATGTTTGTCTGCAGATTCTGCAAATCAGTTGCTTTCAGGCATCTCACCTTTCTCAGTTTTTGTGGTAAGTGAAATTTTATGTAATGTAATGTAACAGGCTACCGCTAGCAAGCGGCTAACAGTGTCCCTAGTGGTTCCGCAGAACGCATTTTCATGGTTTTTCATGCCTTTATGAATACGGATTCACTATTTGGGCACATCCCTAAATAGTCCATATGAGACGACAGCATTACTAGCTGAGAATTTCCCCTCCACAGATGTGATTTCTGTCATTTCTTCACTTTTATTCTTTTTTGGAAAAAGCAGTGTTAACATCCTGCCTAACATTTCCGTTTGTATTCTGCAGGAGGAGGAAAGTCATACAGGTTTGGAACAACATAAAAAAAAAAATATACTGAATGTTCATTTTTGGGCAAACTATCCCTTTAATGGTGATTGACGAAGGCCTTGAAGTCATCATTTGCGTGTTTGTTTGCCGTCTGTACCGAATGAGTTCCGTGTTTGGAGGAAGTCGTAAAATATCTTGAGGGTGTCCTCGATCCAAAATCAACACGAAAAGGAAGGCGCACTGAACTTTGCAGCTGCCCTCCCAGGAACTGTACGATATTCCCTCCTTTTACTTAACGTGTAAAGTATTCAAACACTCCATAAATACTCTGAAATCATTTTCATGCTGGAGTGTTTAATATCAGCGCTGCAGTATGATGGATTGGCACCTTTATGAGGCCATATCTTGTTTATTTTATAAAGTCTGTAAAAGCCGACTGTACGAGACAGAGATGAATGCGGCGCTGCCTTGTGTTGTGACGTCAAGCTGTACTCGCTGACCAGCAGTCAGTGACGCTACGTTTATTATTCTGGCCTCTCTGAAAAATGTGGAAAATTTGTGTCTACATTTGGCCAAAAGTTTTAAATTGTTTGCAGCGACTGGAGATGCAAAGGGCTGATTCTCGTTAACCATCACAAGACTCACAAGGATTGATGTCACAATGAAGCCGCAGTATGTGCATGTGGTACAGTTTGTATTGAATAACTCCTAAGACTCCAACAAATTGCTCATGAAAGTTGCTTGCGTTCCAGATTGTGCTGCAGTGTTTATTTTTCCGGTATCAGTTTACTTATTGTTGGATCTGTTGCTTTTTTTTTTCTCGATTTTTATTTAATATTTAATGCAGTTGGAAATCTTTGGCTGATTAGTGATCTTGGTATTGATTTTGCTAACAAGACCTGGTCCAGACATGAGCTCACTGATTTGAAAAGTCATACAAAACAAAACAAAACAAAACATGATTCTGGTGTGTCATTTTTAAAATGTTCCAGCTAAGTTTTTGTTGTTTTAAACTGGTTTTGTTTCTTAGAAAATGCCTCCCTGGTATGTTTTCTTTAAAATGTTATTCATTTGTAAAAATCAATACAAAATCAGCTTAAATGCAGTGCTTCTGAAAAGATGTTGTTTTTTTTTAGTTTGGTTTGGTTTTGATTAGTTTGTTTCTGGTTTTTGAGATTGTTTTTGTTCAGTTTGCTTGGTTTGGTTTGTGTTTTGATTTAGTTGAATTTTGTGCTTTTATGTTCATTTTCATTTGTTTTTCCATTTAGTTTTTGTGGTGTTTTCCTTTCTTTTTTTTTTTTTTTGCATTGTTCATTTTTGTTTTTGTTCAGTTTGCTTGGTTTTGTTTGTTTTGTTTTAGTTTATTTTTGTTTTGTTTTTGTTTTTGTTTTTTATTTTGGTTCATTTTCATTTGTTTTTCCATTTAGTATTTGTTTTGCGTTCTTTTTGGGTTTTCATTTTTGTTTAGTTTTTGTCTGTTTGCTTTGAGTTTTTTTTTGTTCGGTTTGCTTGGTTTTGTTTGTGTTTTTAGTATCATTTTCGTTTTGTATTTGCTTTTGTGTTCGGTTAATTTTCATTTTTGTTTTTCATTTAGGTTTCGTTTTCATTTTTTTACTTGTTTTCTTTTGTTTTTGTTTTCAGTTAATTTTTGTTTGGTTTGTTTGCTTTAGTTTGTTGTTTCATTTTGTTTGTTTTGTTTGTGTTTTGTTAGTTTTTCATTTAGTTTTTGTTTTCTTTTTTGCTTGTTTACTTTCGGTTTTGGTTTCAGCTCATTTTTGTTCAGATTTGTTTGCTTTGGTTTGGTTTGTTTTTGTTCAGTTTGCTTGGTTTGTTTGCATTTTTAGTTAATTTTTTTTTGTTTGTTTTCGGTTCATTGGAATTTGTTTTTGATTTAGTTTTTGTTTTCATTTTTTGTTTGTTTTCCTTTGTTTTTGGTTTTGTTTTCAGTTCATTTTGTGTCCAGCTTGTTTTTTTTTGTTTGTTTGGGGTTTTTTTGTGCATGGGTATATTAAATGTTTTCTTTTCTTACTGTATACCTCTCTATATAGTTTTTTTTTTTTTTTTTTTTTTCCTAAATTAAATCAGAATCCTTTTTTTGTATGTTGTAGGTAGGATGTGTCCAGCCTAGTCTCTTTTATTTTATGAGTTTGAAAGATTTTTTTTGTTCAAATATATTTTTGTATGATGTAGATTTGATGTGCCCAGTCTTATATATTTATGTCTTTGAATATGTTTGATTTTGCTGTAATTCCAGTGATTTTGTCCTTTCATTCATGTTGTTTTTCTCTGTTTTTGTTTCTCAGAAGAAGAACCTGCACCTGCTGTTCAGCGTGTTTCTGCTGGGCTTCTGGGGAATCATCCTTCTGGCTTGCCGTCTTTACTGGATGGGCAACAAACCTCCGAACTTCTCCAACTCAGACAACCCTGCAGCAGACTGTCCTTGTTTCCTAACTAGGACGCTAACGTTCTTTTTTCTCCCTGCCATGAACGTTTGGCTCCTCCTGTGCCCAGACATGCTGAGTTTTGATTGGTCAATGGACGCTCTGCCTCTTCTGAGGACCATTGCAGATTGGCGAAACCTCCACACCGTGGCCTTCTACACCTCGCTTCTAGCGCTGGCGTGGTTCGGGCTTTGCCATTACACAACCAAAAGCAAGGAGACCAACGGGAAAGCGCATCATGTAGCAAACGGGAAGTCCACAAACGGACATAGTTGTAGCTCAGATTATGAACACTCAACATTTTACTCAAACTCAGTACAGATGAATGGAACAAACGGTACTGCAAAACACTATTCGTCGTCATCTTTACCCACCACAGAGAGTTTGGTGGTCTTCTCATTAGGTCTACTGGCCATTCCCTTCATCCCTGCCACAAACCTGTTCTTTTATGTTGGGTTTGTTGTGGCGGAGCGAGTACTGTACATCCCTAGTATGGGCTTCTGCCTGTTGGTAGCAGTAGGGATGAGAGCTTTTTATGTCAGATTAAGGAGAAAGTCCTCCAGAACTTTGGTGATCGGCTGCTCTGCTGCCCTAGTCCTTCTTTTTGGGATTAAGACGGTGTTGAGGAACCGTGACTGGCAGAATGAGGAGATGCTATACAAGTCAGGGATATCTGTGAACCCTGCTAAAGGTAATTTTAACACAGTCCAAGTAAATCAGGAGACTCAACCTCCTATTAACTGTTTTCGAGTCTTATTTTAGTAAAATTGAAGTAATATATTACAGTTTTTATTAATATATTAAAGGTTTTTTGTTTATATTTTAATTGTAGTTAAAGTTTTAGTACCTTTTTTTTTTTGTCATTTTTATTATTTTTTTAATGTCTATATAAATTTTATTCATTCTTAATTTAGTTTTTGTTTTAGTACATCAAGTTAAACTAAATTTAAACCGTTTCAAAAATCAGACCAGAACTTTTATTTTATTTTATTTTATTTTATTTTTAATCTTTTTAATATTTAATTTTTTAAAATTGCATTTTTTTTCTTATGCTGTAAACATTGTAATGACATGGGAAAAATACTAAATTTACAAAACATTTTTTTCTAGTAGTCAGGAGAATATAGATTTTATTCATTTTTACTTTAGCTTTAGTTTATTTAGAAATCAAGTTAAACTATTTTTTCTTTTTAACTAAATTAAATTTTTTTTTTTAAAAATTAAATTTTTCTTATTTAAGTTAATATTTTTATTTAATGTAACTGGTGTTTTTTGGTTTGAGTTTTAGTCTGAATAATTCAGGAGATTTTTTTTTTTTTTGTATTATTGTAATATGATTATTTTTTCTTAATATTTTGAATGTTTTCATGTTTATATGTTCTGTTTATTTTCGTTTTAGTTTTTTTTTTAGCAAATATTTTGCCATTTTTTTATTTATATATATATATATATATATATATATATATATATATATATATATATATATATATATATATGTCTATATAGATTTTATTAATTTTTACTTTAGTTTTAGTTTATTTAGTACATCAAGTTAAGCTAAATTAAATATTTTTTTAGAAATCCGTTCAAAATTACTTTATTTTATTTTATTTTATTTTATTTTATTTTATTTTATTTTATTTTATTTTATTTTATTTTATTTTAATAAATTCCCAAACATTTTTGGTGGCAGCAGGATGTGTTGCGGTCATTTATTTCCCCAAATATTTTGGTACAAACCTAAAATAGCTGTTGCTCATCATAAAAAATTTTGAGGTTTGAGGGTGTTTGTATGATGTTTCCTTGGCCTCGTCATTTCTGTACTGATTTTTGGTCTATTGCTCAAATAATTAAATTTAAATCTAAAATATTTATTTAAATCATTTTTAGCTGAGTGCTATTGGCATTTACGAAGTGTGCGCTGCATAAAAAACAAAACTACAAATTCGTTTTTAAGTGCTAAGTTCCATTAGTGCAGAAAATATTACTTGGGTCTAATTTATTATAAGCACAAGATGATGATTTAATGCATTAGAATCATTAGAAGTTCCCCCGGTTTATCACTCACATGGATTCATGCATCAAACTCATTTTGTGTGTGAAGGAGAGTCTCTGAACTGTTAAATTATCGTCCTCTCTGATTGAATTCCATCTATTAACGACAGCCCGTTATCTTCATTTGGTAAATCTCTCAAATTGATTGTCACAATTTCATTTAAATCATTTATCAAGCCAGACTGCATCAATATGACTTTGTAATTACCTCCCGTGATCCAATTTTACAGGCCGTGGCATTCTCGCCCCTTTCATGGCACAGATTCTATGCATGGGTAGCGTCTAAAATTGCATTATTATAATGTAATTTACTTTTTTCCTTGCTTGTGCCTCTCATAAGCCTTTATGAATTTCAGATTATGTATCTAGTTTACTATGTGACTTGGAAGCACAAAACGTTTGTATAAAGTTTCACAATGTAGCGCTGTGAAAAATCAGACCAGAACTAATTATCTTATTTAATTTTATTTAATTTTAATTTTAATTTTAATTATTATTATTATTATTATTTTTTTATTTTTTATTATTTATTTTTTTTCCCTTAAAAATGAGACGAGATTACTTTTCTATGCTCTTTTTCCGAAGAAGAAAGAAAATCAGATGTGCCTAGACTAAGGTTGCAAAAAACAGGAAAACTTCCAAAAAATTTCCAGAAGTTTCCAGAAATTTGTAAAACTTTTTGAAAACTTTTGGAATTTTTCTGGAAATTTTTCACCCCCTTTGCAACCGTAGCCTAGACTAATTTCTTGTATTTTATAAATTTGAGTATGTTTTATTCTCCTTCCTCAGCTTGGGGTAATTTGGGAAACGTTCTCAAGAACCAGGGAAAGGTGGTGGAGGCCGAGCGAGCCTACAGGAACGCTCTGTACTACCGGAGGAACATGGCTGACATGTTATATAACCTGTGAGTGAGCAAACTTTCTCCTAACAGCCGACTATATCGATCCGTCCTATTAAAGCTGAGGAATTCTCCAGAGAGGCCAGACTCTGACTGTCCCCAGATTCATCAGCCTTCCACAGTACGGTGACAGGGACCCCCTAGACACATTAACCCCCACAGTCAGGGCATGAAGGCACTTAAAGGAGAAGATTCACATATAATGTACTCACCCCCTTGTCATCATAGATGTTCATGTTTTTCTTTCTTCAGTCATAAAGAAATAGTTTTTTGAGGAAAACATTTCTGCTTTTTTCTCCATATAATGGACTGATATGGTGTCCTGATTTTGAACTTCCAAAATGCAGTTTAAATTAACGATCCCAAATGTGGTTATAAACAATCCCAGCCGAGAAAAACGGGGCCTTATCTAGCAAAATGATTGGTTATTTTTATTTAAAAAAAAACTATTTAAATACTTCTTAATCTCAAACGCTCGTCTTGCCTTTCTCTCCCTGAACTCTGTTTATTCTGGCTCAAGATAGTTAGGGTATGTTGAAAAACTCCAATCGTATTTTCTCCCTCAACTTCAAAAATCATTTCAAAATCATCCTACATCGCTGCAGAAGTACCGACCCAGTCTTTGCAAAGTGAACATGCAAAGAAGATCAAACACCCTTAGCAAAAAAGGTAAAACAGCGATATAGGACGATTTGGTGATTTAGAAGTTGAGGGAGAACATGAGATGGGAGTTTTTTGACATACCCTAACCGTCATGAACCGGAACAAAAACAGTCCAGGCAGAGTAAGACAAGACGAGTGGCATTAAAAAGTATATAAATTGTATTATTTTTATTAAAATAACAGATCGTTACGCTAGATAAGACCCTTCTTCCTCGGCTGGGATCATTTACAACCGCATTTGGGATCGTTTGAAGACGTATCTAAACTGCATTTTGCAAGTTCAGAATCAGGGCACCATAGCAGTCCATTATATGGAGAAAAATGCTGAAATGTTTTCCTTAAGAAACATATTTTTTACGACTGAAGAAAGAAAGACATGAACATCTTGGATGACAAGGGGGTGAGTACATTATTTGTAAATTGTTGTTCTGGAAGTGGAGTTCTCCTTTAATACATAATTCATATACTGCACACGTTTGGGCTGTTTTCAGTAATCCCTATAAAGCAGTGGGGATGGGGGTCCTGAGGCACCTCACAATTGGATTTGATTTTAATTCAGGGAGTTGTGATGTGATTACAAAACGATTCTCGATGCATCTCAATTTTTCAGCAAGAGCGTAACCAGTGAGCCAGTTTAAAGTGATGGATTTTGCACAATACAGGTCATACCTGGGACGTTTTCCTGCATATGCTTTTTCATTAAACAGCATTATATTAGAGTGCCCCTATTACGCCATTTTTAACATTTCTAATATTGCTTTGGGAGTCTTATTATAGGTTTACGTGCGTCACGGAAGTGGGATTCAAATTACTAACGACTCATTTAGGCTGTACAGAGTCAATTCTTTATTTTGGGAAACAATAACTTTATCGTGCATTTTCAGCTTTAGCAGGTCGTTTACATTCACATGCAGCTACATTACACACTGCATGAAAGACAATACTGAAATGGCATAATAGGGGCACTTTAATTAGAATAATAATTAGCATGGAAATCAGAAAGTAAATTTGAATTGCTAATCATTTAAAACTATTATAATCAGATTTTTAATTTGATGTATTTAAAAAATGTTTTCATTCCTGTTCATTTGTTCCTGCAGAATAATTCTTACAGGGAACCTAGCTAGTCCATCAATTTCAAATATGCCGTTGATTTAAAAATGTTAGTACAAACTCAGGGCTTTTGGGTTTGTTTTCGTTCTCTGGAAGTCAATTTCATAGTTTTTAAACTTGGGCTATATCTACACTACCAGTCAAAAGTTTTTGAACAGTAAGAATTTTAATGTTTCGTAAAGAATTCTCTTCTGCTCACCAAGCCTGTATTATTTTATCCAAAAAGCAGTAATATTGTGAAATATTTTTACTATTTAAAACAACTGCTTTATATTTGAATATATTTTTCAAATGTAATTCATTCCTGTGATTTCAAAGCTGAATTTCAGCATCATTACTCCAGTCTTTATTGTCACATAATCCTTCAGAAATCATTCTAATGTGCTGATTTGCTGTTCTAGAAACATTTTTATTAATATTGTTATTATCAGTATTTAAAACAGTTGAGTAAATAAAACAGTTGAATAAAAAGCTTTTGTAACATTCTACACTATACCATTCAAAAGCCTCAGTATAGTCAGTATAATTTTTTTTTTTTTTTGTTAGAAATTAATACTCTTATTTATCAAGGATGCTTTAAATTGATCAGAAGTGATGATAAAGACATTTATAATGTTACAAAATATTTCTGTTTCAGATAAATGCTGTTCTTCTGAACTTTCTATTCATTAAAGAAACCTGAAAAAATTATATTCAGCTGTTTTCAACAATAATAGTAAATGCTTTTTGAGCAGCAAATGAGAATATTACAATGATTTCTGAAGCATCATGTGACTGGAGTAATGATGCTAAATATTCAGCTTTGAAATCACAGAAATGGCATTTTAAAATATATTCGAATAGAAAAGTTATTTTAAATAGTAAAAATATTTCAAAATGTTGATCAAATAAATGCAGGCTTGGTGAGCAGAAGAGATTTCTTTAAAAAAAAAAAAAACATTTAAAATCTTACTGTTCCAAAACGTTTGACTGGTAGTGTACATTAATCCGGATGCTTTTGAAAATGTTTTTTCGTTTTAAACCGCTCTCCATCCACACTAGCGTTTTCAAGCATTTTCCTAAAGTTTCTCATCCACACTGAAACATCCGAAAACATTTAATTCTCCTTACTGCAGATGTGTAAAACCTCATAAAAGCTCACTGAGATGCTACAGATGGAACAGACATAAGATTTCATGCAGTTCTTCTGGCAGAATCATTTTATTTACAAAAACATCTCACCATTCACTGATGCGTCCAAGTCACACTCACTTACCATTATAAGTTTGATCTAAAACGCAAACGGCGTCCTGTTTTGCCGCAGGACAGCAATTGTGAGTAAATTTTCTGTCATCTTTGCAGGACTGTATAAACATAGATATCTGTTGGAGCGCCACATGACTGAACATGCGTCATTGTTTTTAAAAGCCTCAGTTTTCACAGTCCACACTATAACGCGGAAATGGCGTTTTGCTCCTTGTCTCAGTGTGGACAGAAGGCCAATATGGAGAGAAAAAGATGTGTTTTCAAACAAAAATATATTAGTGTGGACAAGGCCTTAATTAGATATCACTGAAAAAATGTGGATATAAATGAAGTGACTTTAATAGTTTGTTTTCCTATCTTTTTCCTTTTTTGCTAATTTGAATTAATTGTGTTAGCCATACTTTGTAACTGTTCTTGTTCTCATTTTTCCTTCCTTTTTGGATTGCAGGGGACTGTTGCTCCAGGAAAACAACAGATTCTCAGAGGCCCTCCACTACTATAAGCTGGCCATTGGGAGCAGGCCAACGCTGGCTTGTAAGTACAGCTCCTCTTTTTATGAACAATTTCAAGCCTCCTCAGTCTTCACTGTGTCCAGGCAACTACAAATTAAAAGGTCTGTGTGGTTCCGTGTGTGTGTGTGTGTGTGTGTGTGTGTGCGCTCGGACGAAGGCCAGCGTTGAAGAAATAATGATGATTCACAGGCCTTACACAGTCGCTCTGTTTCCACTCTTGTCAAGGAATGATTGACGTTTGATTCGATTTCAACTGAAAAAAAGAATCCAGGCCAAAATCCTTTTATACTATCTGGCCCGATGTGGATGCATTTGCTTGCGTCGTATCCAAATGAAAAGCGTGTGCTATTTTTGGCCGTTTTAAGGTTTCTCATAGAATTTCCCATGTTGTTTTTAATGTCATGGGAGGAAATTATTGCTGCTCTGCTTGAATGAGTAGATTTGCCCAGGGAGACAATTATCGTGATGTGTGGAGCGGGGTCTGGGGATTTTTAAGTCAAATTTTGCTTTACAAAAGGACAAGACATTTTGTAAGACATTTAGAATCAGCCAGTGTAAAATGAGGATGGTTTAGGGTCAAGTCTACCATGTTTTGTAGAAGATATTTTTAATACAAAAGAGTAGTGTTACTAAATATTATTTAATAATAAATACACTGGCGTATCAGCATATTAGAATTACTTCTGTTAGGATTAAGTGACACTTTGCTATCTTAGAAATAAATTACATTTATAAGTATATTAAAAATAGAGAAGTTATTTTCACAATTTTACAGTTTTTACTGATAATTTTTACTGTAATTTTACTGTTTTTAGTGATGATTAATTAACAGCCTTGGTGAGCATAATAGATTTCATTCAGAAACATAAAAAAATTATTTAAATTATTAAATTATTTTCTGACTTTTGGCATATACACTACCAGTCAAAAGTTTTTGAACATACAGATTTTTAATGTTTTTTTTTAAGTCTGTTCTGCTCACCAGGCTTGCATTTATTTGATTCAAAGTACAGCAAAAACAGTACAATTTTTAAATATTTTTAATATTTAAAATAGCTGTTTTCCTTTTGAATATATTTTAAAATGTAATTTATTCCTGTGATTTCAAAGCTGATTTTTTAGCATCATTACTCCAGTCACGTGATCCTTCAGAAATCATTCTAATATTCTGATTTGATGCTCAAAAACATTTATTATCATAATTATGTTGAAAACAGCCGAGTAGAATTTTTTTTCAGGTTTCTTTGATGAATAGAAAATTCAGAAGACCAGCATTTATCTAAAATAGAAATCTTTTGTGACATTATAAATGTCTTTTCATCACTTTTGATCAATTTAAAGCATCCTTTTTAAATAAAAGTATTAATTTCTATAATCCCCCAAATGCTGATTTTTTTTTTTTTTTTTTGGATTTTTCTGTTCATCAAATAATCCTGAAATGTACACAGCTTTTTTTAAATATTGATAATAATAATAATAATAACAATAACAAAAAATGTTTCTTGAACAGCAAATCAGCATATTAGAATGATTTCTGAAGGATCATGTGACACTGAAGACTGGAGTAATGATGCTAAAAAAATAGATTTGATCACAGGAATAAATTACATTTTTAAATGTATTCAAATAGAAAGCAGTTATTTGAAATGGTAAAAATATTTCACAATATTTCTGCTTTTGCTGTATTTTGGATCAAATAAATGCAGGCTTGGTGAGCAGAAGAGACTTACTGTTCAAAAACTTTTGACTGGTAGTGTATGCATATATTTATATAGTATATATTTTTCTATTAATCTTCTAATATTAAAAATCAAAATGAAAAAGCGTAAAAGTAGCACAAAACAGTACCAGAAACATACAAATATTATGGAATAATATAAACGGTAGAAAAAATTTTCATGCGAAAATATTTTATCCAAAAATATCCACTCACTCGCTGCTTCCCAACCATGCTGCTTTAGTGCAGTAGCATTTCCTCACACCGTAATGTGTTGTGAGACATCTGTAACAGATGCGTAATAGTTTGAGATCAGAGCACGCACATATTGCAGCTCATAGGAGAGTGATGGATGTCTACTTTCCCTGAGTCCCTGCTGCATAAGTCCTGATAGATTGTCCCGTCCTGTCATATAAACTCATTTAAGCCTGTGGTTCTGTGTGTATGCATGGTCTATAAAGAGCATCAGAATTAAGCCTGCAGCTGGAGTTGGATATTCCCCTGCTGATTTAGATTTGATTCTGGCCGGGTGGATAGTGAATATGTATTGGCACCTTATCGACTAGACTGCAGGCCGCTGATCTGCATAAATCAAATGGTTCATTCCAGCAGCCCCAGTGGAGGTCTTTCTTTGAGTCTTAATAAGCCTTATTACCTTTTGCACTTTTTTTCACCCCCTTTTTTTTTCTCTCTCTTTCAGCCGCCTACTTGAACACAGGGATTGTCCTGATGAACCAGGGCCGTCTAGATGAGGCCAAGCGGACTTTTGTCACTTGTGCCGATATCCCAGATGAAAACCTGAAGGATCCTCATGCTCACAAGAGCTCAGTCACCAGCTGTCTGTATAACCTGGGAAAGCTTCTTCATGAGCAGGGCCACCAGGAGGTGAGACGCTCTCTAGCACAGTTAAATCCTTTAGATTTTACACCGAGATGATGAGATGAAGTTATGTGAAAGTATAATAGTGAGTTTTCACACCATGGTTTTTTAGATCAATGCTTTAAACATGAAGTGTGTAATTTCTGATCATTTTCAAATTGGTTTCCCAGGAAAAAAAAAAGTGCTTGAAGTACTTGAATTTTTAAAATTTAAGGCCTGGAAAACCCTTGAAAATAGCAATTCTCCTGAAGAGGTACTTGAAAAGTGCTTGAATTATTGAAAGACAGGGTAAGAAATAAGTGTTGAATTTTGTCAATAAGCACATATCTTTTTACACACAATTCACGCAATTAAAAAAAACATTATACCCTTTTCGCTTTTTTCAGTTATTGTCATAAAACTAGCGAGCTAAGCCAGTTGTAGTATGGACAGTGTCATGTAAACATGGCTGAAGACGCGAAAAAAGGAACAGACAAACCGAATCAGTTGAGTCATTTATGCTGGAACTGCTCCGTTTGATTCAAATTGCAAACTCCATTTGATTCATTTCAAGCAGTTAACTAGCAAAAACCAGATCAAATTAAAAGAGCCATTTATTTTTGAATTTATAACGATTTTAAAAAGCACATTGTGTTGGGCGAAACTGAGCTTTTTGAAACTCAGAATCAGTTAAACAATTGCGTCACAGAATGATTCACTCTTTCGAAACGCTTCAATCGGATCACGTTTTGCAAATAATTTGATTCAGATCGGGACTTCAAAGCATGTATCATGAATCATTTGATTTTAGATTGAGGCTTCGGAGTCATTTGAATCATTTGATTTAGTTAGGAACCGGTTCGTGAATCATTTCGCAAATTGAATGATTCCGATCAAATGATTTGCGATACATGATTTGAAGTCCCAATCTAGATTGAATCAAATGATTCACAAAGTTCTGATCTAAGTCAAATGATTCCCGTTACGTGGTCCAGATCCTGATCTGAAATTATGGTTCTTCAGAGCGTGGATCACAAATCATTTGATTTAGATCAGAACTTCGGAGCGGGTTTGTGAATTTTTTGCTTTAGATTGAAACTTCAGTGCGGGTTTACGAATAATTTGTTTCAGGTCAGGATTTTTTTTTTTTTTTTTTGCTTACAGTTGTGGCTTTTTATGAATTAATGATGTATTCTGTTTTTAGGAGGCAATATCTGTATATAAAGAGGCAATACAGAAGATGCCCAAGCAGTTTGCCCCACAGAGCCTTTATAATATGATGGGTAAGTTTCTGTTTTAATATTTACATTAAAATATAATTCCTGGGATGGCAAAACAAAATTTTCAGCATTATTACTCCAGTCTTCAGTGTTACATGATCCTTCAGAAATCATTTGAATATGCTGAATTGGTGCTCATGAAACGCGTCCTATTAAAATGATAAACACAAATGTGCTGCTTAATAGTTTTGTGGAAATTATTATGATTTTTTTTTTTTTTTTTTTTTTTTCACAAATTTGAATGGAAAGTTTCATTTTTTTTTTTTTTTTGTTACTTTTATAACATGTATACATTTCTTAAAAATATAATGAAATAATACAATAATTAGAAATTATTGCATTAACATAATGGTTGCACTTTATTTTTACAGTGTGTGCACTTACAAAGTTCTTACTGTAACATAGTTGTTACTCAGTTATTGAAATTACTATAGTAAGATCACAGTATGTACATGCGGAACAGGACTGTAAAATAAATTGCTTCCAAGATCATTTAATTCAGTATTGTTGACGTTTGTCTCGTTTCCCGGCTGTTTGTTTATTGTGTCTGTGTGTAACGGACTGTTTTTCTTAGCAGACTTGAAGCTATCTACAAGGTAATAAAATCTACAAGATAAGCTTGTTAAGCTGTCTAGATGATAATCACATAATTTCAACAATATTTATTTGGTAAGCAGTTGTGTAATGACTGATATCATGTACAGCCAGCATGCCATTATTGCAAAATAAACTCCTTCAGGGTGATGTAAGACCTTACTGTCAGTCTTATTTAGCAATAATGACTGACTTGTGTACATAATTCCTTACGTACTGTAACTCCATATTGTCTCAGCATTGTGTTTGTAATTGTAAAGGCGCCTTTTCCTGTGAACCCACTTCCGTAGCATTCTTTGATCTATACAATTGATTTTGTCAGTTCGAGTCAGCAGCTTCACAAACAAGATAAGTTAGAAGCTTTGTACAGTACATAGAGCGTGAGAATCTTTCTGTTTTATTCAGAGCATGGGAGCAAACTGTTGGATTTTAATATGCAACACATTTACCAACCCACAACTTTCAGGCTTTCCCTCCCATCTCATTTTCTCACAATTATCTCCTCCTAACTGTATTTTTTTTCCTTTCCCCTTCTAATTCTTTATTTTTTCCTTTTCCCATGCTCATTTCTCTCCAAGCTCATTTGTTAATTTTTCGTTTTTGTCTTCATTTGTTTGTTGCCACTGTTTCAACTGTATTGGGCTTGTTCTTACAGCCAAAATCATCAGCTGTCTCCTCTGACCTGCTGAGCCAAATACAGCTTGACTAAGAAGGTCAGACTGTGTCTGTTAAACAATCATTTTAAATTGCTGAATCTAATAACACATGGACGTTTTTACGCTGCTGTTCAAAGGTTTGGGGTAGGTAAAACGTTCTGTTTAAGTGAAAACAGTGATGTTATGAAATATTACCATTTTAAAAAAAATCTATTTTAATAAACTTTCAAATGTAGTTTATTCTTGTGATGCAAAGCTGAATTTTCAGCATCATTACTCCAGTCTTCATTGTCACATGATCCTTCAGAAATCATTCTAATATTCTGATTTTATCCTTAAGAAAGATTGTTTTTCAGGATTCTTTGAAAAATAGAACATTCAAAAGAATAGAATCTATTACATCATAATTGTTTTTACTGTAACTTTTGATTTAGTTTATTGCATCCCTGCAATAAAATTTTAAAAATTAAAAAAAAGTATTACAGCAGGGTACAGTGGATGTCAGTGTTATTTTTTTTTATTGCTAAATTTAAGACCATTTCATTCATACTCTTTACTCTTAGGACTCTTCAGAAATATTGTTTTTCTGTGTCATGAATGCGGAAGTGTTTAAGATTTGCTGAATGGGTCAGAGTTTTCTGTATTTCTTCAAAATCCAAGTTAAGTTTCCAAAACAATATTCATGTTAATTTACAAACATATCGAAAGTTTAGTGACATCATCATTCCCAGCCATCGTTAGTGAGCCGCCTGCAGTATGTCGTCTTTTGTTTTTTTGTTTTTTTTAATCTTTAAAATAATAGCTGAAAATTCCAGCATTATTTGACTTCAGGCTATTTTAATGACCCACGTGTCCTTAATCTGACACCAACACGACATGGGTGCGGACAGAGGTGTATTGAGACTGGCAGGCCATGTGAAACCCCAGTGTAGTCACGTACCCTCTGCTTATGTTATTTTTGCTCTAATTACATTACATTAACATTGTTTAGGCTTTATTATCTCAGTGAAGTAGCTGCGATACGCTCTTCTGTAATAATCTGTCTGTGAGGAGCCTGTGTGTTATTGCAGGTGGGTGGGTGCTGGGGTATTAGATGATGTTTAAAGGATAGGAGTGTGTGTTTATACTCGTGTCATGAGGAGTCAGATTTTACGTCTGGATTTATAAGAGTAGGATTGGCACTGCGACAGGCCTGGCTTTGAACTGCTGAGCTGAAGTCCGGAGGACACAGTATTTTTGCAGTAGTATACATAGTATTTTCTTAGTTTCTTATACATAGCACAAAGGGCTCCAGTATCATATTTCATTGAGTGTCTGAATTTTCGTGGGTCATTTTCAGTTGATTTCTGCTATGGGATAAACCACGGTGAGGGGGGGGGTTATGTGCTTCCTTAACTTCTGACCTGTTGACCTGACCTCTGTCTCCTCCCCTTACAGGAGAGGCCTACATGAGGCTGAACAAACTGACAGAGGCAGAACACTGGTATAAGGAATCCCTCAGAGCCAAACCGGACCATATACCTGCACACCTCACTTATGGCAAGCTCCTGGCAATGACGGTAAACTCATACACTAATGGACACTGATTGAATAAAGGGGTTGGAACACAAATTAAGATATTTTTGATGAAATCCGAGAGCTTTCTGACCCTGCATAGACAGCAATGCAACTGATACGTTCAAGGCCCAGAAAGGTAGTAAGGACATTGATAAAGTAGTCCATGTGACATCAGAAGTTCAACCATAATGTTATGAAGCTACAAAAATACTTTTTGTGCACAAAGAAAACAAAAATAATGACTTTATTCTAGTGCTGTCAAACGATTAATCGCAATTAATTACATCCAAAATAAAAGTTTTTGTTTACATAATATATTTGTGTATACTGTGTATATTTATTATGTATATATAAATACACACACATGCATGGATACATTTAAGAAAAATGTTATGTTTATATATTTAATATATTTATATATAATATTAATTATATGAATAAAAATATATACATGCAAAACAACTGTATGTGTGTGTATTTACATATACATAATAAATATACACAGTACACAGACATATATTAAACAAAAACATTTATTTTGGATGCGATTAATCGTGATTAATCGTTTGACAGCGCTACTTCAAATAACGACTTTATTCAACAATTTTCTCTTTAATTTATGATGAAATATTCATTTATTAGGGTCTGAACACAGATGGTGCTCCATTTCTTCTTCTTCCTCTTCTTCTTCTTTAAAATGAATCGCATTGATTGAGGGCCTAAACATTTTTGAGGGCTCGAAAACATGAAACTTTGCACACACACCAAAAGTGGTGGAAAATTTACATCTGATGTGGGTTTCAGAAGTGGGTGTGGCAAAATGGCTTGATCGTACCACCTAACATTTCAACAAAGCTACATGTCACATAAATGTACGAAATTCAGTAGACACATGTAACACACCAATACCTACAAAAAAGTCCCTCGGTACGAAGTCCGAACCCCAACACGAAGTCTGTTATTTTGAATTTTCTCAGCAAGTTTTGTGCCGTTTTGGCCATTTCTAGGCATTGTATTTAAACGAACAACTTCTAGAGATTTAAACAGATCAACACCAAATTTGGTAAGTGTAATCTAAAGCTCTTTGTGATGTTACCTTGCGAAGTTTGATGTTTCGCCATTAAAAAGGAAGTTGTTACAATTCAGGCATACAATGTCTGATCTGCACCAAAATTCAGGTGTTTGATAAGAGTCCTGTCCTGAACACATGTCCATGCACATATTCCGTTATAGTCATAGCACCACCTGCTGGCAACAGGAAGTGGAATGTTTTATGCTCTAATGAACTCCTCAGAGATTTAATGACATCAGCATTACATTTGGTCAGTCTAATCTAAAGCCCTTTGTGTTGTTACCTTGCAAAGATCTTGAGTTTTCTTTGAAAGGCGTGTCCGTGGCGGCCTGACAAACTTCGATGTTTTGCCATGAAAAAGGAGGTTGTTATAATTCAGGCATAGAATGTCCGCTCTGCACCAAAATTCAGGTGTTTGATAAGAGTCCTGTCCTGAACACATCCCCATGCCCATATTCAGTTATAGTCATTGCACCACCTGCTGGCAACAGAAAGTGGAATGTTTTATGCTCTAACGAACTCCTGTCAAAAACAGAGATTTAATGACATCAACGTTACATTTGGTCAGTCTAATCTAAAGGCCTTTGTGATGTTAAATTGCAAAGATCTTGAGTTTTCGTTAAAGGGCGTGTCCGTGGTGGCCTGACAAAGTTCGATGTTTCGCCGTGTAAAATGAAGTTGTTATAACTCAGCCATATACAATGTCCGATCTGCCCCAAACTTCACATGTTTAGTAAGAGTCCTGGCCTGAAGACATTATAAGGCCAGTATTCAGTTCTAATCATAGCACCACCTGTTGGTAACAGGATACATCATATTTTACTCTAACTCAAACATATGTTCAATCTGCACCAAACTTCATATGTTTGATCAAAGTCCTGGCTTGAAAACTTTAAATGCCAATATTCAGTTATAGTCATAGCGCCACCAGCTGGCAGCAGGAAGTTTGGCACACATAAATGACTGACAAAAATTCCTCCTATGTTTACCACTTTAAATGCATATTGTTCACTGTTCGCTGTTTTCCTAAAACCACTGGGTGATGGTGAGCCCAGATGTGAGGGCCCTTTCAACGCTGCTTGCAGCTTTAATGATTGCTTGTGTTTTTCTAAACCATGACTTTTGCTCTTCTGTGGATCACAGAAGAAAACATTTGTCCATATAATAAAAGTCAATGGGTCCCAGGCAAACATTTTATGGCTAGAAAACACAGAGACATCAGCTAATTGACTAATTAGTATCTCAGACATCATTGTCTGGAAGGCAAAACTCTCTCGTTGAACGTTAAATACCCTTTAGGTATAACAAAGCTTGAGCGCACATTGGCTCTCTGTGTCTAAGACAGTCTACCATTATATAAAGAAACCTTTTTCATCCATAAATCTAAACCGAGAAGCCGTCCCTTAAGACCAAATGCATTCTTTCTTTCTCTCTGATCTTGAAACTTAAAACCGAAAAAATGAACCAGCTAAAAAACAGAAGACCGGATTACTCGCACGTATGCCCTGGGTCTGAATTCGCTCAGCAGAAATCCGTGTGGACAGATAAGAGAGAAGATGTGTTAAAAAGAGTTGAGGAGAGGCGATGGCTCTGAGAGTTCCTGCTCTGCCGTGGAGCGGATTGTCTCAGGTTTACCTGTGTCTGTCTTTTTTCATTTCCACTCTGGCCATATGGTCCTCTTCAGGCCTTTTTCATCCATGTGGCCACCACCATTTGATTATATAAAGAAAATACAGACCGTCTTAATTTACCATCTTTGAAAGCTCAGCAGACAGGAAAACCGGTGTGTATTTGAAAGAGGGATTGTGCTGAGGGCTTCTAGCAGAAATGGAGCTTCACTATTAGCTGTCACTGTCATTAATTACTACCCTCATGTCGTTCCAAACCCGTAAGACCTTCATTCGTCTTCAGAACACAAATTTTTGATGAAATCCAAGAGCTTGCAACGGACATGTTCAAGGCCCAGAAAGGACATTGTTGAGATAGTCCATGTGACATCAGTGGTTCAACCTTAATTTTATGAAGCTACGAGAATGCTTTTTGTGCGCAAAGAAAGCTTTTATATGAAATTGGCTTTTATTTTGTTTATTTAGATGTTCTTGACAGTGTCATAAACCTTTGTGCAAATAACCAAAACAGTTTAGTATTTATAGCATGCTCTTCATAAACAGTTTAGATTAACCACACATTTCAGCCAGTTACGTCATTTCACACAGCCAAGAATAAGCATTGTCAGATGAAAGGGTTTTGTGTCTCTGTCCTTCTTTTTTGTCTTTCTTTTTCCCCGTCTCAGTTGACTAAAACCCCAATCCAGGGACTTGCACTGTAACCAAAGAAAGCAAGTAAACTACACAAACTTCCTGAATGAAGCCATTGGAAGAGGCCAGAACAAGTCAGTCCGCCAGAGACAAAGTCAATCCATCACAGAGCCGTACTGCTGTGATGAAACTCGCTCAACTGAGAGCAAATTCAAAAGGTGTTGTCTCCACTTCAGAGCCGTATTGATTGTGAAGAATGTTTTCAGCTCAAAGCTCTCAGGTCCTTGCGGTTCTGCTTGCTTAATGCAGAAACGGAGTAAAACATGAGTACCCATAATCCTTTGGGTGAAAATAAAGCTACCTCAGGGTATGAGGTGGGCCTGGGCAGTGATTTGATCAGTTCACTGACCTTGAACAAACTTGAATGGATGAAAGGAAAAAAGTTTTGTGCACTTACATGGGTTTGATCAAGTGTAGTGAAGTATTTGTTTGTCAGTTCCACCTGTGTTGTTTGTGACTGATGTGGTTTTGCGCTGGGCTGTTTTGTTATTTGGGCTGTCAGAATAAAACTTTGAATGTTTTTTTCATTATCTGATATTCCAATTAATTTAATCAAATTAAATGCATATATCATTATTTGTTAAAAAAAAAAAAAAATCCCATTAGAAATGAAAGTTGTACTTCAATATTAAACCGTTCTGATAATAGAAAAATTCCCTACAATTCCAATTAATATGATTACAATTAATTACATAGCGTGATTAATTGCTTTAATTTTTATAGCTTTTTTTTCTGCTCACCAAGCCTGCATTTATTTGATCCAAAGTACAGCAAAAACAGTAAAATTGTGAAATATTTTTACTGTTTAAAATAAGTTTTCTATTTAAATATCTTTTAAAATGTAATTTATTCCTGTGATTTCAAATCATTACTTCAGTCTACAGTGTGTTTCACATGATCCTTCTGAAATCATTCATATATATATTATTATTTTTTTTTATTTTTTTTAAAGATGTAGATAGAAATATAGAAATTAGTACTTTCATTTAGCAAGGATGCTTTAAATTGATCAAAATTGATGATAAATACATTTATAATCTTACAAAAGATTTCGATTTCAGATAAATGCTGTTCTTCTGAACTTTCTGTTTGTCAAAGAAACCTGAAAAAATTCTACTCAGCTGTTTTCAACATGTTTTTTGAGTAGCAAATCAGAATTTTAGAATGATTTCTGAAGGATCATGTGATTGGAGTAATGATGCTTAAAAATTCAGCTTTGAAATCACAGGAATAAATTACATTTTAATATGTATTCAAACAGAAAGCAGTTATTTTAAATAGTGAAAATATTTCACAATATTACTGCTTTTGCTGCATTTTGGATCAAATAAATGCAGGTTTGGTGAGTGGAAATGAAATTAAAAAATGTTACTGTCCAAAAACTTTTGACTGTTAGGTTTTTTTTTTTTTTTTTTGTTAGTTTTTTTTGTGAAAATCAAGAATAATTTTTTCAGGAATCTTTAATGAATCAAAAGTTCAAAAGAACAGCATTTATTCGAAATGAAGTTATTTATGAAAATGTCTTTCCTATTGTCTTTTAATTCTTAAGATAATATACATTAATGATAAGGAAGCATTCATCCTGTCAGCATCACATTGTCCCAGCATCATTTCCAGTTGGGGAACGGGGAAATCTTCACGGTCAGGGGTCGAAAGAAGGAGACATGATGAAACTCAGTCCTTTCCCCTGCTGTGCTGACCTCCACTGACCTCCCTTCGCAAACTCACCGGGTCAAAGAGCCCAACCCCAGGGATGCGGGTGTGTGTCTGTGTGTGTGTGTTTCAGCTGCGTTATTGAATTCTCTCATTTCCGTCGCTAATCAGGCTCAGAATCCGTTGACGAACACCACGGAGACGCTGGAACAGCAGTTCGTCTGTTGTCTCTCTGATGTCATGCTCAGATTAAGGGGTCGGGGGTCCAGCACAGGGGTGTGTGTGTGCAGTTAGAGGAAAGAGGTTGAAGCAGGATATTGCTTTAGAGTGATAACACGAACTCAACGGATGACACTGAGAAATGTGTTTGTCAGGAATTGACAAAGCTTGTCGTTGTGCTGAATCTTTACTTATTGAAAAAAGGACTTTTTTCATGTGCAGCAAAACCTCAAAAAATGAATTTTAATATACACTACTATTAAAAAGTTTGGTCTTTTTATAGAAGTCAATACATTTATTCAGCAAGGATGCTAAATTAATCAAAGGATTTATGAGAGTTGAGAGTAAAGACATTTAAAATGTTTTAAGAGATTCTATTTCATTCATTAAAAAAATCCCACAAAAATATTAAGCAGCACAGCTGTTTCTAACATTGATACTGATAATAAATGTTTCTTGAGCAGCAAATCAGCATATTAGAATGATTTCCGAGGGATCGTGTGACGCTTAAAATTGGAGTAAATTCGGTTTTGCCATCACATGAATGAATTTAAAATGTATTTAAAAAATAAAAGTTATTTTAAATTGTAAAAACATTTCACAATATTACTGTTTTTATTGTATTTTAATCAAATTAATGAGGGTTTGAGTGAGCATATGGTGACACTTCTTTTAAAAACATTATAAGATTTTCAGGCTAAACTTTACTCTTGACTCTTTTTCCCCACCATTGCATATAAATAATACAAGTCAAGTGTTCCAAGTCACAGTTTCTTTATTTTTCTCACTCCTGACATGGTGTAAGTTTGCAAACATGCATGTCTAACATTAAACAGCACTGGCTTTATCAAGTGTAGGCATCACTGTGAATGCAATGCATTGATTTAAAGTTACACGTCACTGCACTGGGGATTTAAATTAGACAGTGTAAATAAAAATATATCTCTGTTTTGCATCTGGTCTGCGGTTAAATCCGTGCACGGTTGATAAAGTAAATCGTGAGAACAGGATATGATAATACATCTCAGACTGGAACCAGTATGAAATCTTTAGTTTTTAAGATGCACTGGAGGTGCATTCAGTTTTTATCGCTTGGTTCTCTGGAATATTTTTTTGTAATGACCTCCAGATATCTTTCTGGGTTCTCTTTCTTTTTGCCTAATAAATTATTTCTTAAACCAATATTTTATATTTATTTATTTAGCAGCATAATATAAGTCATCATACATGCATGCAATCCTCTTGCATTAAATATAAAATATAATTTTATTTAATTTATTGATTTATTTATTTGATTTAATTTTATTATTTATTTTATCTATTAGCTATAATACAAGCTATAATTTTGTCTGTTATTTATTTTTTATTTAAGGATAACTTGGAAATACTAATGCAGTCAAAGTGTGCAATTATAGCAGCATTAGGCACTAGAATTGCAAAACACATTTCCTGTTTCTCTAGTGAACATTATATATCAGGTCAAAGGTTAAAAATGAAAAATGTAAGTTTCCATGAAAACCTCGCCCTAAAGAAATTCCTGATATGCTTTGTTTGTTTTCATTTCAGGGTCAGAAAACGGAAGCGGAGAAGTTCTTTCTCAAGGCGATCGAACTCGATCCTACTAAAGGAAACTGCTATATGCATTATGGTTGGTAATACTTTATTTTATTTCTCCTAAACATGCACTCATGCTGAAATGACATTAGCCAGTCATCCAGTAATGCGAAGATAATGAGGTATATGAGTCTGCACGCTGCATCTAGCTTCGCTGACGTAGTGAAATTCGTGAAATACTTTGCAGCGCCTTGTGTGGTTTCTCCTCAACTCCGTATTGGAAATAATTGTTCGTATTTAGCTCTTTAGCTGACGTTGGTCTCGTAATTGAGGTTACCGTTTGTAGGCTCTTTCGCAGCAAGATAGATGGTGCCGTGCAGAAAGTCATTGTTTCGTTGTTATCTGAAGCGTCCCTGGTATACAGATGTTATTCCAGTGAGACGAAACCACCCACGCCTCAGCGAGCAGAGAGAGATAACGAGGCCTTATTTCTCTGAGGAAAAGCATACAAGTTTTCATGTGTGTCTGCATGAATGTGATTTAGCCAAATTATAGCCTGCAGCCATTTTCTCCTACTGAGACTCAGATTATTGGATCTCAGTTTACTTCCTAGGGATTTTTTTAACCTCCCTACAGTATTTTTGCTTAGTTTCAGCACCTTTTCTAGGGCCATATGATTTTCGTGATGCAGAAAACGCCGACGGAATCCAGTTGTAAAATTTAAATTTACTGTATAATGCGTAATGTCACGGAAGTTGCCAAATTTTGGACAAATAAATCAAGTCAATAATGCAATATGGACTAGTGTCTGTGAATATCAAGCTGAAAAAAGACTTTTAAATATGAATCCTGTATGTTCTGCACTTCTCTGTGTGAATGAATGGTGCAGGTGCGGAATTCAGAAAAATTAAAACGGAAAAAACGGAATTTGGAAAAGGAAAAAAAAAAATGAATTTGGAAAACAAATTATTAAAATATTAGTTTTTTTAAGGACTGTTTAGCAGAAAAATTATTTACCAGAATTTATTTACCAGAAAAATGTAAATACACAACACAGTATTTATGGGGAAAAAAGAGAAATAAATCAAATAATATCTTACTTTTTTAATACAATCAGTTAATTCAATAATTTCAAATGGAATTCAGACAATTATTGGAGAAAGCAGATTTTGGCTAAAATAAAACTGATTTTGAGGGGAGTAAAAAATAAATTGTATTTCATAGAGCCTTAATTTTTGTTAAACTTTTAATAAATTGCTGTTAAATTGTGTAAGTTTCATGATTTCAATTAATTAGACATGCTTTATGATTGATATAACAAAGTCTAGAGAAATTAAAAAAAAAAAAAAAAAAAACAGAAATATTAAAATGGGGAAAAAATGGAACCTAAAAAAAAAAAAACTAATTTGGGAAACGAATTATTCATTTTTAAGGACTGTTCAGCAGAAAAAATACTTACCAGAATTTATTGTAAGTACACAGCAAATTATTGGAAAGCACAGATTTTGGTTAAAATTAAACTGAATTTGAAGGAAAAAAATCAATTGTATTTCATAAATGTTATTTTTGTTAAACTTTTAATAAATTGCTGTTAAATTGTGTAAGTTTCATGATTTTGTGTAAGTTTCATGATTAATTAGACATGCTTTTTGATTAATAAAACAGTCTAGAGAAATTAAAATGGAAAAAAAGGAATCCAGAAAAATTAAAATTAAAAAAAAAAAAAAAAAAATGGAATTTGGAAAACAAAACGAATTTGGGAAAAAATAAAATGGTTTTCATAAGGCCCTACTGTTCTCAAATGATTACATTTTGTACATCACATCTTTATTTTCAGTGTTAAATTTTATAGTTGTTTTTTTTTACTGATAGTTTTTGATGAACAGGTCAGTTTATTTAACATTTTGTCCTGTCATTTTTATTAAGTTTAGTCATTTTTGCTGTTAATCAAATGGAAACGTTGATGAAAATAACATTTTAGTTGATGAAAATGTGAAAAATGAAAAAAAAAAAAAAAAAAAGTCAAACTGTAACAGACAAAATTTTGAAACATTTTTTTAAAAATTCTAAATGCATTTTTAGACAGTATGTTTTTAATCAACAGTATTATCCTAATAATACATTTTTTCGTCTCGACATACGAGTCTTCTTTGTATCATTTTTCCTCAGATCTTGTATTTTCATAGTTGACCTGTCCCTGGATGCTCCCATGTATGGATTTTGTCCAGATAAACACAGTATCACAGGCTAACCCCAACAATATGTTTTCCACTCGATCGTTGCCAAGGCATCTGCGTAATATAATTTAGTACGTGTCTGATCAGACATCTTTAGAACATGTACTATCCAAAGGCCATAAGGATGATCTTGTATTTCCTTCTATTGTTCTCTAGTGCATAACCACTGACTGGAGAACGTGGCTTTTTCTTTGTATTTTCCGCTTCGCATGATATGACGGCCACTGACGTTTGAAAGGAGCTGCTTCATGCCAGATTTTCGTACAATTGGTATAAAACCATTTGTGCCCTCCAAAAATGCCAAAATAAATGACAGTGTTCTAGGGATCTTCACTTTGTGTTACATCGCTTCTTAGGTTTCTACTTTGGTCATTTCTGTTTGGGAAAATATGTTTGGTTTTGGCTCTGCAGCGTTCAGACGTGTGGAGAGCCGCTTCACCAAATAGCAACAGGCTATTTATTCCACTTCAGTCTTGACCGATGCCTCTAGCAACGATACTGCAGAGGTTTCAGATCCCAGCCTTTCCGCAAGCGTACAGGAGTAAGCATTTAATTTGTCACGGAAACATGCCTATCGGAGAAATCTCAATTGGACAAATGGTCTGTCAGATGGTTCGCGCTGCGTACAGCGCCCTTGCTATCTCATGTTTCACAGAATCATTGAGAGGGCAGACCAAACTATCCATCCCACAGCCAAAGGAAATATTTCACATTTGTCTTTCCGAGGGAGTAAAAGCAAATATAAATTGAAATTCCCCCTGCTTTTTTTTCTTTCCTCAGGTCAGTTTTTGCTGGAGGAGTCGCGGCTTTTGGAGGCCGCTGAAATGGCAGAGAAAGCAGCCCAGTTGGACAGTGAAGAATTTGATGTGGTTTTCAGTGCAGCTCACATGCTCAGGTGAGTAGGACACGCTAAATCCATACGGACAACATTTTTTCACTGTGATTAAATACCCATATTCCTGGACAGAGCATAAACGTTTCTGTAGCACATAGCAGCCATATTGGTCAACTGGTGGTTTGCAAACCAAAAATGTGTCCCTGGTTTGTTTTTACAGGGTGGCAGCAGGAAATAATATTAAATACGTTAAACATCAAAATACTTTATAATACTTTATACATTAAAAAAACAAACACTTAAAGTGCATAAAGATAGAGAAGAGAGAGAGAGAAACACAGATTGTTTATTTATGGGAAATTTTGGTTTCATAGATAAATACATAAACAAATATTTATTAAGGGAAACTTTTAGTTTAATAGCAGGATTGGACAGATTTAAATAAAATTGACTTCCTGATTCAGAAATTAAATTAAATTGAAGGATGTTTGTCTGAGGCTAATAAAACCTCTTCAAAATATTAAAATATGGCACTGTCAAGGCTTGACCATTTTTATGTTTACTGTATAATTCAACAAAAAAAATACACACCATTTATATACCTTTTTTCATTCTGCTTCCTTAGATAGGGCCCTCTGAAATCCGTTTTATTTTTTCCCAAATTCTGTTCCGTTTTTTTGCATTTAAATTTTTCTAGACTGAATGGTAAAATTAAAAAGTCTTAATCCAAAAGCATGTCTTAATTAATTGAAATCGACACAATTTAGCAGCATTTTATTAAAAATTTAACAAAAAAATACATTGTAAGGCTTTAAGAAATGTTTTAATTTTATTTTTTTTTCTCAATTAAGTTTTATTTTTACCAAATTCTATGTTTTACATTAAATTTCTAAATATCAATTTATTGGTGTAATTCTTAAATTGTATTAATCAAACGCATATCTAATTAATTGACTTAAAGAATTAATTTATTATTATTTTTTTATTTTTTAGAAATACTGTGTTGTGTATTTACATTTTTCTGGTAAATAAATTCTGTTAAATAAATTCTTCCGGTAAATATTCCTTAAAAACAATGTTTTAATAATAATTTTATTAGTAGTACTACTACTACTATCATTACATTAAGTAATATATTTCTGTCACAGATTCTTCAAGTTAAACCAGACTTTTATTTTGACGGGTTGCTGTGAAGACCTTTACGTTTCTGTTTGTATATGATATGACGATAGTTTTTCTCAAAAGAACAACTTTTGATTTATTCATCCAAAATTCTGTGACAATCAAATTCTGTGACATTCCGCATTATAACGTAAATTCCATTTTTATGACTGGATTCCGCAATTCCGTCCACATTTTCCGCATTGCAGAAATCATAGGCCCCTATTTTGTAAATCCACTTCCTTTTTTTTATTACTACTGTAATAAAAATTCAGTGCTAATCCAGAAATTCAAATGAAGTTTATTTGATTTTGATTAAGAATTTTTTTTTTTTTTTATACAATGAACAGTATTGGTACTGTGTTTCGTTGCCACCTTGATATGTCCAATGTAAAGTCTAGATCCAGAAGCCAAGCCTGCTGCACTATAGGATGTATTTTCTGTCTTTCTCTTTTTCTTATAGTCTTTCCTCCTACCCATTTGCATAGATGCTTTCTTTCTATTGCACTGTACCGCAGGACATGTAATAGAAAGCCTGCATTAATACCCTCGCCTCAAGGTTTCTGTTGAATACCCTTCTCATGATTACTACATGGCGTTCACATGGTATATAGTTACACACTTCCTAAAAAGTATTCCAACCCTACAGCAGATTTTGCATGGTGCTTTATGCTACAAGAACACTCGGTTGTTAATTGCAGTCTTAGGCCGTGTCCCCTGCTTTCGTGCTAGCATGCGGTCCGACTCATTTGAAGATCAGGTTCCTGCCGTGTTTGTCTTGGAAGAACTTCCAGAAGGGTCTCGGATAGGGGGGCGAATTTGAGTGGGGTGGGGAAGCACGAGGCCGCCTCAGATGTGCGGCGTTTTCTTACGGCTCTCAGGGGCCCGTCTGCACTGACAACTTTGCTTCCTTACTATCAGTATCCTTGCCCTCTTCAAACGAACACTGGATATTCGAAACCACAGTCAAACTGTGTCACTGCCACGCAAAGTAAAATGTGACATTTTACTACTTCAAAACAAGATCTCCCGTATTGGAAACTCCAGTCCATCAAATTATGTCATGTTGAAATTATGTCTGAATCAGGAGAGGAATATGCACAGATCAAGTGCTGTTTATAAGTGAAAACAGTTCTAAACAAATATGTTGTTGGATTTAGGTGTGAGAGGACAGCAGGGGATGGACTTTTTCACTGGAGGATGCATTATTATGGATTATGGAGTCGTATTTGGCCAAAAGCTATGCTTAAAATGTTAAAAAGTTAAAATGTGATGGATTTGTGTTGTACAAACATAGTTTTGTTTCACAAGATGTTAATTGATGGACAGGAGTCATGTGGATTTAAGAAATAAAAAAGTCAAGAATTGCAAGATATAAACTCGGAATTGCAAGAAAAAAGTCAGAATTGTGAGATATAAACTCGGAATTGCAAGACAAATGTCATTAATTGCGAGATAAAAACTCAGAATTGCAAGAAAAAAATCTAAATTGTGAGATATAAACTAGGAATTGCGAGAACAAAAACAAGAATTGCGAGGTATAAACTCAAAATTGCAAGAAAAATGTCATTAATTGCGAGATATAAACTCAGAATTGCAAGAAAAATGTCATTAATTGCGAGATATAAACTCAGAATTGCAAGAAAAAAGTCAGAATTGTGAGATATAAACTAGGAATTGCGGGAAAAAATCAAGAATTGCCAGATATTAACTCAGAATTGCAAGAAAAATGTCATTAATTGTGAGATAAAAAACTCAGAATTGCAAGAAAGTCAGAATTGCAAGATATAAAGTCAGAATTTCAAGAAAAAAGTCAAGAATTGTGAGATATAAATTTGGAATTGCAAGAAAAAAGTCAGAATTGTGAGATATAAATTTGGAATTGCAAGGAAAAAAGTCAGAATTGCAAGATATAAATAAAATTGCAAGAAAAAGTCAATTGCAAAATATAAATTCGGAATTGCGAGGAAAAAAGTCAGAATTGTGAGAGAGAAATTCAGAATTGCAAGAAAAAAAGTCATCAATTGCGAGATATAAACTTGGAATTGTTAGAAAAAAAGTCAGTTGCGAGAGAAAAATTCAGAATAGTGAGGAAAAAAGTGAATTGTGATATATAAATTCAGAATTGCAAGAAAAAAGTCATCAATTGTGAGATATAAACTCAGAATTGCAAAAAAAAAAAAAAAAAGTCATCACTTGGGAGAAATAAACTCGGAACTGCAAGAAAAAAAGTCAGAATTGTGATATAAATTCAGAATTGCGAGAAAGTCAGAATTGCAAGATATAAACTCAGAATTGCAAGAAAACGTTAGAATTGCAAGATATAAAATCGTAATTGCGAGAAAAAAAGACAGAATTGAGAGCTATAAATTCAGAATTGTGAGAAAAAAAAATTGGATTATGGATTATGGACATGTATAAATATGATGGATTTGTTTCTTAAAAACACACAGAGTTTTGTTTCACAAGATGTCTGGATTGATGGACAGGAGTCGTGTGGATAACTTATGGATTATTGTAATATTTTTATCAGCTGTTTGAACTCATTCTGACGGCACCCATTCACTGCAGAGGATCTATTGGTGAGCAAGTGATGTCATGCTAAATTTCTCATCTACATCTTGGCCTAAGGCTGAATAAATAAAGCGGATTTTCATTTTTGGGTGAACTGTTCATTAAAGTGGTGAATTTTAAATGTCTTAGAGAGGGTTTTAGCGTTCTGACAGTCTTAATAGTCCACAGTCTGCTAAAAGCCTCTCTTTTGTCTTCAAGTCTAAATTAATCCCCTTTAAACACCACTTTTGTAACAAATTCACCTCCTTCCACAAGACAATTGCTGTCAGACTTCAGACAAATTGCCTCCTTTTATTAATCCATTGCTCTCCATTTGTTTCTATAGCTTTGTACTATCATGGAAGCTCTCATATAATGCAGTCTTACATGGTTACATCAATGGGTCATGAATTATTTTATGCTTTTTCTCGGAAGGTTGGTGACCACTTTGGAATGAAATAATGAGTAGACTGTGGTGGGATGGAGGAAAAGTTTGGTTGCCAAAAATTAAACATTTGGTTTATTGTATTTTGGAGGTTTATATCTGACTTGGGGAGGTCCAGTTGATGCTGTCTTTTAGATTTTCACCATATATTGCAGTTGCGGTCATGAAGACCAACCCAGTCTTAACACAGTTTTGACTCTGTGTTAAGGGTGGTCACTTTCCCACTGTTGATTATAACAGAATCCTTTCCCTGTCCCTGCAGACAATTGTGGTCATGATCAAGCCCCGTTTTATTGTGTGCATGTGAATGTGAAAATTACACAGACTCATCGTTTAGGAGGAAAGGATTGTAAAACAGAATTGTGGAGGGTGAACAGGAACACATGGTTCTGGTTAAATGCTTAGGTCCACGGTTGAGAACCAGTCATCCCATAGATTTTTATGTAACTTTTTTTTTTTTTTTTCCCTTTAGTTTTTCCTTTTTTTCTTAGATTTTAAAGTTAACAGGTCATTTTTACCCATATATGTTCAGGAAAGGTCAGGCCAGTAGGGAAGACCAATCATTTAATTTCAAGATGGATGCATCTAAATGAGGGGTTTTCAAACTTTTTGATGAAGACAGCTGTATAAGACTCATTCATACTGAATTAGAGAGGGGGGAAATAACATCACATGCAATTTGTTATTTTTAATGTCACTGAACAAAATTGAATACAGTAAATTAGTAAATAATATTATTTAAAATATTGATTAATTAATGTGATGTTTTCTATGGAAGCCCATTTCTGTCACTAAATAAAACATCTTTAAAAAAAAATTATCTCACACTTCTGACTTTTTGTTTGTATTGTTTTCAGAAGTGGGTGATACAAACTTGCAAATCTGAGAAATAAAGTTGCAATTCTAAGAAATAAAGTCACAATTATGAGAAATAAAGTCAGAATTGCAAGATATAAGCTCATAATTCTGACTTTTTTTCCTCAGAATTGCCTCTTTATGTTTCAGAACTTGCATTTGTGAGTTATTAATTTAGAATAGAGAGATATAAACTATCCTAGACTAATCAATTTTTTTTCCCCCTCAGAATTGGACTTCATAACTTGCAATTATGAGTTTATATCTTACAGTTCTAAGAAGAAAGTCAGAATTCCAAGATATAAACTCGGAATTGCAAGGAAAAAGTCAGAATTGCAAGATAAATTCAGAATTGCGAAGAAAAAAGTCAAAAATTGTGAGATGATAACTTGGAATTGCAAGAGAAAAGTAAAGAATTCTGAGATAGAAACTCAGAATTGTAAGAAAAAATTCAAGAATTCTTAGAAACTCGGAATTGCCAGAAAAAAGTCAAGAATTTTGAGATAGAAACTTGGAATTCCAAGAAAAAAAAGTCAAGAATTCTGAGATAGAAACTTGGAATTGCAAGAAAAAAAGTCAAGAATTCTGAGATAGGAACTTGGAATTACAAGAAAAAAAGTCAAGAATTCTGAGATAGAAACTCAGAATTCCAAGAAAAAAAGTCAAGAATTCTGAGATAGAAACTCGGAATTGCAAGAAAAAAAGTCAAGAATTCTGAGATAGGAACTTGGAATTACAAGAAAAAAAGTCAAGAATTCTGAGATAGAAACTCAGAATTGTAAGAAAAAATTCAAGAATTCTTAGAAACTCGGAATTGCCAGAAAAAAGTCAAGAATTTTGAGATAGAAACTTGGAATTGCAAGAAAAAAATTCAAGAATTCTGAGATAGGAACTTGGAATTACAAGAAAAAAAGTCAAGAATTCTGAGATAGAAACTCGGAATTGCAAGAAAAAAAGTCAAGAATTCTGAGATAGGAACTTGGAATTACAAGAAAAAAAAAATAAAAAAAAAATATATATATATATATATATATATATATATATATATATATATATATAAAAACTTTTATATATATATATATATATATATATATATAAAAACTTTTATATTTTTTTATTCAGTGGCTGAAACGGACTTCCACAGTTTTCAGTCATTTGTAAATATAAGTAATATCAAGACACCATGTAAATTTGTCAGGACACATCCTTATTCTTTGATTAGAATCATAGAACATGAGGACTTTGGAAGACCCTTCAACTTTATATTATTCTTATTGCTTCCATGAATATTTGAATTATTTTGTTTTTTGTTTTTTTTAGTTTTAGTAGATTTTAGCTATTAGGACATTGTAACCTTGTAAGCCATTGTAAGCTGATTTTTCACAAAGCCACTAAAACGTTGTGACCTAAATGTGCCGTGTCTCACTGTACAAAGGGAAGGACAACACCATGTTTAGCTGTTCAGAGTTCACCATGACCCAATACCTTCTCCCACTCAGCACTTTATTTTATTTTTGGCTTTTTAATACAGAATAGCACAGTGAGGAAGCTGAGAATGGGTTTGGAAATGTTGCACGCCACCAGTGCATGTGTCCTAAACGTAATGAAAATGTGTCTGTTCTCTTTAACTCATCATATCTTCAGATTTGCTTGTAGCAATTTCCTCCTGAATTGTACGTCTTAATTTATCTTCTTATTCATTCATCTCTCTTCCCTCATGTCAAGGTTAAGAAACTGGAATGTTTTCCACACATATAATTCATCCATCATCTTACTGCTTGAATATTTCAAGTACATTACATACTATTTTCCCTTAATAAAAAGCTATACCTTGAAGCATTTAACCTTGGCTCTTTTCAGCAAAGAGTTTTGCTGAGGATGAAGAAGGGTTTATAAAACCAGCCACTATAAGAAAAGCGGTCATCTATCATAAAGGAAATCGTCAGCTCTCTTTCATCATTACAACCCAGCCTTTCTTGGCTGACGGTCATTGTCTCCATATTGAACTCTCTTCAAAAAGGAAATATTGCTACCAGCAGGTACAAGCAGCTAGAGAATGGGTTTTTTTTCCATTCCTTGGGTTGTAAAGAAGGTAAAGCTCTTCAAAGAGCATCCAGTAGGTTGTAGGTCACGACCTAAGAAATGAGGGCACATTTTCTGCTTAGAAATTGTGAAGTCGGGCAGTTTTATAACCCTGTTTGGCTTCTCCACAGTTTTCCATGGCATTAAAGTTGGTCCCATGTTTAATGGCCAGCGATAAACTTGTGCAACAGGGTGAAGTAACATGCAATGTTTATTTGCTCTTTCAGGCAAGCCAGCCTCAATGATGCAGCAGAGAAGTACTACAGACAAGCAGCCAACCTGAGACCTAATGTAAGTACCCGAGTCGTGCCACACGTGGGACGTGTGGCATGCGCACACATGGTGGTTGACTGTAATTGATTGGTGTGACTCAACTGCTCCCCATCAGTGACCAACTGTACAAGCTCTGCTGGCGGTTTTGGGGTTTGTTTTCACAGCATTAGTCTCAAACTTTAAAGAGACGCAGTATGTCAGGGAAGTGTACTGTGAGGTTCGCAAAACACACCGTTGTTTGATTTTTTTGGAATATGTGGATGTGTTTGATGTTCGGTGTACAGCTGCCTGAAAGGAAGTTTCCCTGTTCACCAGACAGACAGAAGTGCAAAATGGAAAAATGGAAATGTAGAAAATTAGAAATATTTTAGTAGGCTAAAATGAGACTTAAGCTTGTTAGGTGTAGTCAAGTTAGTTTTGTTTTGGAAAAAAAAAAAAAAAACGTGGAAAAACCTTTATTTAAACTAAACAATCCTGGAATCCGTTATTGTACAACCAGATGAATTAAAAAATATATATATACACACACAAGCGTAAACTTTATTGTATTTTTTTTATTTGTTTGTGTACTTATAATTTTAGTAATAATAATTTAAACAAACCTGGAATCAGTTATTGTACAGTTAACCAGATAAAAAATATATATTAAATATAAATACTGTAATTGTATTGTTCATTTGTTTGTGTACTTATAATTGTAAGAATAATAATAATTATTATTATTATTGTTGTTGTTGTTGTTGTTGTTGTTATTTTATTATTATTATTAATTTTTAACTGAATATATAATTGAACCTATTTTTATTATTATTATTATTATTATTTAGTTTTATTATTATTACTAATTAATTATTAATTACAAATTACTATAAATTTTTCATTTGTTATTTATTTATTGCAATTATTATTTTATATAATAAAAATATCTCTGAGTGATGAATATGCTTATGGGTTTCATACCAAATATTTTGCATTACTTTTTTTTTTTTTTTCTTTCTGTCTGTATATTATAATGAAAACATGGTATTTTGGTATGAAATGTTTTTAAAAAAAAAAATAATGACTGATAGTTTTGGTCAAAATAGCATTGATATTGTATTTAACAGCATTTTTACCACATTTAAACACAATATAAACATTAAACATGTTTTAAATCAATAGTTAGGGTATCCCTTACAAAATTTAACCATGGTTTTATTATAGTAAAAATTTAGTAACCATGCTTTTTGGCGTATTGATTACTATTTGTAAAACCACAGTTTTACTAAAAATACCACAGTTAAACTCTGGTTACAATACCAAAAACGTGGTTAATTTGTTGCAACCATGGTTTAAGTATAGTAACCATGTTTTTTTGGTTTTATTTGTAGTAAAACCATGGTTAATTTTCGTAAGGGTATGATCTATGTCAACGATTGTCAAATATAGTAAACTCTTATTCCCTTTATGTTATTACTTTGAAGTACATTACTTCTCAAATTATTTGATATTTGTAGTAAACCTTAGGGTTTGGTTTTGTTTTGTTTCCCATAAATGTTGCCTTTATTTCAGTGTTGTACAGTGTCTGGACTTTTTGTCTTCAGGGATGTTTGTCTCCTTAGCAGCTGTTTCAACAAAGGTCCCAAGAGCCTTTCCACATCTGGTACTGCTGATGCTGTGACTGCATGCCAGGATGGTGTTGTGAGGGATACTGTGCGGTTAGAGTGTAGGGTAAAGAGGAAGCAGGGAGGTCAGGAAACTTTTTGGGGCCACAGCGGGGCAGATTCCCCTCCGCTGCTCACTTCCTCTCACCTGACAGTATCTAGAAAGGCTGTGTGTTGTGGTGACGGTCATTCATAGTTTTTGGCTGATAAAGGCGGAAGACCTACCCTGCTGATATCTAAAGTTGTGGGTCTCTACAAACATCTGAAGAACAATCAAACGTTACCTTTTGAAAAGTATACAAACACAAATATGCACATACAAAGTTAGTATGTTTTTTTTTTTTTATGGGGGTTAAGTATTACATATTGTAATATGAAGCTGTTTTTGCACTGATGCAAGACTTATTGTTTGTTATGGATACTATATAAATCTTTTCACATTTTTTTTTTGAATCAAGTTTTTTTTATTTTGTCATTTTAGTATTTTTAAAATGTATAGAAAAATAGGAAATTTAGGTGAGTTAATTTCACGAAAGATTTAACTGGATAATCACATTACAGTTTAAACTGAAGTATATGCATGCATGCATGCATGCATTCATTAATTATTTACAATATCCCATACAGTGATTAAATAAATAATACAATGATTTTAGGAGTTTTTGGTCATATCACACCCCTATTTTCTATGGAAGCCCGTTTTTGCCACTGAATAAAAAAAAAAAATTCCTACTTTTTTTTTCCCAGTTGCGAGTTATAAAATCCAGTTTTAAGGGGAAAAAAAGACTGATATTTTCTCAGAATTGTGAATTTATATGTCTGTCTCTGTAACTCACAGTTGTGCGTTACAAAGTCAGAATTGCGAGTTAAGTCAGAATTGTGAGATATAAACTCTTCTGAGTTTTCTTTTTCAGAATTGAGAATTTAGATATAAACTCATAATTCAGTGTTTTTCTCAGAATTAAGAGTATATTTCTTGCAGTTGTGATTTTTTTTTATTTTTTCACTTGCAGTTGCAGGATATAAACTCACAGTTCAGATTTTTTTTCTCAGAATTGTGAGATATGAACTCACAATTGCCAGTTCTGAGGGGGGAAAATTGTTTTTGATATTTTCCCAAAATATCAAAAGTTTATATCTCACAAATCTGACTTAACTCACAATTCTGACCTTGTAACACTCAATTGCAAGATTCAAAAAAAAAAATCACAACTGTGAGATATAAACTCACAATTATGAGAAAAAAGGTCAGAATTTAAATTCAATTTAATTTTAATTTAAAATCAGTTTAAATCTCGCAGTCTGTTTTTTTTTTTTTTTTTTTTTTTTTTTTTTTCACAATTGTGAGTTTATATCTCACAATTCTGAGAAAAAAAGAAAATTGCGAGATGTAAACTTGCAATTGCAAGAAAAAAAAGTCTAATAAAGATAAAAAGTCAGAATTACCTTTTTCTTTCTTTCTTTCTTTTTCTTTTTTTTTTTTTTTATTCAGTGGCAGAAAAGGGCTTCCATAATTTTCCAAGCATACACTCTAAAAAGATCAGTAAAAATTGGGTCTAATGCACTGTGTTAATATAAAGGAATTTTCCAAATTTATGTATGTTTTGTGTCCTGGCAGAAAAATAATCAGTATCATTTTCAGTTTTTTCTATAGTTCTTTTTTACTTGAATACTTGGAGCTGGAGAAAAAAAATAGCTGAATATGACTTTGAATATATTTGGTTTTGAGAGTAAGGTATATGTGTCACCCGAGTGCAGTTAATGCCACAGTTTGCAGTTCATTTGTCCCTCAGTCTCGTTTTGAGGTTTGACATCTCTGCGTCGGGTCACATAGTGCTAATATATTACTTACGCATTGTGTAACTCTACAACGACCGTCTCCTTCTACATTTCCGTATGGAAAACCATGGCAGCTTGCCTAAAAAGTCAGTTAGTGTTAGTTTTACTCTCATGAGTGTTAGATGATATACAACTCTCTCTCTTCAGAGGTGGCAAGTGAAGCATGAAGCATGACCAAAAATGGTTTTTGAATTAAATCACATCACCTTCTTGCAATTAAATATTTTTGACAGTGTTAAAATTTGTCATGCCAGCCTGTATTTTTAGCCCCAAGTACTGCAACAAATGTGTTTTTGCACATCCATGTACGTTCGTGGAATGTTGGGTTTAGTTTAGGTTAAATTTGATTTACGCGTCTATTGAAATCTCCTTATGTGAGAAGAATCGGCGTAGTCAACATATTGTTTCCATTGAAGCCTGATGCGTTCAGCATTACTCATGTAACCCTGACATAAGTAAAACAGATGATGTGCATCCAGGAGAGTTATAGACTGTAGAATAACAGAGAGATTCCAACGAAATTTATGGACATGTGAACCTGAAAACATTTCAGAAATGCCGATGATTTGCTAAAACCTCAGTTTGCTTGAGAATATCCATGCAAAGGATGATATTCGCTTCCCTAAAGTGACAATTTGGTGTTTTTCTTCCACAGTATCCCGCAGCCCTCATGAACCTCGGAGCTATTCTGCATCTCAACGGCAAACTTCAAGAAGCAGAGGCTAATTATCTGCGAGCCCTGCAGCTGAAGCCGGACGACACGATTACTCAGTCCAATCTGCGTAAGCTGTGGAACATCATGGAAAAACAGGGCTTGAAGACCATGGCTCCTTGACTTGGACACGTTTGATGGAGCACCTTCACTGAGGTTGTACTCTCAGAGCTCTCACTAATGAGGTAATTGACATCCTAGGGCTGACATAGGACGTCTTCAATCCTGGGTTACCTCAAGGGATGTTTGAACACATGAGAGCGCCTGCGTTTGGTAAAACCAAGACATTCTGGAACAGTCTAGAACTGCGGAGCTCCCCAGACGTGTCGGGAGCCGTTAACTTGAAGTGGCCCATAGATCCATACTTGAAGTCTCATGATCAATTAGATTTTAATTAGTTAGTCGATGCTTAATAGTCTTGACGGGCAATATTTGCCCTGAGGCTGTATGAAATTGCGAAGGAGTGAGAGTGCTACAACCCCCATGAGGCTATACTCTGCATGTACAGTACGTTTTGCCATTCATATGATTGGAATCATTAATATTTAATGAGCACATCATGGCTGATGGAAACATCTGACATCATCGAAACATCAACTAAATAATGAGATAAATAGACCAAACATGTCATAAATCTTTCTCACTGAAAAAAAAAAACAAACAGACATCCATTGTGTCAAAATGATCAATTTGTGAGGTTGTAGATTTAATGACACTGTATATAGGAGCACGGATGATGGTTTGGTTTGGGATGTGGAATTTTTAGCGAATGCGTTTACACGTTTCATTAACGTACATCGATTCAGACATGCCTGCCCGCGACACTAGATAAGTTCTGGGTTCAAGAAATTGGATCCATTTGATTAATTTTGCCAAAAATGACAGGAAAACAGGAAAGGAACATTCAGTAAGCTATATAGCCTGAAGGAACGTTGCAAGCTCTCTTTGCCTTACTTTGCAAAAATCTGTTATGTAACAGAAGGATCCAGTGGATTTTAAGTATTTGTTGCATTAATAATACAAAATGGGGATGGAAAATGCACACTTGTTAGAATATCACATGCAAAAGAGTGTGTTAATTCACAATTATTAATTACACTACTGTTCAAAAGTTTGAGTTTGCTGTTCAAAAGTTTGGGATCAGTAAAGTCTTTTCTGCTCATCAAGGCTGCATTTATTTGATTAAAAATACAGAAAAAATTGAAATATTGTGAAATGTTATTGCAATTTAAAATGGAGGTTTTCTGTTTTAATATAGTTTAAAATAGAATTTATTCCTTTGATGCAAAGCTGAATTTTCAGCATCAATACTCCAGTCTTCAGTGTCACATGATCCTTCAGAAATCATTCTAATATGCTGATTTATTATTAGTGTAGGAAAGTAGCGCTGCTCTATTTTTTTTTGGAACCTGTGATACTTTTTTTAGGATTCCTTGAATAAAACATTAAAAAGAACTGCATTTATTTAAAATAGAAATATTTTGTAACAATATACAGTTTAAAAATGTGGGTCATTTACATTTTTATTCTTTCTATTTTTTTTTAAAGGAAATTAGTAGTTTAATTCAGCAAGGGTGTGTTAAATTGATAAATTAAAGACTTATGTTGTTTGAAAATATTTCTATTTTGAATAAATGCTGTTTATTCAAAGAATGAATACAAATCCTGGAAAAAGTATCACAGGTTCCAAAAAATATTAAGCAGCACAAGTGCTTCAAACATTAATAATATAACTATAATAATGATTTCTAAAGGATCATGTGACACTGAAGACTAGAGTAATGATGCTAAAAATTCTGCTTTGCATCACAGGAATAACTTGGATTTTAAAGTATATTAAAGTAGAAAACCATTATTTTAAAATGTAATAATATTTCACAATATTGCTGTTTTTTCTGTATTTCTGAGCAAATAAATGCAGCCTTGATGAGTCAAAAATACTTGTTTAAAAATCTTACTGATCCCAAACTTTTGAACGGCAGTGCTTTTTTTTTTTTTTTTTTTTTCTTTAATATATACTTTTTATTTAGCAAGGATGGATAAAATTGATCGAAAGTGACTTTAAAGACACATAAAAATAAATGCTATCGAAAAATGCATCACAGTTTTCATAAAAATATATACAAATAAAATGTAACTGTTTTCAACATTATTAATAATAAGAAATGTAAGAAGTTTCAAGAGCACCAAATCAGCATATTAGAATAATTTCTGAAGGATCATGAAGACAAAGAGTAATGATGCTGAAAATTCAGCTTTGCATCACAGGAAGAAATTACATGAAAAACTATTATATATAATTTATTTTACATTTTAATAATATTTCACAATATTGTTTTTACTGTACTTTTGATCAAATAAATGCAGCCTTGCTGAGTACAAGAGACTTCTTTCAAAAACATAAAATCCCAAACTTTTGAAAAGTAGTGTTTATTAGATCTGAACATCTGATAGGATCGTGGACATCGACTAGTTCTTTAACTGAACTGGTTCAGCAGACTGGTAGTTTAATCACAAAGCTTTGACTGGTAACTCCTAACCAAATACAAATCCTCTCACTTGTTGCACTCATCTAACAATATACAGCCATAGTTTTGTAAGGGATTGTTTATATGTAATATTGGTTTAATATTTTTCTTCTATGTTTGAGTGTATAAATGGAACCTAATATATAAAACGACACGTTACACGGTGATGTTGTCGCTCGAACACAGAAAACAGTGAGCCAGAAACATTATATACAAATACTTGTTTCAAATTGTTTAATTCATTCTGCAATTACATTGTTTCATGATTGTCTTTGTTCGTCCTTGTTCCAGATCTCCAACATTGTGTATGTAGTAAGTAGAAACAATTGGTGATCCAACCAATTTTTACAAAGGATTTTCTTGTGGTGTGATTCTCACTATCACTGTAAAGAAATGAAGTGAAAATTCTGACCAAAAATTAATTCTGTTGTTTTCTCACCCTCAAAACCCATTCTGTTGAATACAAGAAAAACTGAGAAATTAAAAATGTAATAACAATGGAAGATTTCAAGCTTCGCAAAGGATAAAAACACCATAATTTGTTTTTTTTCAAGTGCTTCATTGTGGTTTTTGTTTTAAGTTAGGTTTCAGTACTATATTCCCCATTTTCTGAAGCTATACTATAGCTTTGTGCATTGAATGAATGAAGAAATGTTTTATGAACATTTGATGCTTTTCCAAAAATGTTAGTTCCCATTGCAATAGCATAAAAATGAGAAACCAAATATATATGACCATGGACCACAAAACCAGTCAATAAGGGTCAGTTTTTTTGAATTGAGATTTATACATCATCTAAAAGCTGAATAATTAAGCTTTTCACTGATGCATGGTTGTTGGGATAGGAAAATTTTTGGCCGAGATACAAGTATTTGAAAATCTGGAATCTGAAGGTGCAAAAAATCTAAATATTGAGAAAATAGCCTATAAAGTTGTCCGAATGAAGTTCTTAGCAATGCATATTACTAATCAAAAATTAAGTTTTGATATATTTACTGTATAAAATTTACAAAATATATTCATGGAACATGATCTTTACTTAACATCCTAATGATTTTTTGGCATAAAAGAAAAATGTATCATTTTGACCCATACAATGTATTTTTGACGATTGCTGCAAATATAGCTATGCTACTTAAGACTAGTTTTGTAATCCAGGGTCACATACTTGGAACAACATGAGGGTGAATAAATGACAGAATTTCAATTTTTGGGTTAATAATCCATTTACAGGTCTAGCAAATGTCATGTCAGACAACTGAGTCAGTATTAACTTATTCCCTTTTGTGTTGTCTTGGGAAAAAAAAAGAAAAAGAAAGAAGAAAAAAAGCAGCTGGCTCTGTGTTATATGTCAAAAGTGTATAAAATATTTCTGATTCAAGGTGCCCTTTTTTAAATATATTTTTGAGCTGAACTAATTCATCCATTGTTTCAATGAGACGTGTGTAATGGGAGCATTTTCAAGGGAATAAACACAGAATTTGTCATGCATTTGCTTAGACGGTCTCTCGGACGAACCTGTTGCTTCACATTTCTCTACTTCCATTGTCTTCTCTTTCCTCCTAAAGTTACTGAACAAAATGCAAAATGCAGTGAATGGGTGCCGTCAGAATGAGAGTCCAAACGGCTGATAAAAACGTCACAATCCACAAGTAACCCACACAAATTCAGTCTTATCAATTAACATCTTGTGAAGTGAAAAGCTGCTTGCTTTTAGTAAATAAAGATGATTTTTAAACTTCAAACTAAGTACGTTTTCAGTCAATTTGGCTGAAATATTTCTTTAATGCAGAAAAACACCATTGTGGCTAGAGTAGCGTAAGATTGGAATAACAGACCTCCCATGTCGTCAAAAGATGTTAATTCTTCATAGTTAGCACATTACCATAGTAAACCGTTTGTAATTTTCTTCAGTCTCAGTTGTAACGTGATTGTCTTGTCTGTCCTCCACAGTGTAAGTTATTGCGTAGTTTCTAGTGTTATTGGTTGCTACTGCATCAATACTGTGCTGTTCTTAGCTGTTAAGATGACAGTTTTCACATGGACTAACACAATGCAGACTTACACGACTGAGACACCTGCACCCGTACTGTAGGCATGAGTGTTGAAGTCTTTCCTCAGGGATTTGGAGAGGTGGTGATATCCAAGTTGGTGCTCTCAGAGCAGAGAAAGGGTTTACTTTTTTTTTTTTTTTTTTTTTTTTTTTGGGAAGTGTTGCATTTGTATAAATTATCAAGATTTGTAGCCTTTCTTCTGTTTTTGTATAAAGACTGACTTATGTGCCAGATAAGACTTTTCTCTCAATGTCACGTTTTTTCCATAATAAAGTACCCCGGTGTTCTGCTCTCTTCTCCAGACTCTCTATCATTGGAATACAAACATTTCAAAGGTCTGTGATCCATTCCCGCTCATTTTGTTTTCATTTAACGTCATTCAACTTCAATGTTGGGCTCTTTGCGCAATGACTATAACAGGTAGCATTGAGTGTTATTGCTGCAAATCTTATGGTTATATAAATACTTTAAAATAGAATCAAGAATTCATGATCTCCATGGAAACCGTCTTGAAGAGGGTGTTATATGTAGGGGATTTATTGGCATCACTGTAAAATAAGGTTAATTTCTTAGGAGCTGCATTAGTATCACCGTTTACAGTATGTATTAATCTAGGTTAATGTTCATTTAGAAACATGGTTTTGGTGGTTAATTCATGTTTGCTAATAACACCTCTCTATCCATCTCACTAGCCTAAGACATGCTATTAATGGACCCAAGACTTGTCACTCATATAGTTTTGAATGGGGAAAGATACAACGCTCATTATGGCCGCGAAGCCCCGCCTTCTTAATGAAAGAGCCAATCGCTGACTAGTAAAGTCAGCGTGTCATTGCAGCTGCCGTTAGAAGTCTCGGTTGCTATAGAAACAGTCAGAGTTCTGAGACGTGCGCTTAGTACTGTGTATGCGCACTGGCTGATCTCGCCTGAAAAATAAGCTTTTATAACGCTATTGGAACAAATGGAACAATATTTATGAGGCAGTTTGTTGTCAGATTTCATTGGTGATTTCAAATATGAAATTTAATTGTAAGCTTGGTAAACAGTTTTGGAGAATTTGATGTTTCCCCATTCAAATAGACAGGAGCTGCACTTGCCTGCCCAAGAGGTGTTTCAAAGATGGCCGCTGGGTGAAATGACTTGCCTTAAAGGGACTTTGATGTACTAATTCATGTTAGTGATGCTAATCATGGTATAAATATGCTAAAACATACTATCAATGTATTAAAACATGTTAACAATGTTAAATCATGCTAGCAATGTGTTAAATCATGTTAATATGCTAACATGCAAATCATGCTAGAGACATGGTAGCAACATGTTAATCATGGTATCAGTGTATTAAAACATGCTAACAGTGTGGTAAATTATGCTAAAACAGGCTATCAATACGTTAAATCATGTTCATACATGCTAAAACATGCTAGCAATGTGTTAAATCATGCTAATCATTGTATCAGTTTGTTACAAAATGCTAGCAATGTATTAAATCATGTTAAAACATGTTGGCAATCAGTTAGATCATGCTAGAAATGTGCTAGCAACATGTTAATCATGTTAACAACATGTTAAAAACATGCAACCAACATGCTAATTATATATTAATCATGTTACCAACATGCTAATCATGCCAGAAAAATGTCGACGCCATGCTAACATGTTAATCATGCTAGAAACGTGTTAGCAACATGCTAATTATGCTAAAGACATGTTAGCAACACATCAACATGTTAATTATGCCAAAAACATGCTGCCAACGTGCTAACTATGTTAATCATGTTATAAACATGTTAGCAGCATGTTAACTACATGCTAATCATGTTAGCAACATGCTAAATACATGTTAACTACATGTTAATCATGCCAGGAAAATGTTGGCTACATGTTAATCATGTTAGAAATGTGCTAGAAATGTTAAATCTTACTAATAATATGTTAGCAAGACATTAACATGTTAATTATGTTAGAAACATGTTACTAACATGTTAATTACATGCTAATCATGCTAGCAGCATGATAATAATTCAATAAACATGTTAACAACCTGCTAACTACATGCTAATCATGTTAAAAACATGCTAACTACATGTTAATCATGCTACCAACATCCTAATAATTCTATAACATTTTAACAACATAACTACATGTTAATCATGTCAGAAACATGGTAACTACATACTAATCATTGTTAGAAACATGTTAAATACATGTTAACTACATGCTAATCATACCAGGGAAATGTTGGCTACATGTTAATCGATCAGAAATGTGCTAGAAATGTTAAATCATGCTAACAATGTGTTAGCAACATGCTAATTATGTTAAAAACATGTTAGCAACACACTAACATGTTAATCATGTTAGAAACATGTCAACAACATGCTAACTACATGCTAAGCATGTTGGCAACATGTCAACTACATGCTAATCATGCTAGCAACATGCTAATAATTCTATGAACCTGTTAACTACATGCTAATTGTGTTATAAACATGCTAGTAAATATGTTATTTACATATTACTCATGTTAACAACATGCTAATTTTAAAAATGTAAAAATTTTTAATCATGTTAAAAACATGCAAGCAAAATGTTAACATGTTAACCGTGGTAGAAAAATGCTAGTAACATGTTAACTACATGCTAATGATGGTAGAAACATGTTAGCATGATTAGCAACAAGCCAACTACATGTTAATGATACTAGCAAACATGTTAATCATGATAAAATAATGCTACCCACATGTTAATCACATTAGAAACATGCTAACAACATGCTAATCATACTACCAACACACTAGCATAAGTTTGTCATGACAAACTTATCTAGTTATTATTGCTCATATGTTACATTACGGTTGTTCGGATATTTAACAATACATATTTAACCTTGTTTGTAGTGCAGGTATGAATGATACCTCGTACTGTGCTTCTTAAAGGGATAGTTCACCCAAAAATGAGAATTCTGTCATTAATTACTCACCCTCATGTTGTTCCAAACCCGTAAAACCTTTTAACAAATTAAGATATTTTCGATGAAATCCGAGAGCTTTCTGACCCTGCATAGACAGCAAGGCAACTACCACGTTTAAGGCCCAGAAAGGTAGTAAAGACATCGATAAAACAGTCCATGTGACATCAGTGGTTCAAACGTAATGCTATGAAACATACTTTTTGTGTACAAAGAAAACGCATGTTCACAAAAGCACCATGATGCATGCACAATAATAATGACTTTTGACAGAATTCTCATTTTTGGGTGAACTATCCCTTTAAGTTCTCTTTACATTGAGCAACGAATGCCCCTTCACAACTTGCTTCTGAAAATGTGAAGGTACTTAGAAGTTGACCCTGCAAATTTATTAGATGTCATTCATATCTCCTTTTTTTGGTCTCACTGCACAACTATGTAATGTAAATATTCACATTCACATCTGGGACGTGTGTTTCGCCCCTCCTCCACACTCACTATCCTGTTGACAGCCAGAAGCCGTCCGCCCTGGAAAGAAACTAAGCCATGTGTTGTATCTCACATGTTCTTCTCCGTGGCCCTTTCTCACGTCTGATCACACTATGGGGCCTTGTTGATTTAAAATGTGTGAGGCGTTTGTGTGCATGTCCGCTACATGTTTCTCATCTCCTTTACAAAACACAGGTGTCTCGTATCTCAGCGAGTGACAGTCAGACAGAAGACTGGTGTGAAAAGTGCTTCAGCTGAAACAGTACGGTCTTTGAACTGTACAACTATGTTTTCTTATGCATTGCTTTTCTTTCCAGCCAGGATTTGAGGATTTTTCCAGAAAGCTGGTGATTTATACCTTCAACTACTTCACCATTCTTAGATATGTATATTTAATACATTTGCACAGCAGTCTCGCTCTATGTTCTCAAGCATTTAAAGTATATCTTATGAATTATGTAGCCTAAAGTCTTAAAATTAAGGCTATGTTGAGAATAGCATACTTCTAATATTTCTGCAATGTATGCTATACATGCTACATATGCTTTATCTTGCAATTCAATGCACTTAATTTGACCTTCCATGTCCAGTGTGACTAATAAACCCGAATTAATGTCAGCTGCAATTTTCAACACCATTATATTGGAAAGTTAGCACATTTTTACAGAAACTTGGATTAAAAATGAAAAATAACACCTTTTTTCAGAGAACTTTTTTCTTTAGCTTTTTCATAATGGTTATGTTGCAGCAAAGTAGCATACTACAGCTTAAAAAGCTTTGCATACTACTATTAGCATGCAAAAGTCATTATTTACTTACATTTATTGCAAAGTTAGCACATTTTTACACAAACTTGGTTTGGAAATGCAAAATGACTTTTTTCAGGTAATTTTTTTCTTTAACTTGTCTTGTAAATGGCTATGTGACAACAATGTAGCATGACATTATTAGTATGCAAAAGTCACTATTTACCTAAATGTATTGGACACTTTTGACGTATTTTTACAGAAACTCTCATTAAAAATGCTAAATTGTACAACATTGTAGCAAACTATGGTTTAAAAAGTTTTACAGACTACCATTAGTATGCCAAAGTCTCTATTTACCAAAATGTACTGGAAAGTTTTTGTAGAAAACTACATTTTTGTAGAAACTTGGATTAAAAATGCTACAATATACCTTTTTTTTCTAAGAACTTTCTGGTTTACTTGTCTCATAATGGTCATATGACAACATTGTAGCATACTATGGTTTAAAAAGTTTGCATATACCATTAGTATGCTAAAGTTGCTATTTACTAAAATATATTCAAAAGCTCACGTTTTTACTGAAATTCACATTAAAAATGCTAAATGATACTTTTTTTCCTGATAACTTCTTGGTTAATTTGTCTCATAATGGTCATATAACAACATTGTAGCATACTATGGTTTAAAAAGTTTGCATACTACCATTAGTATGCAAAAGTCACTATTTACCAAAATATATTTGAAAGTTGACACATTTTTACAGAAACTGGATTAAAAATGCTAAATGATGCTTTTTATCTGAGAACTTTTTGGTTGTCTTGTAATGGTCATATAACAACATTGTAGCATACTATGGTTTAAAAAGTTTGCATACTACCATTAATATGCAAAAGTCGCTATTTACCAAAATATATGTGAAAGTTGACACATTTTTACAGAAACTGGATTAAAAATGCAAAATGATACTTTTTTTCTGAGAACTTTTTGGTTAATTTGTCTCGTAATGGTCATATGACAACACTGTAGCATACTATGGTTTAAAAAGTTTGCATACTACCATTAGTATGCAAAAGTCACTATTTACCCATTTTTGTATTTAAAGCTAATTTATACATAAAATGTAAGTTAAAAATACAAAATGACACTTAGAGAGCTTTTTTCTTTAACTTGTCTCATGTTAATGTGACAACAATGTATTGTAGCATACTACTGTTTAAAAATGTGCATATTAATGTTGGTATGCAAATGTCACAATCTACCAAAATTTATTGGAAAGTCTGCACAATTTAATGCAGACTTTTTTCTTTAACTTATCTGACAAAAATGTAGCATACTGCTGTTAAAAAGTGCATACTGCTGGTTGTATGCAAAAATCACTATTTTCTGAAATGTATTGGAAAATTAGCACACTTCTATGTATTTCTAATTTTTTGAGTGAAATTTTTTTTTTTTTTTTTTTAAGTTTATAATCCACATGTAGCAGCTAAGCCATTTGCTGTAGAAATATTTGCATACTGTGCATAGTTTACATGATATACTCTGCAGTAATAGTAGTTAGTATGCTTTTCTGAACACCAGCTTGAAGGGTTTGCATATTTCGTTTTGTCTTTCCACAGTTCCTCTGCAGGCTTTTGTTTTGCAGCTGTGCCTGCTCAACTAATCATTGTAATAATTAGCCATGATCCAGCTGCATTTAATGTACTAATAAGATTCATTAGAGGGAAGTCTGTGTGATATTCTCGACACAAATGAGTATAAATGTTTCTGCTTGCAGCCAGAACAAGCCTCATGAAAGCATGCATGAAACTGTTTTGTAGTATGCATTTATGTTAATCATTTACTTTTTAAACTGTAGGAATGTTGCAGGTACAAAACAAGCATGTTTTGGCCAACCTTGACCAGAGTCAAACACATATGCATTGATGCATTAACTGACATGAAAAATATGGTTACGTTTGCATACCCTTGTGAAAAAGAAGTGTGTTTAATTGTTTAAAAAAATAATTAAAAGTATGTTTAAAAAAACGTGCTGGCTGATTACAAATTAATGAGCGAAGTTTTAAAGTTAAAAGAGAAGTTCACTTCCAGAACAAAAATTTACAGATTACGTACTCCCCCCCCCCCCGTTGTCATCCAAGATGTTCATGCTTTTCTTTCCTCAGTTTCAGTGCAGCTTCAAATGGCTCTAAACGATCCCAGCCGCGAATGAAGGGTCTTTTCTAGCGAATCAATCTGTCATTTTCTTAAAAAAAAATTACAATTTATTTACTTTTTAACCTCAAATGCTCATCTTGTCTAGCTCTGCGATGCACATATGTACTCTGTGTAATCCGGGTCAATACAGTGAAGGTATGTCAAAAAACTACCATCTCAGTTTATCCTCCAACTTCAAAGTCGTCCTACATTGCTGTTTGATTACATCTTTGATTACTTCCATTGTCATGTGCACTGATTTATGTTTCTGAGCGTGCACATGCAAGTTAGAAAAAGTGTCTTTTTTTTATGACAGTAAAGAGAATCCACCTGCGAGGGACGAGATTTGCGCTTGCGCATTTTGATGCGCCCCCGCATTAAAATAATGCGCTCTAAACATTTGTCTTTAAAATAATGCCATAAAAACCACCTTAAATGAACTATTTAAATAAGAAAATTGTGTCTGAAAGCTGCATTGATATATATATTTTTTTTTTTAATTGGTTAAAATGAATGGAGATGTTCATGTCTTTCTTTCTTCAGTCGTACAGAAATTGTGTTTTTTGAGGAAAATATTTCAGGATTTTTCTCCATATAATGGACTGATATGATGCCCCGAGTTTGAACTTCCAAAATGCAGTTTAAATGCAACTTCAAACAATCCCAAATGCGGTTGTAAACAATCCCAGCCGAGGAAGAAGGGTCTTATCTAGCGAAATGATCGTTATTTTCATAAAAATAATACAATTTATATACTTTTTTGATGTCAAACGCGCATCTTGGCTTGCTCTTCCCAACCACTTTTTTCCGGTTCATGACAGTTAGGGTATGTCGAAAAACTCCCATCTCATCAAGCATACTTGTTTTGATGTGTTGACTTACCTACTAAAGCTCATGAAAAGTACTAGATTTTTGTTGTTGTGTGTTATTAAAATATTCAAAATATTACATATTTTTATTGTTTCTAGTATGTTCAAAGTTTTTAATAAGGGTCAAAAAAATTCTAATATTTAGCTAATGATGTTTAATGTAAATTTAAACTATCATACATATTCAGTTAAAGGGTCATGACATGAGAAATCAAATCAGGTGCTGATACTGTTTCCTGTACAATGGCGATAGCCAATCATAACAGTGGCCAATTGCTGAGAAGCCTTAAAGGACACGTCCCTTAAAAACAGGTTGTTTTAGACAGAGTGTTTTCAGACAAATGTGTTTTTTTACATTTTTATTAGGGCTGTCAAACGATTAATTGCGATTAATCGCATACAAAATAAAAGTTCGAGTTTGCCTAATAAATGTGTGTGTACTGTGTGTAATTATTATGTATATATAAATACAAACACATTCATGTATATATTTAAGAAATATTTACAAATATATGTTTTTATTATATTTTTTATATAATTTCTATTATATAAATAAAAATATTTTGTACATAACATATTTCTCCTAAATTGATACATTAATTTATTTGTATTTATATATACATAATAATGACACACACTACACACACATTTATTAGGCAAACTCAAACTTTTATTTTGTATGCGATTAATCGTTTGACAGCCCTAATTTTTATTTATTTAATTTTTTTTTTTTTTGCAAAAAACTTTATTAACATTATAAGTAAACCTCAAGGAATATATCAAAATAATAAAAAAATCCATGTCATGACCTCTTTAACATCTCATACGTTCTTTTCAACATTGAGATAAGAGACAAAAACATGATTGTCCCTCCTTTCCCATCAACACCTATGTAAGTGCAACTGCATCGACAAGTTAAACTGGCTCTTAGCCCTGACCCAGAGTTCAAAGATCTCAATGTTGTGATAAATCTCACCAAATATCTCGTACGACACAGGCATCCATCACACGCGATATGATTTCCTGCTTCTCTATCATAAGTGCACATTTTGATCTCTTTGATTAGGCATTAAGTCTTAGATCCACCATGTCCAGCGATGGAGGAAATCAAAACATCTGCATCTTGTTTTCATGACCCACTTCATCATTACAATAGTGCCTTTTGCATAAAGAGAACTCTTTGGTAAAGGAGAGGAGCTTACCGTTTCCTTATGAGCGCCTTTTTCTTATTATGTTGTTATATAGAAAATCTGCCAGCTGTTATCAAGCAAATATTGTTAGGAATGTGCAGACAACCTATTGGGCCTTTGATCTGGCTGGCCGGTTCCAGCAGCCTCGGGCAGACACGCGGTATCTTTTGAGGGCAACGCGGTGCGTGACGCGTGGAAGTCTTCGCCTCTGGACCCAATAGCTGATGTTATTGCATGACAGATGGGGTATTAGGAATGGGATTGCGCACAAAATGCTAAACTCAACAATGTGGTATCAGCTCTTTCAGGCTTTTCATAGAGTTTTCTGAAGCATGAAGGAAATTTGATTTTTCTTGACTTTCTGTTGGAGATGACAGGTATGTAGTAGCAGAGCTGTGTATTGGAGGAGTCAAGGTGTGACTGATAGTATACATACAATCTCATAATACAAGAAAATAGGAAAGTTATTCACTGTGCATTAGATTGCATCCAGGTTCAATGCATAAATAAACTAGATAAATGGGTGAAGGTAGCATGACTATTATGCTTATACAGTACTTTTGGTTTTTCCTCAAGATCTTGACATATTAGATGTTGCAGGCCTAATACTGTAATACATTATAAATAGGGCTGTCAAACGATTAATCGTGATTAATCGCATGCAAAATAAAAGTTTGAGTTTGCCTAATATATGTGTGTGTACTGTGTTATTATTATGTGTATATATAAATACAAACACATTCATGTATATATTTAAGAAATATTTACAAGTATATGTATTTATTATAATTTTTATATAATTTCTATTATATATAAATAAAAATATTTTGTACATAAATAACATTTATTTATTTTATCAATATTGATATATTAATTTGTGTGTATTTATATATGCATAATAATTACACACACTACACACATTTATTAGGCAAACTCAAACTTTTATTTTGTATGCGATTAATCACGATTAATCGTTTGACAGCCCTAATTATAAATAATCACATTAGGTATATAATGAAATGGTATTATGAAATGGTTTATTTGCTCTATGTATTTAAAGGGTTAAGCATGTTTAAATAAGCATTGAGAAATTAAGTTGTGATGATGTGAAAATCATTTTAGGCTTGTATTATTCACATTTTCAATCTGCTTCCTCTGCATTAAATAAAGTAGCACTTGTTTACATTTTGTCAAGCATCACTCATCCAGAAATAACAAAATTACAGCTGTACGTCAAACCAAATACCCCAGTTATGAATTCTAATCACAGGGATGTGCCTTTTGTCGGAGCAATCAATCATAATTACTGAGATGACAGTGTAATTTAGTTCCAGGAAAACCAGTCATCTGGTTACAGAGTCAAAACTAAATGCATAGCAAATATTGCATGTTTGTTTTATAGCACTGTATACAATGTAAATTCTTTCAAAGCTGCTTGTCTTTAATTTATTTAAGACAAGCAGCTGATAAGTGTAAAGAAGACTGTCTGTCCACAGGCTGCATGTTTAACATGGCCGTCACATAAGCAGTTCCAGTGGCCTACAATTTATCAAGTTGACGTCTTGATGCACATGTAATTTTTTTTTACCCCAGCTGAATATATGATGCAACTTTGAGCAAGCAAGAGCACAGTAAAGCTAATCTGATTTGACTGTATGATAATGCACAATGTTTCCTCCTGTGCACTAGTATTAATCATAAACTTGATCCACACAAGTATTTCGTAAGCATACAAGCTAATCTCCTCATATTAAACACAGTTTGGCGAAAATGACCAAGTTTGGTGGCCAGTAGAATATTGACTCAGGTGTTGTTACGTTATCTGGGTCTACTGTATATGATCATCCAAAGTGCACAAAATATAATTTGAAACCTCTCGAAGGAAAGTAAGTCATTAAAGAACAGCCCCCAGTGGTAATAATCTTTATTTAAAATAATTAAATTACAAAAACAACCGTCTATATTTGAAATTCAAAACGGAGAAATTTCAAGCAGCCTAGTTTGCATAGTACAGTTTGTCGTTTAACAGTCATATCGTTTAATCAGGGTTGCCAATTCTCACGCATTTGGCGTGATACACACGCTTTCAGCCTCTGTCTCATGCTCTCACTCTGCCCATGTAAATCTCTCGCCAAACTGGCAAACCTGCTTGCGATTTTAAACAAAGTTTCAGCTTTCAAATGCTGTTCGTTTTAATACTAAATTCAAACGATACATACCGTTTTGGCGCACGTAATGTGGCGTAAATCGTAAAAATGTAGCGCTTCTGTTAACGCCAGAGCCAATGAAAAACAGCCGCGACAAGCTTTGATCTCGCCGGCGTCGCCGCCACGCGGTCACGTGATTCACGAAGCTCTCAAAACAAACCGACGTTGAGAGTACATTTGAATGTGTTTAAGTAGGATAGAGACGACAGCTTCACTATACAGGTATTTGCAGCAATTTTTGGTAAACATTACAGCATATTATGCATTGATTTTTTTTTACGTCGATGACATTTACAGCATAATTTATTCTGGAGAGTGACGGAGAGGCAACCCTTAAGAAAATTAAATGTGGTTAATTTTCGTAAGGGTTAATATGGCTTTCTTGTATTTAACCCTCAGGTATTTCTTACTTATAATGTGAACATACAGTTTAAATATTTTTCAGCTAAATAAATGTTCTATATTTTAGTTCAATAATATTCATTGAATATTTTAAGGAGATTATTTAGTACTAAATACTATTTGTCCAATAATTACGGTCCATTAATGACTTAAAATATATCTATATTTTTATTACTTATATTAAAATTACTGTAGTATTTAAGGTTAAATAGTGAAAAGGGTTTTAAATTCCAATGCAAAGAGGCAAATTAGAGTCATTTTGTGGTCGGAAAAAAATCTTTTTCATTTGTAATGCCATGGTTTACCCACTAGGTACCTGTATGGCTCTTTACTAAATATACATGTATCTAGAATATTGCAAGTCATACCTGCTTACTTATTTTTAAGTTTTTCATTTGAATAAATATTTAGAAATGATTAAACACTATATTTTTAAATGTGAAATTTAAAAAGTTAATAACTTACATTCTTTTTTAATGATACTTGTATCATAAACACAATGAATGCAAGCAAATACTGAAATTTAAACTAAGTTTAAAATGGTGCTAAAAAAAAAAAGGCATTCAGCTGCATTTTTATCCCCTTATATGTACAGTATATACATATAAATAGACATGGAATCGAGATGCCCCCCTGTCAAATATTGTCAAATAATAAACAATAAAGCATTTCTCATTTTTGGCGGCTCCTCATAGATATGTATAAATAGAACCCACATTCGACCGCTCCAGATTCGTTGAGACGTTCGCGACACGTTCTGAAACAGTTAAGCCGCCTTTCCACTCCAACGAACGACAAGCGACAGACCAGAAGTCATTCATTTTTAATGAAGAGTAGTGTGTCGTAACGTGTTGTCAACTGACAGTGAGTTGTCCAAGATGCCACAACATAGCGCTGCCTTTATTTGTAAAAACCAGATATTCATGCTATCCACCTTATTTTTCAAACGGAAGTAAGACGTTTTCTATGAATGTGCAAGACTTCCGGTTCATTAGCCGCTGTGGGGAAATAGCAAGAAGCAAACAAAATGCAGTAAACAGTAAAACTGTTACCACTACAAACCAGTGTGTTCTTAATTAAGATAATACATTGAAATAATATGGTTAAGACACAACAGATTGCAATATCAAGCTTCAAAACAAGTTGTTTTGTACAGCTAAAAATAGCTGGAAGCTAATAACACTGCCCGCTCTTACGGAAAAAACAAGGTGGATAACTGGTTGCAGATGCACAGTCCACTTGCTCTTTAATGTTTATGTGCTGGTTTTGACCATTCCAATATGGAGGATGGCTTTCATATACAGCATAGATATTTATAGCTATGCATATACAGTAGTGGCCCAGATAAACAGCAACTAATGTGTATTTATATCTGTGAGGGTGCTCATAGTGTTTAAAGTGGTTATGGCTCTGCTTAAAGGGGTAAAACATTGTCATCATTTATTCACCCTCATGTCATTCCAAACATGATTTTCTTTCTTTCTTTGCTGGAAAGCAAAAGAAGATATTTTGAGGAATGTTTAGGTCCTTAATTAAAGCACATTGACTTTCATTGTATGGGCAAAATGGTTACAGGTTTGGAAAGATATAAAGATTATAAAGATAAAATGATGACCATTTTCATTTTGGGGTGAACTATCCCTATTCTGTTTTGATTTCTAAACCTAAACACACTTATTCTATGAGATGTGGTGGTTATGATGGCCAGGACTTGAATAAGTTGTACTGCACAGGTGACTCTGAGAGATACTGCTATAGAGCATGTCTCAGCTGTCAGTAAGTCTTGTCTAGCACCCTATTAAGGTAACAAACTGAATATCCCAAGGGTGGAATGGCTATATGTCACATCTTAATGCCCCACACTGGCAGTCGGCCTGTGTGGTGTTGGACGGTGTAATCACACTTGGTGTAAAGTGAGGAGTGAGCGATATAACCCAGACCACTGTCATCCCATAACGTCCATCTAAATTATAGGAAACAGCCATCCTGCCAAAACCGGAGACTCTTTTTAAATAAGTTATAATCAGTTGACATAGTGGGCAAGGACAAAAAAGAGGGAATGACAACCTTGTCAAACTAAATTGCTGTTTGTAGCCTCACACTCTTTCTGTGTCATGTTATCTCACAGTCTCACAGCTGGGATGCTTTGCATCTGTTCTGCGCAGTGTTTGTGTAAGCAGGTGGGTATGTTGTGCATGTATTCGGGTTTAATTAGTTACGGGCCCACAAACGGATGCAGATATCTCAACGAGACAGGTGGAGATCAATTGAAAGAAAGATTGGACGTAGTCCAGGGACACTGCTGAGATGGATTTGTCCCCGGACACACGCTGCTTATTAACCTTTCAATCCAAACTCGGTGCAGAATATAATGAGGTTTTCAACGGGTATTGACAATAAATGGAATAAAAATAAGGTAGAGAGCTATAGCACCTGTGTCTGTCTTCAAGGTTATATGTGTCACTATGCTTACAGAAAAGTTATATATAGAAAACTGAGAGTAAGGAAAATAACCAGTTGGTTGTTTTGCGAAACAGAGTAATTTTTTTTAGAATGTGGTAATATTTTACATTAGTGTCCTGCATTAGCATAATGATGTGTAATATTTAAATAAGCATTATAGACCTACACCTGTTGCTCAAAATTTTGGGGTTTGTACAATTTTTTATGTGTTTTAAAGTAGTCTCTTACACTCACCAAAGCTGCAGATATTTGATCCAAAATACAGTAAATATTGTGAATTATTATTGCAATCTAAAATAACTGTTTTCTATTTTACTAGATTTTAAAATGTAATTTATATCTGTGATGGCATACATTTTTCATTCAGTCTTAAAAAAAAAAAATACTATAAAAATTGAAAAATGTGCTGTTTAATTTTTTTAAATGCATTTTTTTTTCAGGATTCTTTGATTTAATAGAAAGTTCAAATGAACAGCATTTAGCCTATTTTAAATAGATTTTTAAAATAAGATTTTAAATGTCTTTGCTATCACTTTTGATCAATTTAATGCATCAGCATTAAATGAAAGTATATTTTTCTTTAACAAAATATCTTACCGTCCTCAGACTTTTGTGTGAATACAATAATATTTGACCTTTTCTTTAAAAGTCGTTGAGTTTAGACTTGTGGTAAGGTAAGGTTGGGGTTGCAGCTTGACTGAGTGGGTGCAATAAAAATGCATAATATACGGCTTTCCTCCTCAAACTTAAAATTTTGTATCTGCACATATGATTTATTTTAGAAAAAAAAATGTTTTTAAGTTTCCGTGCATGTGTCTGAAATGGTTGGATTTATAGTACACAGTGAATAAAATATCAAATAAATTACTGTAAAACAGGTTACAACGCATAAACTAGAATGCTATGTACTCATATCTCCTATAACTAAAACTGATTTATGATGTGATGCTATAAAAGATGAAAATATAGGTGTCAGGAAGGTATAATGAATCCCCTGTGTGTCGTAATACGGCTTCTCATTTCTATCACAACTCTTCTGACCTTTAACCGTCCCACTTTTGACAAGAAAGGACTTTCTCATTACATGTTTCTACATAATGTTCCCATTCTAAATGTACACCCACTCTGAGAGCTATAATATCGTGCAGTAAAGCATTATTTATCCTCTGACTTGACATGCATGTGAATGGATTTTTTTTTCTAGTGAAAGCTTCATCGAGGAGTAATCAGTGTTTATGTGATCACACTACAAAGCACTATTATCCATTTTCTGACTGTGTAGCAGCTGAAAGACTTCAGCTCTGGGCGCTAGGCTTGTTAGGAAACAAAACATTCTTTATAGAGTCTAAATTTGAGTTCATTTAAGAAATGAAAAATGGTGAATATGAAATGCACTTGTGTTAATGGTAAAATGTAGGCTTACTCAAAATAATGATAGTAGGAAGAATAATTTTTCTTGCACTGTGATGTTTAGCGTCTCAGATGAATTGCAGACAGAAGGACTATTAGCAACCCTTGAGAAAAGATGGATTATTGCAAAATCTTTTTATAACAAAACAACACAGCTATGAATTTTGTCATGCATTTTGCTCTGCAATAGCTTTTGTTTAAGAAATAAAAGCATTAGCATTTCAACACTTAGCAGTTAGCTCCGTTTTGTATGTCACCAACCGAACATGCATTGCATTGCTTTTTCCTCATATAATATTGTTGGTTTTCATGCTCCATTTCAGGAACGTTGCTCAGAGGAATACTGGCATGTGGATGCTGGCATCATAAGCCGCTCTGGTTGGTTCCTTTCGTTCCCAACCATCTGTTAAGTGTAATAATTGAATCTTTTGCCAAGATGTACTGTATAGGAATCAGACTCATTTCCTGAATAACCACAAGAAATGTGCTTACAGCAAACGTAAATGTAAAATTCATCCTTCTGTCGACGTCACTCTATTTTAAATTTGTTGGAAAATCCGGCTTGAGATGGTAACTTTTGGAACATGGTAGCTGGTTGACCATCTTGGATCAGCAAAAAAAGCTGCTACCAGCTTATATAACCAGCTTTAGGTGGTCAGACTGGTTTTGGGAACATGGTTGGCTATTTAAATAAACAGATTGTTCCAGCAAATGACCATGTTCCAAAACACAGCTACCATCCAAAGTCGTGATGTAACAAGTTGGAACAGATCTTCAGTATTGTGACATAAATCCAAGTGAAAGTGAATTATCGGAAAATAAAAAATGTAGGGTGGGAAGTTGAAGTACCTGGTTGTTGATTGGACGGAGGTAAATCTGAATGCAAGACCACACTTGGTTGTTAGAAAGGGACAGAATTTAAAAGGATAGTTCAGTCAAAAATTACAATTTTGAAACCAGAAAGATAGTAACCAGAACCAGAAAGATAGTAAGGACTAGGGTTGCCCCCTAATACTCGACTAACCGTTAGTTGACGAGAAGAGGCTTGGTCGACCAAAATGTTATTACTCGCTTAGTCGCAAAAAAAAAACAAAAATACACATGAAGTGTCAAAGTCACACAGTCCGTGACAGACAGATCATTAACGGCTAGTCTATGTGATTTGGGCAAGACATCCAAACGCTCGCCTATCAGTCACTGACCTCAAATATGGCTTATAATCTGAAATATGTAAGTATAGCAACTTTACTTGGCCGCTCAATCTAATGTTGATGTAGAAAAATGTGTGCTATTGAAGTATCTGTGCAGAGTCAAGTCAAGTCACCTTTATTTATATACCGCCTTTAATAATACAGAATTGTGACAAAGCGACTGTACAGTATAAAATTAGGAAATAGTGCATCAATAATGCAAAAGGGCAACAGTAAACACTCAATTTTCAGGTAAAGGCAGTTCATCAATGGATTCAATGATGTCATCATCTAGCTCAGCTCAGTTCAGTTCAAATAAAATACATCGTGTGAAGAAAAAGTGTCCCCAACTAAGCAAGCCATAGGCGACAGCGGCAAGGAACCAAAACTCCATCGGTGACAAATGGAGAAAAAAACCTTGGGACGCAGAGGACTCATCTGGTTCCCGTGGTCTTGTGCCGATGAGTGTGGAAGCTAAACAGCAGCACGCTCCCTGCATGACAGATGGAAGCGCTGTTGCGGTCACTTGCACTTAAAATACTCTGTCATTCATGGTCACACAGATAAGAGTAACACGTCTTTTGAATCTGTAAAGACTCTACGTTTATCTGTGTGCGCTCACAATAACAACAAAACGTTGTGCTTTTGTAAAATAATGAAAGCAAATGAGCTTTCCGCCATCTCGGTCTCTGTGAACTTGAGCGTGTCAAGAAAAAGAATTAACCAAAACTCTGTGTATACTTGTCTAGAGAATAAAAATATATCTATAGAGAGCAAAAAGTCTACTTTAAAATGAACAAATTCATATGGAAAACAACTTTTCTCAGACTGTATGAAACATCCATACAGGCACATCCACTACTGCGGAGATGACGAGTCAGTCCATGTGACATCAGTGGTTCAAACGAAATGTTATGAAGTTACAAGAATGCTTTTTGTGCACAAAGAAAACAAAAATAACAACTTTATTCAACAATTTTTTCTCTTCTGATGTCACACGGACTATTTTAACAATGTCCTTTCCACCTTTCCGGTCCTTGACCTTGTCCACATGGCAGTACTGTTGCTGTCTATGCAGGGTCAGAAAGCTTTCGGATTTCATCAAAAATATCTTAATTTGTGTCCTGAAGATGAATGAAGGTCTTACAGGTTTGGAACGACATGAGGGTGAGTAATTAATGTCAGAATTTTCAATTTTGGATGAACTATCCCTTTAAAGGGGAATAAATAGAGGGAGAGTGTTTTGAAACAAAAACGCCATTTTCAAATATATCCCGATTAATGTGGATGTAGCCTTAGATAATAAATAGGATGAATTTCTATTTCTTGCCAACTTTAAACTTGATTTTCCAGCAGGTTTTACCTTCCAACACCTGTTTTTCTACACTAAAGGAATATGTCAACATAGCACTCAATGCTTCATGGCAAAGAACTGCTTTCTTACCTTACAAAAACGTCTCAGTGGAGCCTTCACAGGCTTTTGGAGCCACACAACCCGTCAGAATTTCACCGTGATGTTTGAAGTGAAGCCAGCACACCTTACACTACCCTTCAGAATGGATTTTGCTACCTGCCGAGTGCGTACAGAATGACAGGTAGGCCTCTATTTCCAGAACAGAGCATATGTTTGGAGTATATATAACTGACTCTCCCTCCCTTAATGCTTTGAATATCATCTTGCTGAAAACAGACTGCTGACTCTGTACCACAAGGTGCTGCTGGTACCTCGTCGGACCCCCAGAGTGGGTCTAGTGGGGCCCTGTGGCTCATTATTTATCCACTGAGCTCCAGTCAATGCTGATTGGGGTCCTCAGGGAGCCATTACAGCAGACGATCTGTCCCAAGCAGCCACCGGATTCATCCATCATGCAAAACTGGAGCACTGGCAAGCCGTGCGCACCCTCGGTAGGTCCCACAGAATCTGCGGCACTGCTGCGACGTGACGAAAGGGAGTGCAAAATGTTGCTAATAGGTTTGGACGCTCATGGGGGACAAAAATTCAAATGTTAGAAATGGGACACCGGAGGGTGGATGCATAGGCGCGACATAACCTATATTGGAGAGGTTTGTCTTGCCTTGTTTTGACACCATTGGCTTTGCTCAGCACACACAGGTCCTCTGCAGTAGCTGACCTGTGTAGTTCCCATCCTGGCAGGCTCTCTCTGGTAAGTCGATACTTTGCTCGGGTTAGGGACCCTATTTACAAATGGGTTTCAGAGAGATGGGGGCCAGTGTGTTTCTGAAGTTTTTGACAGTTATGATACGAATCCCGATGGAGGGTGCTCAGACTTGCGGTTTGGAAGACGACCAAGAAGGTTAGTGGTTTAGGGTGATTTCTGACTGATATGAAAGTGAATATTTTCCCAGAGATTTGGATGGATTAAAAAAAGGCAAGGGAAGAAACCACCTAAGTTGTTGACATACTTAACCCCGCTAAAGTGTCTTCCAATCGACATGCATGTCTGCTTTATTTGGACCTTTTTTCCGATTTGGATTCTTAAATGTATCGTTTGGACATCAACTTGAGTAATCTTTCACCTAGAAGCTATTTTGCCATTTGTCTCAAACACAATAGACTTTAAGTTCCATTAGCATTTGATTAATGTGCCAAAAGTTTGGCTTTCTAAACATTAGGCGCAGTGAAGAAGTGCAGCACTTCTTCAGATGTGAAGCAACAGTTGGTGTTCAACACTCATGTGACACCTTTTTGGATGAACATTCAAACAATGATCCAAATGTACACACAGAGCAGTGCATATTTATTAACACCAATATATTATCACTGTTGGGGAGTAAGGAACTGTAATTTTTCAGCACAATTTGTGTTTTAGGAAGACAAAATGCTAGGATTCGGCACAAGCAAACTGGAGATAATCAAACACTGTTCTCTATTATATATGTAGTTTAAATTGGTTAATTTGAATAGTTCATTCAGGATAAACAAACCAATTCAACACTCATTTACTAATTCAGATTCCTGTGGACTCTTTTAGAATGAAATATTTAGTGAAATACTGTTGTTCATTATTATGCCTTTGAAAATAATTGATATATTTTATAGTTATATAATTGTTTTTTTGTTAGAGCATAAATTTATTTACTCAATTAAATGCTGTCACCCTACAGTAAATGACATTGTTTTGTGGTTAACCTAATTCTTATTCTCTGGTTTAATTATGAAGTTGACATCCATGACACTTTTTTAATCACATTTTTTAATTTCTCTTTCACTTTTGAACTCACCAAACAGCAAACTCTACAGAAGCCCATTTCAACCACTGAATAAAAAAATAAAAAAAAAGGTTATTGCGACTTTTTATCTATAATCCATTATCTATAATATCTATTTATCTATTATCTATAATTCAGAATTTTTTTCTCAGAATTGTGAGATAAAAACTTGCTATTTCGAGTTATAAAGTCAGAATTGCGGGATATAAACTCACAATTCTGACTTTTTTTTCTCAAAATTGCATTAAACTTACAATTGTGAAAAATAAAGTCAGAATTGTGAGATAGACTTTTTTCCTCGCAAATGCGAGTACACTCTTAAAAATAAAGGTGCTTTAAAAGATTCTTCATAGTGATGTCATAGAAGAGCCATTTTTGGTTCCACAAAGAGTCATTCAGTCAAAGGTTCTTTAAAGAACCATCTCTTTCTTACCTTTTTATAATCTGAAGATGTTTTGCCACTAAGAACCTTTTGTGAAACAGAAAGGTTCTTCAGATGTTAAAGGTTCTTTATGGGACCATTTAAACAAAAAAGGTTCTTCTATGGCTTTGTGAAGCACCTTTATTTTTAAGAGTGTATGTATCTCACAATTGACTTTTCTTGCAGTTGCGAGTTTATATCTCGCAATTCTGACTTTTTTCCCATAATTCTAACTTTCATCTCAGAAGTGAGATATATACTTACAGTTTCGAGTTATAAAGTCAGAATTGTGAGATATAAACTCGCAATTCTGAGAAATAAAGTCAGATTCGTGTGATAGAAACTCGCAATTGCGAGTTATAGAATTAGAACTGCGTGATAGAAACTTGCAGTTGTGAGTCATAAAGTCAGAATTGCGAGATATAAACTCACAATTCTGACTTCTTTTTCTCAAAATTGCGTTAAACTCACAATTGTGCAAAATAAAGTCAGAACTGCGAGATAGACTTTTTTCTTTGCAAATGCGAGTACACTTAAAAATTAAGGTCCTTTAAAAGATTCTTCATAGTGATGTCATAGAAGAGCCATTTTTGGTTCCACAAAGAGTCATTCAGTCAAAGGTTCTTTAAAGAACCATCTCTTTCTTACCTTTTTATAATCTGAAGATGTTTTGCCACAAAGAACCCTTTGTGAAACAGAAAGGTTCTTCAGATGTTAAAGGTTCTTTATGGAACCATTTAAACATAAAAGGTTCTTCTATGGCATTGTGAAGCACCTTTATTTTTAAGAGTGTATGTATCTCACAATTGACTTTTCTTGCAATTGCGAGTTTATATCTCGCAATTCTGACTTTTTTCTCGCAATTCTGACTTTTTTTCTCAGAAGTGAGATATAAACTTACAGTTTCGAGTTATAAAGTCAGAATTGTGAGATATAAACTTGCAATCCTGAGAAATAAAGTCAGATTCGTGTGATAGAAACTCGTAATTGCGAGTTATAAAATTTGAAATGTATGATAGAAACTTGCTATAGATATAAACTCACAATTCTGACTTTTTTTTCTCAAAATTGCGTTAAACTCACAATTGTGCAAAATAAAGTCAGAATTGCAAGATAGACTTTTTATAATCTGAAGAATTTTCTTTTGCCACAAAGAACCTTTTGTGAAACAGAAAGGTTCTTTAGATGTTAAAGGTTATTTATGGAACCATTTAAACAAAAAAGGTTCTTCTAGCATCGTGAAGCACCTTTATTTTTAAGAGTGTATGTATCTCACAACTGACTTCTCATATAAATTGCAAGATATAAACTTACAATTGCTTGTTAGAAAATCAGAACTGCAAGATGTAAACTTGCAATTCAGAGAAAAAAAGTCACAACTGTAAAATATAAATTTAAAAGAAAAGGTCAGAATTGAATTGCGAGTTTGTATCACACAATTCTGAGAAAAAAGTCAGAATTGCTTGATCTGAACTCACAATTGCGATTAAAAAAGTCAGAATTGTGAGATAAAAAGTGGCAGTTACCTTTTTATTTTTATTCAGTGGCAGAAACTCAAATGCTGTATATGGCTGTAAAAAAAAATTAAATTATGTTTTTGCATTTCAGCATGGGAGCTTATTGTAAATATAATATTTGAACCCATTTCCTTTATTAAACAGTGTAGTTCAAATTTGGTGGCCTACTTTAGGTGACCATTATGCTGTCAATGTAAAACCAGCCATTTTTCTTTATTAGGTTGGGAAATTCTGCTGGCTATTAGGAACCTATTTAACTCTGAATCATACAGACCAAACTGGAAATTGTCTCCGAGACTAACAGACCACATACCTTCATTATAATTTTATATTGAACTATTATTTAACTAATAAGCAATAACAATGAGATTCCATATACCATTAGCAGCCTTATGGTGCCTGAAAAACAACCTGAAGAACAGTATTGACCTCAGACGGAAAATAAATTCCCTAATCTTACACCCATCAATCAAGTGTTTGGCACGCACATCAGCTGTATGCTTAGTAGGCTTTCAGTGTCTTTAAAAAGGCCCACCAAAGATTGTCCCTCCTTCTCCACTCAAAAGGTTGCCAAATCTTTCTAGAAGATCAAACAACCTGGTGAGACAAAACAAGGCTGGAAGTGGCTTCCCACTCAAAATAATTCTAAATGGGTGACGAGAGGAAAGAAATAATTGGTGTTGGCCACTTATTACAAGCAACTTTTTTCTTCATAAAATGTTTTATTAATACAGTCAGATATGGGTTGCATTTTTTTAGGCATATTTCCAGGATACAGTCACAAATTTGTGCCTGCTAATGCTTGGCCCCAGCAGAAAAAGTAAAATATGACCAACCACTAATAGCAGTTGTCAAATGCTGACCTACCGTTCAAGCCGCAACACTATATGGTTTGTTTCTCCATGTCGAAACTAAGCCAGATATCTACAGAAGTTTTCCAAAATTTATATTTCACAACCCAACTGCAATGCAACAACATGATATACTGTATATTTTAATTTCAGGTCTATATGATTAATAGAATTCATAGATAATCTAAACATTTACGCTTGTTAATTTACGGCAAAATGTTGTTATCATTTCTAGCTCTGGCGTTTATATATATATTTTTTTATTTAATACGAGGTTATGGTTTAATTCACTGTCACTGATTTCTCAGAATTTAGTCAGTATGCTGCACTGGCGTCATCTGTTTACCAGTCTTCCCAAAATAATACATTCTCAGACTTGAGTTATTCATGCTGAAATATTCCACTTCTACGCAGCTGTAGCAAAATTCATAACAGACAAGACATCTGAAGTACAATATCTGCGAAAACATGTTCTATGTTTTATGTCCACAGCTGAATTACAGTGCATATAAATTCTGCACAGGTTTTGAAGGTATAAACGTAACTCGTGTTTTGCTTACACAGCAGGAGTCTTTTTTTCACCTTCTGCGATGGCTGAACATCAGAAACACTCAGGCATATGTTAATAAAGGCAGTATATTTCTGTGATGGCTCCTTTAACGTTCCTTGTCAACAGTCTGAACCTGCTCTAGAATGCATTACATTAGATGCTTAGACATTTATTGTATTTGCTAGAGTTATTCTATGAGTTGAGTGCAGTGTGATACAGGTGTTTTTTTCTTTAATTAAATTATCTATGGTCATTCTACAAAGGGCAAAGAATATGCTTGTTTGAACTCTAATGCTTTGTATTAATAAGTGCTGCGCTTCATTAGCCTTGATGTTTCTGTTTGCAGGCCAATCATTTACTTGAAATGTGATTGTCAAGTACCAGATCTGACACCTGAAAGAAGCATTGTGGAAACATAAAATCATACAGGCTGGTTTGATCTACATCAAAGCAGGTCTACATCCTTCTGAGAACTCAGTAAGGCGGCTGAGTACAAAGACTTCACACAAACCAGGTGAAACACATCTACACATACTCATAAAAGATTTGCTGCTGAAGTAAATCAGCGGCATTATCAGAATGTGTAAATGGGAAAAGTCCTAAATTACCTTGACATACATTCAGGAGGGGTCTGATGGGGGTCTTCTGTGTTTTATGGTTTACTTGACACATAACAAAAGTGGCTTCCCGTAAGTTGGTTACACCACACTATTTTTTAGATGTTAATATTGGGATGCAATCTCTGTTACGCCAGCAAGACATGTTTTTACTTTGAGCCCCACGACAAACGAACAAACATAAGTAATAAACTAATAAATAAAAAATACTATCATGTGCAGGGCTGTGCACAGACCTTTTGAGGGGCATGTGCTGAAACTGAAAAAGGAACCAAACAATATTGAAATATAATTTAAATAATTATGTCCAACTCAATTCCAGTCACAATAGGACATTATAAGAAACTAACCAGTTGGTCTCATGAAGGTCTAAAAAAAGCCAGCAATGAAAAGATATTGTGAAAAGTACAGTCGCAGTGAAAAGTTTACATTGTACAGTTCTCCCCTCCTAATTATATATATATATAGCCTGTGTATAGCCTATATATATATATATATATATAATATAGGCTATACACAGAATATTACATTCTGCATGATAAAATATATAGATTTCACAGTGATCTGATTCTGTTTTTTTTTAGTTATGAAAACATTACTTAAAACCATGTTTTACTATGTTTATACATGTAAAGACGGAGGGTATAGAATACTATAAGCTAACGTTAGCTAGAGAATATCTGCATATTAACAGTGTAAACATTAACTATGCGACCATATAATTGGTTAAATGTTAAAGGAGAAGTCCACTTCCAGAACAAAAATTTACAGATAATGTACTCACCCCCTTGTCATCCACGATGTTCAGGTCTTTCTTTCTTCAGTTGTAAAGAAATTATGTTTTTTAGGGAAACATTTCAGGATTTTTCTCCATATAATGGACTGATATGGTGCCCAGATTTTGAACTTTCAAAATGCAGTTTAAATGCAGCTTCAAACGATCCCAAATGTGGTGTAAACCATCCCAATCGAGGAAGAAGGGTCTTATCTAGCAAAACGATAGGTTACTTTCATTAAAAAAATACAATTTAAATACTTTTTAATCTCAAACTCTCATCTTGTCTTACTCTCCTTGAAGTCTGTGTATTCTGGTTCAAGACAGTTAGGGTATGTCGCAACACTCCAATCGTATTTTCTCCCTCAACTTCAAAAATGATTTCAAAGTCATCCTACATCGCTGTAGAAGTACCGACCCAGTCTTTGCAAAGTGAACATGCTAAGAAGATCAAACAACCTTAACAAAAGGTATAACAGTGATATAGGACGATTTCGAAGTTGAGGGAGAACATGAGATGGGAGTTTTTCGACATACCCTAACTGTCATGAACCGGAACAAAATAGTTCAGGCAGAGCGAGACAAGACGAGCGTTTGACATTTAAAAAGTATATAAATTGTATTTTTTTTAATAAGAATAACCGATCGTTTCGCTATATAAGACCCTTTACAACCGCATTTGGGATCGTTTGAAGCCGCATTTAAACTGCATTATGGATGTTCAAACTTGGGGCACCATATCAGTCCATTATGTGGAGAAAAATCCTGAAATGTTTTCCTCAAAAAACACAATTTCTTCACGACTGAAGAAAGAAAGACATGAACATCTTGGATGACAAGGGGGTGAGTACATCATCTGTAAATTGTTGTTCTGGAAGTGGACTTCTCCTTTAAATACATAAAATTTGAGCCTTTATAGACATAGTGTTTCTAAACGCTGTGCTTATTCAAACAATGATGACAATTGGATGACAAGGGAGTGAGTAAATTATTTGTAAATTTTTCTCCTTTAACAGCTGTCAACTGTGTTGGTATGCAAATTAGTTGTCTGAACTTACTTAAACAGTGCATTTTTTTATTTTGGTCACCACTTGTGTGCATCCCTGGTAAGCAATGTAACCCATACACAGTTTCTTGGAAGTCACAAAATTGTAAATGATCGTAAGGTCAGTTACTTAAATCACTTGAGTTAATACTACACCCAGAGCAAATGACCCTCCAAACACACATCTGTGTACCATAAAGCCAAGACTTCCCCATTAGGCCAAAGACCCGTGTTTCACACATGGAAGGCACATTAGTACCGACAATGAGTGAAACATATGGGCACCACTTGCTTAAAAACAACAGCCTACGATTTCATTCATACCTCATGTATTTTCACAGTTTGCATTGTTGGCGCACATTCAATAAATATCAAGAGGCTCTTAAGCAGTTACAGGATGGGTTTGAAGTTTATCTGAATGTTTACCATCAAAGCCTCCCATGTTTTGGAGATTGAAAATAACCTGGATGTACTGTATGTTATTTACTGCTGAACTGTCGGTAAATATTTACTTACAGTCTCAGGATGTTTTGTTCTGAACATCTGAAGAAAATCTGCTAACATGTACTACAAGTCTAATTATATCTTTCATCGACTAATTATGGGTCATATTTAGATTTTATTATTACTTTATTTGTTACATTTTACTTGAGTGCACTTGGACCATATTGCTGCAGAAATAAATGCTTGTCTCTATTTTCCATGAGTAATAGCTTGTTAAATTATTTATTTCAGATTAAGGTAATTGCTATTCACTTTGCAAAGCCATTTGAATGAGTATACAGCCTGAAGGTGGAGAACGCTGAGAGGTGCGCTGTGTGTAACCCAAAGGTGATGCATAAAAGAATAGAAATGGAAAAACAGCTCAAAGCTAAAAATAAATTAGTCACTGTTTCCATGGAGAGGTTGACATTCATTTAGAAAATTGCTTTGAGCAGCCAGCTGTGTGACAAAAAAAAATATTATTTTTTTATCCTATAGTGGTAAGGATGATTCTTGGGTGCCTACAGGATTAAACATTTATTTTATTTTATTCAAATGTTTTATTTCTCTTGACAGTTACAGTAATTTTTTTTCTGTGCATATACAGTGGAGCAAGACATTGAAGAGGAGAAAGGTGTAATGGGATCAAGACAGTTAAAAATATTTGATTTGATTTAATTTTAATTTACACAACCTTTTTTATTTCTTTTGACAGGTATATTTTTGCATATGCATATTTATTGCATATACTGTGGAGCATGACATTAAATTGAAGAGAGGAAAGGGTAAAAGAGATATAAATATTTTATATTATTTTATGCAACATTTTTTATTTATTTTGACAGTTACTGTACACTGAATTTCACATATGCATATATTGCATATACAGTGGAGCATGACATTAAATTAAAGATTTTCTTTTTACCTTCATGAAACCTGCATTATATAAATTCTCCACAAGATCTGCCTTAGCAATGAAACAGCAGGATAACCATTACATACATCAAGCACATGAAAATTAGATCATATATTTTATTAATAATGTAAATTCCTTTATTAAATTATTTTGAAACTTTATCCCTATAGAAATGCTGTATACAAATCTGTGACTCATCAGTGCTGAATATGTGTGTGTGTTTGTTTTCTGGCAGGTTTTTGGATGTATAAAAGCTTTATGGATGTGGCTGCTGGCCTTGATGTACAGCGGTGAAGTAAGTGACACAAACCGCAGAGAAATCTCCCAGAGGACGCTGACCAATCATCACGCCGAGTATTAAATCTGGAACTGGCACTGCATGCTGACACACAAAATCAAAACAACAAGCCACTTTAAATCTTGTTCCGACCAAATTTCAATCTGTCATTCTAATTTTTAACAAGGATGCTAATTATGTAAGCAGTACAAAAAACGTTTGAGATGTAATAAATAAATTAATAAATAAACGTAACTGAAATGTAAGTGTTCTATTCTATAATATTACAAAAAGCATTTTTACTGGTGGCCTTGGATGTACTGCACATACATCTATTTCTACATGCAAATATTTATATTTATAGGTACAGATGATTTATAAATACAGATTGTTAAATTACATGAGTGAGAGTGATTGAGACAACTACATTTGTCATTGTCTTCATGTCAGTCACTACTATACTGACACTATACTAAACAAAGGGAATGATGTGAAATGAATCATACTAAGGGCTTTGTTAGAAAGGTTTAGCTAATGTCAGTCTGTACATGCGTAGTTAAATACCAGTGAAATATTAGTGCTAGTCTGTTAAAGATTCCGTCCAAAATAAGCAAAACCAAGACCTTTAAATGTGTTTAGCTTTCCATACGGATATGTCCAACAATTCCAAGTGGCTTTAGTCATAAGTGGCGTTAAGCACTTGAATCTGAGATATTAACTGTGCAGAGTAGGTCAAAATGTCCGTTTTAAAAGTTTTTCATTATTAATGTCTATCTATCTTGGTGACACTTAAAACGTAAATTACTTAGGCTACGTATGAACAACTTTACAGACTTACGAATGGATCCTTATAAATATTGGAATCGCGGCAGTTGTCATATTAATGGAATTATGTTTTCAATTGCATTTATCAAATGCTAGCAAAAGGCGTTTTCTTCTAAATGCCTTGTTCTGATGAGGTCGGAAATGGGCTACTTTAACTCTGTTGCCAAGAGTTGTTTCTCGTGTCCACTTGTTGAATTGACAGCAATAACGTTATAATTAGCCCCTGGAATGTGAATTTTACTGGGGGAACCTTGCCAAAAATGTGTATTTTACTCCCATTTTTAGTAGCAATTGGGCAGGTTTTGTTGTGAAAACCTGGCAACCCTTGTTGTGAGAAAGAGAAATTCGCTCATTCACGGAGTGAGTGGGTCAAAATAATAATCTGAATAATATTTTCAGCGATTATCAATTTAAATTCTGCTCTGCACCTCATACAAAACAATTGTATTCCACCAGAGAGGACTGCGACTGCAACACATCATCATTTGTATTACTTCTGGTACTGCTTTGATATTTTTGCTATATATAAATTATTGTGATTGCACTTATCTGTCTGTCATTTTTATTATTTATACTGTACATATTTTAAATATATAGTTATGGTTAGGTTTAGCGAATAGGAGTTTGATTAGCAGCTATAAAAATAGCTTTCTAATGCTATATGTGTTTCACGACGCGTCATCAATCGGCCAAATTGCACTAAATGTAAACAATACCACTGAACCGAACGAAGCTCGCATATTTTGCTGATTATTGCCGCTGAAAATGGTCAATTATTGTCATGTTTTGGGCTGTACTAATCGGTCAGACCAGGAAAAACATTTGGAGTACTATAGACTGCCAAAAGTTATAACAAATGAAGGAAAAGAGTGCAGAAAACTGAGGAACAAAAGGCGTTTGTGGTTGGCCAAACTGAACCAGAATTTCCAGGGCAAAAATCAAGAAAACATTTGTGTTTGTTCTTATCATTTCCGGTCAGGTAGGTGAAATATAGATAGACTATTTTAATTAATACTGCTCGTATGTATCTTTACCACCTATTAACTTTAGTTTGTCAAACTTTTGCGCCCTTTCCTGCTTACTAAGTTTGAGTGCAAGAAGTATCTCTAATATGGGCGTGCATCAGGGTAACTGACCAAACCGTGACATAAAATGCAAACCCTCTATAGTTACTAAATATGGTAATTTCCCTGCATGTTTCGGTCTTTTATATCGCTATAAAATGGGTAGGTTTAGGTTTGGGGAAAGGTTAAGGGGTCTAAACATCTAAATCGCTTAGCGATAAAATTCTAAAAACGCATTGATACAAATTTTAATGATATTTAAAGATTTGTAAATATTTTACATTTTTTAGCTAAAATGTTTTAAACGTAATACATCCTAATTGTACGTTTCAGCATGAATAAAAATCTTCTTGTAAATGTTACTAATACATCAAAACTTTATTACAAATTATTTTTTGTAAAGTTCATGCTGATTATCCATTATCACTCCCATAAAATATGTTCTAAAGTACATTACACTGCTTGTGTTTACATTGCATTGGCAAACTGATGTCTGTCAAAATTCCATTTACAAGTGAAGTATTTAACCTGATACTCGAATGAAAATAACCTTTTGGCTTTCTTTTTTCTATCTGTCTTTCATCTTTGGTTTTAGGTCTTTTGAACTGATGTCTAGTGATTGAAACTACACCTGGCCTGAGTGACATATGTGCGAATCCGTGCCAGTGAAATCAACTGGGCATCATTCTTATCGCACTGTTCCCAGATGTGCTGGAGCAACATATGTAATTTCATCTGCATCATTCTCTAAAGGTCTGTGATCCTTTCCAAAATTAAGGAAACTGTTGCATAAATGGATCTTAATGGGATGATTCTTAAAAATCTTGATAGCGGGGCTTGACTACTTTCCAGTTCGCCATCAGCTTTGACAGCAAAATCACTCTGATTTATTGCAGTGTGTCAATGTTTAGCGGAACAGCTTTTGTTGGAATGAAAAGCATCAGAGGGCAGGCAAACTCTTGAGGTATTTCAGGTCAAAGACTACAGTATCAAAGCTTTTTGGTTCAGTGCAATTAAGTTAGAAGTGTACACAGGAAATCTTCCGAATTCCCTGAATCCAAATTTGACCTTGTGTTTAATTTGTAGTCATTATGTATCCTGAATTCATCCATAAAGCTGTAATAAAAAACAAAGGGGTAACCGGATACGCTTTTTCACTCCAGTGAAAATAAAGTTGTTAGCTTAAGTTGGCACAATTTAGGACCCTGGTTCATGTCTACAAACCTGTTTGACTTTCTGTCAATTTCCATACAATGGAAACAGGGTCAATAGGGTCCATTTTAGACCACCTTGCATTATTGGGACAAAAACATTCTTCAAAAAGTTTGTGTTCCACAGAAGTTATACAGGTTCAGATAAAACTGTGGTGACCAAAAGATGACAAACTCATTATTTGTCTGTGTTGTTTTGTTATCTATTATATTTGTGTATTTTCATCTTTGTTTGTATATGTTTGTTAGCTGTTTTTGTGTGTGTGTGTGTGTGTGTGTGTGTGTGTGTGTGTGTTTAGTGATAGTTGTTCATGAGTCCCTCGTTTGTCTTGAACAGTTAAACTGCCTGCTGTTCTTCAGAAGATTCCTTTATGTCCCACAGTGTCTTTGGTTTTTTACCATTTTTGTGTATTTGAACCCTCAATGATTGTATGATTTTGAGATCCATCTTTTCACACTGAAGACAACTGAGGGACTCATATGCATCTATTACTGAAGGTTCAAATGCTCACTGATGCTTCAGAAGGATACACATTGCATTAAGAGCCGGAGGGTGAAAACTTTTGAACAGAATGAAGATGCGTATATTTTTCTTACTTTGCCTAAATATCATATTTTTTCATTTAGTACTGCCCTTCAAAAGCTAAAGAAGATACTTGTGTGTTTCCCAGAAGACAAACTAAGTTAAATTTACCCTGATCTTCAGATTTAAAAAGTTTTCACCCCCGGCTTTTAATGCATCATGTTTCCTTTTGAAGCATCAGTGACTGAACCTTCTGTAATAGTTGCATATGAGTCCCTCAGTTGTCCTTGTTGTTTATCATATATAAATTCAGGTAATATTTGTTTTATTTAAAGGGGTCATCGGATGCAAAGTTCACTTTTACATGTTGTTTGAATATTAATGTGTGTTGGCAGTGTATGCACACATCTACCTTATAATGATAAGAATCCATGCAGTGGTTTTTAATTAATCTGTAAAAATAATATCCCCTTTTTCAAATCGAGCCGTTCTCAGATGCCTGTCAGTGTGGTGTCACACCGACAGAGGCCGCTCCCACGATTACCTCAGACCCGCCTTAAATCAGCTGTAACAGTCCGACCTCCATTGTTTCGATGCCGGAGCAGGGATATAAGTTAGACAAGAATATCTCCGATTGAGCTATTGAGGTGTTGTGTTGCTGGATGTAATAATAAACATAGTGGTCGTCATTTATTCCCGACATCTGAGCCACCGATCTACATATATCCGTCTATGTTCGCGCGAATCCTTCGTGATCCAGCTTCACTTACAGCACAAGTGAGTATAAGCGTTTTTTTAATGAATCTGTCCGATCGCCTTTCCTAATAATGTGCTAGTTAGCAAGTTTAGCGGCTAAACACGGCTAAATGCGGCTAAAGTAAACAGGCTCGTCACTCCACAGAGAGAAGAGAGGGGCAGGGCGAGCAGAGCTCATTAACATTTAAAGCAACCTCGACCAGAACAGGATGATTTTTGCAGAGCTGATTTTGGCAAGGTAAAAAGGGTGTTGTTTTACACTACCACTGAGAATTTTTAACCAAAGTATATTACAGACTTTTCATTAAGACCCTAAAGAGTCATATCAACTTGTGGAAAATGGGCATCTGATGACCCCTTTAAAGTAACTTTTATTTATTTATTAATTTATTTTTGTGGATTTAGGACCCTATTATGTGAACTATCCTAAGTTTTTATGACTCAAAAACTTATAGTTGCTGAGTTAAGTTATACTGTACCTTGTTATAGTGACATCTTCCCTGTGTGACATCAAGCCCCAATCTCCCCTAATGCTTTATCATTTACAACAGAAATAGAAAGAAGCCTTATTTCCTCACTGTGGATTAAGTTATCTTTCCCACACTCTTTGCAAGCCAGCAAAGTAAGGCTCACCCGCCTACTGACAGTTATTCCCCAATGAGAGAACAACAGCTGACAGTTAATGACCCAGTTATGCAAATCCAGTCCTACAGCAGTTTGTTTGCTGCTAGTTCCAAGCATCCATTAATATAAAGGATGCCTACCAGAGGAACACTGCCATTGCTACATTCACAGTGATCCCTCTCAGAGCTGAAGGCACACTGTAAATCCATGCTTGCCTGGGAAAATGCATTTAATAAGCATAAAAAATGTATAAGATATGATGACAAAATCAACCCTGTTTTATGTTATTAAGCTTAAAGGGACAGTTCACCCAAAAGTTAAAATTCTGTAATTAATTACTCACCCTCATGTCTTTCCAAACCTGTAAGACCTTCGTTCATCTTCGGAACACAAATGGAAGATAGCTTTGATGAAATCCGAGAGCTTTCTGACCCTGCATAGACAGCAACACAACTGACACGTTCAAGGCCCAGAAAGGTAGTAAGGACGTCATTAAAATAGTCCATGACGACATGAAAGTGATTAAATTACACAATTTTCAGTTTTGGGTCAAGTACCCCTTTAAGTACAGGTCTAATTCTCAATAATAACAAGTACAGTAAGAGTTTGACTGACATCCCTTTGTATAACACAGAGCACTTCACACCATTCCATGGTGACAGATCACAGTCTAATGAATTTCAGAGAACTATTGTGTTTCCTCAGGTTTCCACAGCAGTGGTCTCACAGTCAAGCTGAGACAGAGATACATGTTTTCATTGGCTCCGTCAGTGGCCACTAAGAGTGGTCTGACTCTCTCCGACAGCAGATAGTTTCCATTTAATTCTGCACAGCGCTTGTATTTCCTGATTTAGCCCCTGAGCTAAATGCATTAGCTCAGCATGTCAAATGCCAACTGCAACATGCTTTTTTAGCCTGTAAAAGACATTTCTTTAAAGATTACCCCTATGATGCCAAGTCTGATAGACTATCTAGAATGCAAAGCATTGAGTAATGTTTTTCAACTTGTTGATATGTGCTTTTATAAATCCATCGATGTTATAAGCTTTTGATATAATTCATGTACCAAATTTAATGCGGTCATTTTCAGCACATTTTACATTCATCATTTTAAATGATGAATAATAGTTTGCATTGCAGGATCCAACTGCCTTTGTGCTGTTCTGAAAAGTAAAATTCCTCCCTGAGTTCCTTTATTGCTTAACACTACACTACACCCTTTCCCATGTGCTTTAAATCTGTGTTGCATTAATGTGTGTTGTTTTTACTGCAAGCTATGAAAGTGCACAACATACAGTGGTAAACGTGTATGAGACTTGCCCGTTTTGCCAGTACACGTACCATTTTTTTTTTACCACCTACGCCAGCCTTTAATTTGTTTGTACAAATTAGCATTTTAATGAAAATGGTGCTTCTGGGATTTAAGGAATAATTAAAGTACACTAAGGTCTGTAATTATGTGAATTTTTGTGAGTTAAAGAGTTGGCACACCTGTCTTTAAATATTCCTAGTATTCCCAAAGCTGAAAAAAATGTTATTTCTGTTTCACTGGCCTCAGATGGCAGCTCAGAGCTGTGTTGCATTTCTATTCCGTAATGGTCTTTGCACACCTGGGGATGTAAAAATGGCCACATTTTGCAGAATATGTTTTTGAGACATTGCCAGAGCTTCAGGTGTGTCTTATCTGCCTGACCACACATTGGTCTTATCCTACCATGAACTTGAATATATAAATTTGGTGCTGAAATTGTTGAATAACAATAAAATCCAGCACCCCACCAAAAGTAATTTGCATTTAAACCACATTTTAAAATGTATGAATGTCACTGAATATGACTACACAATAAAAAAACAAGCTTATTTAAATAATATATAATATAAAACTACAGGTGTATGTATGTGTGTTGTTTTTGTTATTGTTTTTATAAAAAGTAGCTTGATTTTATGTAGTTCTGAACTTCTCACAAGATAAAACCAGGCTATTTTTTTAAATAATAGACGTTACTGGGTGTTTCCTACTATGGAGGCAAGGGGGCAGTGTCGTCACACAATATCGGATGATTAGCAGTACAAAAATAAAACAATGCCAATATTACAAAACTTAACATTAAAAAGGGTGTAACGGTAAACTACCGTTTTTGAAAGTCGGGAAAGGGGGAGAGTCACGTGAGAGGAGGCAATGCCTCCATCGCGTTCTGATTGGATATGACTGGTCATGTTCGGCTGTGATTGGTTCATACGATAAATCCCGCCTCTTGTATTCATTTGCGTTCTGTGTTCGCAAATCAGTCTGAATGAACAACAATATAATGGTGTTAATGGGAAGACTAATTTTAAAAAAGTAAGTAAACAACTCACAAACTTTGTTATTACCACTTTGTTTTATCAAAATAAGACTTTTGAAGTGAATCTCCGTGTCTGTGACCAATATATACCAAGCTTTGGTGACTGATGATCCAAAACATTTCTAAAATGTTAGTTAACATAAGTTAACAAATTAAACAGCCTATTTAAGTTGTTACTGCTTTGAGAGTTATTTTAATGTAAAATTCTTAAAAACACTAACTTGATGAGATTCATACATGGTTTTAATAAATAGAATATTGATTACATTGTTAATGTAAATATAAAATAGATTTTTTTTTCTTTTTCTGATAGTGTAAGTACTGTTTATTTAAATAAGAAAATGTGACTGGGATATGAATTTACATTGTATTTTATGTATTTATTTTTAAAAAAAGGAAGGACTTTGCCTCCTCATTTCAGAACACCACCAAACACCACTGAAATATATACATAATAACTATTATTTATTATTATTATATTATTATTAAAAATAGCTTGGTTTAACACTGTGAGAATGTATGTATGTATATACATTTTAAGCATCACTTATGTATCATTTTTGGGCCACAGTATGTCACTTTTTGGGGCTGAAGAATTGTTGTAATATGTCTAATGTGCGTGTGTTTTTTACTAGTATGTTCTTTTTAAAGAAATAAGAAAACATCTGTTATCTTGGTCTCCTTTGGCAAAGTATATTTCAGTCTGAAGGATGGGATGCTGCTTTGACCAATAAAACAAGAAGGGACTCAGTCCTTTCACGCACATCTGTGTTTATCTGCATCCTGCGAGTCTGTAAGGTCATAGAGCCCGAGCATTGGGAGAAGATGAAAAGAATGACAGAGACTGATGAGGAAACTGCAAAGCACACTAGTGGCCTCTTTCTGGCTCGAAAAAGTATAACTCTGCTCTAAAATCTTTATACAAGGTTGGGCTTTATCTAGACATATAAAGAAAACAAAGACATGCAGAGATTTATTTATAAGCGTCCTTTACTTGGATGCCGAATATAGTATTTAAAGGGATAGTTCATCCAAAAATAAAACCTCTGCCATCATTTACTCACCTTCATGTCATTCCAAACCTGTATGACCTTATTTCTTTATAAAAGGCAAATGATATTTTGCAAAATGTTGCTGAAAATCTTCCCCTTTCGCAGAAGAAAGAAACTGATACAGGTAAATTTAATACTGTTTCCTTAAACATTCATTCAACATCTATTCAGATCTGTTTAATTGAGAAGTCTTATAAAATATCTTACTGGCCACTATAAACCTCCTTTTTGTCACCAAATGTATCCATTGCATTTTGGTCAAACACTTGACCAAAGGAATATCACATCCTGTAAATACATTAAATCCAGAAGCTTTTGACCAACCAGCACAGCTCATTTCCTTCATGTGCTCACATCCTGTTTTAGCACGCCTCAGTGCCATCTCCTCTCACCGGACAGGTCAGGGGTCATGAATAACTCAGCTAAATGATATCTGTGCTGTGAATGTCTGGAGTTTTGCACCATGATGAAATTGCACATTTACTGTAACAGGAATGACGATGGAAAAAATGTCTGAATGACTCAATAGAAATGTTTGTGTACAGTATAATTAATGTTACAGTATTATTAGGGAAAACTTGGACTTTTAGGTCCGAGCCAGATTAAATCCACATCAAATGAGTTTGGGGTCTTTCTTTTTCTCTTACAGCAATAAACAACTCAGTACGTTATTAAATGGTCTTGGTTTATAGCATGCAAACACACATCATTTTCTGCTCATCTAAACTTGGATGCAAAAATAACGCTGAGTTGTAAAAAGCCTTTCAAGTTCAGTACATCAGCTCATTTATGGAGTTATAGTTCCTCTGAGGCTTGTTGAGTTTGTTGCATGGCCTAAATCAGTTTCATTATTAGCCAACTGGATGGAGATAATCTTCCTTTCACTGCTACTGGTGACATTTCCTTGGAAAGGCCAAAAAGAATGGTATATCTTTACCCATTATTAGCCATTTTAATTACCCTAATAAGGCAGCACTGTATTTGTGATTTCCCTTTTGCGGGAAAGGGTGCAGTATTTTGACAAACTACAGTTAATAGGTGCTAAAGATATGTACAAGCAGTGTTAGCCTAATTTTTCACCTGCCTGACCGGAACGCAAATGCATTTTGTTCCTGAGATTTTTGCACTCTTTTCCTTAATTTGTTAAAACTTTTGGCAGTCTATAGTACTCCAAATGTTTTTTCCCAGTCCGACTGATTAAGACAGCCCAAAACATGACAATTATTGACCATTTTCAGCAGCAATAATCAGCAAAATATAATAAATTATTCCGTGGCATTATGTTTAGTGCTGCCAATATGGCCAATTAGTGACACTATAAGTGCTTTTGAACGAATCGGTTAAGTAAATAATTCAGTGTCTTGCTCATACAGACAAGTTAGTACGACTCGAGTGAGTTGATTTGATACACACAAAACACACAGTTGCATAACAGTACAGCACATACACTCCTAAAAATGAAGGTTCTTTATTGGCATCTATGGCCCAATGAAGAACTTTGACCATCCATGGAATCTTTCAAATGCAGAAAAGGTTCTTTATAGTGGAAAAAGGTTCTTTAGATTTTTAAAATGTTCTTCAAAATGGTTCATTTAAGAACTGTACACTGACCAGTTCTTTGGGAAATCAAAATGGTTCTTCTTTGGCATCACTGCCAACTTTGGAGTCCTAATTTTTAAGAATGTAAACATACATGGAGTGATATGGACGTGAAGACAACATAGAATCGGTATGACTGAGCAGTACACTTTTATAAGATGTAGTCAATTGTTAGGAAGTATATGCAGTGTTGCGGAAAGTTACTTTTAAAAGTAATGCATTACAATATTGAGTTACTCCCTAAAAAAAGTAACTAATTACATTACTTAGTTACTTTTTATGGAAAGTAATGTGCTAATTTACTTTGGTGTTATTTTTTAAATCTGGGCAGGGCTTACTTGTTTGTTCTTAATATAAAAACTTCTATTTTTGGCAAATGTAAAAAAAGCCTTTTCACATAAAAAGCCTCAGGCTTTGAGAAAAGTAAATTCACGTCTGTACAGTACATGCATAAAGGATATTATTTATGTATTATTTCACATATATTCTGAGTTGAATTTCAGTGTTTTTATTCATTTTGAGGAATACTGAATCTGTTTTTTGTGAGTAAGATGAATTTATGCATGTTCACATTTATTCTAGAACTAACATCTTACTCCCGATTTCTCTCAACATGGGGAAAGGAGAGCTTTTAATCAATAAATGGGGGGAAAGTAACTGGCATTACTTATTTGAAAAAAGTAACTCAGATATTTTCTTGTCAATTAAAAAGTAATGCGTTACTTTACTAGTTACTTGGAAAAAGTAATAATATTACGTAACTTGCGTTATTTGTAATGCATTACCCCCAACACTGAGTATATGATATCCCGTTCCAGGTTGTAAAACCTGCTTATGAGTCACATGACTGTACTGAGAATAACATACTGTAAGCAAAGTGTGCATATACTTGTGAGCAAAATAACATTCAGAGTGAAGCTAACATAAAACATGCATAATCCATTGCTCGAGGCTGATGATTGACAGTTGGAACATTATTTAGCAAGTCTGTGCTTTTCTTCAGCTTTTGTGATGAGAAGGCAATGTCTTTCAGGCCTCATTCGTAGCACTGAAGTTGTTTTCCAGCGACCTCCATTGGCTTCACATTGAACCATATTCAACCACTGGTGGCTTATTGTTTTAAAATCTTAAAGAGTGGGTTTCTTCCAGCTGCTTGTGAAGAGAGTTGCTGTCAGTCATCTTTTCATTAAACAAAGACCAGCAATCCACTGAAACCAGACAAAGAGGAATCAATTCAGTCTTATATGGAAACTTAAAATATCTGAGGTAACGAACACAGCCAAGTGGTTTTTATGGATACATGGAACTTTATGAAATCATTGTAGGAGACAGACCAACACTGTGAGCAGAATATATAGTACTGTGCAAAAAAAAACAACAATGAGGTTACAGAACATACAAATGCTAATATGTCTCATTTCAACTGCACTGCAAAAAGCCATGTTACTATTTTTAGATTTACTTACGTATGTCTCTAAAATGTTGTAGTCTCTAGGTATGACCCAAGTCTCTCAGTTTATGAAATATTTGGGATTTTTTAAAATGTTTTTCATCAGCCACTCAGAAAAGTACAGCACACCTCTCTTTGAATTTAATACGTAATGACAGAGGTTTTTTCAAATAGCATGCCCAAGTAATAATAAATATTTAGGTTGTATTTTATTTTTATGATACCACAGAATTATATTTTTGGGAAAGCTCTTCCAACAGTCTTGTTTACAGTTGTAGTACACTTGGTTTCATCATGTTTCATTCACCTTGGCGTAGAGTCTTACTGAGCTTGACTGTGCGTTTCCACATTCTGGTGTAGAAAACCAGAGCAGCATTGTGGCCCGTCTTTAAAGTCAGCCCACCCACTTTTCTATGTAATTAAAATCATCTTAATACCACAGAAAGTACTGATGGCCTTCACAGACGTCCAAGTACACCAATAAAAAACCTGCTGCGGACAACGGCATCTCTCAAAACCCTCAGATCAACAGCAGGACGGGGCACACACAGATGTTAACCGTATTAGTACCATCTGTCTCGTACGGGGCACAGCGGGCCTGCAATGACACCATCGCAACAACACACCAGTGCCACTAATCAAAGAACCAGTGTGAGGACTCAGAGGGTTAAACTCAGCCACAAACCTCACTGTGAAGTCATGAGACCTCAACTGATTTTTTCGGCCAAGCGTCCGTCGGTTTACAGACATCTCCCCAGCATGTGCCATCAGAATGGGTATAATAGATTAATCTCCATGATTAATGAGCTATTCAGCACTTGCACACCCTGAGGTTGTGTAGCGAACAGCATACAGTTCATTGAAAGGCTTGGAGAAACAATACAGTCAAATAAAGCAGCGGGATTGCATCGGGGCGTTTTGCTGGCGTATTTTAATATTCGCCCCTAGCTGTGCACACATGTGTAAAAGACTGCGAATTTGTCCTAAATACATTAGCTGCACGCTCACTTCCAATGTTGGCTAAATCAGCGGTTCTCCAAACATCAGTTTTTCTGTTACCCCACAAGGAGTTTGAATTGGCTAAACTGTTGCTTTCTCCACTGTATTACCTATTGCAGTTTCAAATGTGCCAGGGAGAAGGACTGATACTGTGCTGGCAGAATCCAGAGGGAGGAAATCGGTAGCAGCTGTGGCAATAGTCTAAAGGAAATGCACTTTTGCATGTATGGCATGGAAGAGTGGCGTAGCCGAAGCTGGAAAGACTTGTGGGAATGAGGTTAGATCATGATGTTGGGCTCCATTAAGTACTGCCTGGAGAAATACTGTAATAAAAGGCTGTACTTTATCTAAATATATGAATGAATACATGTTGAGACAATGCATATAGCCGCCTAGAAAATAAAAAAAAAACTTTTAATTTTCATTGAAAGATATGCGTTTAAAAATCCATTTAAAAATAGAATTAAAAATGTCATTTATTTCATTCTTCACATTTCAGACATGTACTTTAGGAACATGAAAATATATGTGCAAATATCAAAATACATTTTAGTTTTTTTTTATGTGAGCATATCCAGTAAATATACAAGTGAAACTTTTAAAAGAAATTAAATTCACTAAAATTAAATTTGTCAAACTGCATTAAATTAATCAAAAGTGATATTCCATTTCAAATAAATGCTGTTTTTGAAAATTCTGAATATTTTGAATATTCTATTTATCAAAGGTATATAATATGTGGTCAATATATATAATATATGGACCACAAAACCAGTCGTAAGTAGCACAGGTATATTTGTAGCAATAGCTAGAAATACACTGTATGGGTTAAATTATCGAATTTCTTTTATGCGAAAAATCATTAGCATATTAAGTAAAGATCATGTTCCATGAAGATATTTTGTAAATTTCCTACCGTAAATATATCAAAACTTAATTTTTGATTAGTAATATGCATTGCTAAGAACTTCATTTGGACAGCTTTCAAGGTGATTTTCTCAATATTTAGATTTTTTTTTTTCAGATCAGATTACTGATTTTCAACTTTATTTATTTTACTTATTACAGATGATGTATAAATCTCAATGTCAAAAAATTGACCCTTATAACTGGGTTTTGTGTGTGTGTGTGTGTGTGTGTGTGTGTATATATATATATATGTGTGTGTGTGTGTGTGTGTGAGTGTGTGTATGCAGTAGTCAGCATTTGAAGTGGATCAGAACCTTTTATCAAAGTTGTTCTAAAACAAAAACAATACCCGTTCTTGTCTTAGGATAACTTTGATGAACTACTATATATACATATATATATATATATATATATATATATATATATATATATACTACTATATTTGACTACTATATATACAGTGTTGGAGGTAACGCATTACAAGTAACGCGAGTTAAGTAATAATATTACTTTTTTCAAGTAACTAATAAAGTAACGCATTACTGTTGAATTTCTAAGAAAATATCTGTTACTTTTTTCAAATAAGTAATGCCAGTTACTTTTTCCCACCATTTATTAATTGAAAGGCTCCTGTGCTTCATTTTTTTTTTTTATAGCTGAAGAGTGATCTCCTGCATAAATGCACTTTTCTTTCAGCCTGAGGTGAATTCATTTCACTTTTGGTGTAAAAGGGTTTTTACATTAGAATTGTTTTATATTAAAAACAAAGAAGCAGGCCCTGGCCAGATTTAAAAAGTAACACAAAAGCAACATAACGCATTACTTTCTATAAAAAGTGACTAAGTAACATAATTAGTTCTTTTTCAGGGAGTAACACGAAACTGTAATGCATTACTTTTAAAAGTAACTTTCCCCAACACTGTGTATATATATTAGTGCTGTCAAATAGATTATACTTGTATATATTTACATGTATGTACACATATATTATGTAAACAAGAAACTTTTATTTTGGATTATCACGATTAATCGATTTTGCAGCATTCAATATACAGTATATAGACACTTTTATTTTGGATGCGATTAATCATAATTAATCAATTTGACAGCATTTACTATATATATATATATATATATATATAGTAAATTATATAATACTATTTTAGTGCTTTTTTTTTTTTTTTTTTTTTTAATAAATTGTCAAAATCCCAAACATGTTTGAATGGCAGTGTATATATTTATATTGTAACCAATAAAGTAACATTAAAAATAAATTTGTAAAAGTATAGGAAGCTTTGCTGTTTGGAATCCTTTCTTTGCTTCACTGAGGATAATTAATATCAAAGTGTTGACCTGTTACTTTAGACAGCAGAACATACAGGTTTGAAAAGTTCACACACGGTGCATTGTAAACACACCGCGAGAGCCCATGGGCAAATAAGTGTAGCTGAAGTGAACTACCCGTGCTGTCATATCTGCCTCATTATTCATTCTAATGACTTGTGCTGTTAAAACTACTCATTTTCAGAAAGGGGAACCATGGGCTATTTCTAGAGCCCAGCTCCCAGGATATCCTCTCTGAGGCACCCCTCAGGGGCCGAGAAAAGTTTTCACAGAAAGAAACGGCAGACTTATTACTCACCGGGTTTTAAACGGCACATGAATCTTCACTTTCACAAGAACCTTAATGGCGCTGTTTGATGTCTAAGCAGAACGGACTGATGGGAAAATGGTTGTGTGCCTTTTTTTGTCATGGTAATTGCTCTTTGGTGGCCATTCCACTCCAAGCAGCTGTTCGCCCACCATGCCAACTAAAAGAAAGCCGGGCCTTTTTGGGACGAATACAGGATAAGATTATGGGGAAACTCTGGGATTATGAAAGGATAATTAATGAAATAGGGCCATTTGTCAAGCGCTCCCTGACTGGGAACAGAGCCTTACCAAATTATTCAACGGCTGCCTTTAAAAACACATCCACTTTACATCCAGCTTCGCATGCAAACTTGATTATTAACTGCCATATTATCTTGGGACAAAAAGTACAACCAATATGACCTTTACAATGTGTTTTAACCACATAGATCAAACGATTCACAGAATTCTTACCTGTTTGGCAGGCAAGTTGTTCCTCTAATGTTGTGGGCTGAACTTCACGTGGTGAGGTTGCAATCAAAAAGCACGGGCCAGCTGAGAAATTTCTGCTTCTCAAAAGCATAATTTAATCCAGCTGTCTCAATTAAGGAAGGAACAGGGAAAGAGGAAGCTTCAGCCACATTTATGGTCCACCTCAAACCCCATAACATGCTGGCTACAGCATTGATCTCATATGGCCACCGTGACCATAAAGCCGCTGGACGTACCAGACGCAATCAAGTCCCATTCATTTAGCGCTGACATTGCACACACAACGTTGAACACAAATAAAAGCCTTATACCAGTGAGGTGATTAATGACTGGAGTTATACTGAATCCATATGGCAGAGAAAACCCTCTCCTGGTTTTATTCATAGACACATGCTTGTAACCGTCAACTCAACATTTCAAAACTCATAACCTTCAACTTTCTCAACCTTTAAGATCACGGATGCGCTGACATTTAGATGGCAGCTCATCGCTTCAAGCTCAGCTCCAATAAGACTTCTCGTCCTTTTGGCCGTGATCTACCCGGTTCAATTTTTCCATCTCTTTGAAAGGTCACATGGTTATCTTCAGATGCTAAAAGACCTGGAAGGTGTCCTACATGACCAACTAAGCTGCACCAAGCACACTGATTGGCCTGGGCTCACCATACTCCATAACATATAAGGTAAATCTGTCCCTTATTAAAGGAATAGGTGGCAAAAATAATGAAAATGTACTCACCCTCAGGCCATCCAAGATATAGATGAGTTTGTTTCTTCATTGGTTTGAACTGATTTGGAGAAATTTAGCATTACGCTACGAGACTCGAGACTCGAGAATGGAGTTAAAGCGCCCAGGTGGAGCAGAGATACAAAACTGTCCTTTTCAAGACTTCAAATGCAGGTCAGTTACATCTGTAAATAGACTATTGTAGTTTTGTCTTTGTTTACTTAGTTAAACATTAAATTGCTAGCAAATGCTAGCGGTAGCAGTCAATTACTCCAAAATTAACAAAAGGACATAAATACTATTGTAAAGAGTAGGAATTTAGCAGACAAATATTCACATCATTTTAAAACAGGTTTAGAGGGAGCTAAAGCAGACAACAACACAACCCTTATGAAAATTAACAGTGGTTTTAATAAAAATAAAACCAAAAACCATGGTTACTATAGTTAATAGCATGGTAACCACACATTAACAATGGTTTTGATACAGTATATAGTTTCACCATGGTATTTGTAGTAGAACTATAGTTATACAAATAGTAATCAACCTGCCAAAAAAAAAAACAACAACATGTCAACAATAATACCATGGTTAATTTTCCTTAGGACAAAACATGACCCATGATAAGGCAAAAAACAGGTTCAGTTTTATGATTTTTCTATAAAGATATATTCAAGATGTAGCTATTATTATACTAAGTTTGACATTTAGGCAAGATAAAACAATAACACATGGTCCTAATGTAATACATTTGTCCAAAATAAATGTAGGCCTATACTATGTGCAAACAAAATGCAATGAGGTGGTTTTGCAACTAGGTGGAGATGTGTTAATAAAAAAGTGACAGGTACAAGAAAATTAGTGAAAAAAAAGTAAACACATGAGAGACAGAGAGATGTCAGGAAAAAATGAAGAGACTAAAGGAGAAAGGAAAATGAAGTTTAATGTTTAAAAGTTTAAAAAAGAAATTGGCAGTTCACAAGATAACCTTTAATTATTTTCCACAGCCCGGCCTAGGGATTGAAACTTTTTTATATGATGATGATGGCCATACAAAAAATATTGTTGTCTGTGGTTTCAAAATTTGTTGTGGGTGCATGTGATGGCCTGGATGAGTGTGAGATTTCCCAGCCTGAAATTTTGTCCCAGTCCGCCCCTGTCATACGGCACCCATTCACCTCAAAAGATCTACTGGTGAGCAAATGATGTGAATCTAGACTTCTCCAAATCTGTTCAAATGAAGAAACAAACTCATCTACATCCATGATAACCTAAGAGTATGGAAGCCCGTTTCTGAAACAAAATAAATATTTAAAAAAAAGGTAATTGTGACCTTTTTATCTGACAATTCTTTTCACACATTTGCAAGTTTACATCTTGCAATTTTTTTTCTTAGAATTGCATGGTATAAACTTAAAATTGTGAGTTATAAAGTCAGAATTGCAAGATATAAACTCTCAAATCTGCCTTTATCTCTCAGAATTGCATGGTATAAACTCGCAATTGTGAGTTATAAATTCAGCATTGAAAGACAAACTCGCAATGCTGAAAAAAAAAAAGTATGAATTGCTAGAAAAAAAGTCAGAATTGCCAGATATAAATTCACGATTGCAAGAATCGAAATACAAGCTTGCATTTGCTAAAAAAAAGTCCTAATTGCGAGTTTTTATCTTTAATTTATAATAATTTTTTTGCAAGTTTGAGTTTATATCATGCAATTCTGAGGAAAAAAAGTCAGAATTGTAAGTTCATATCTCGTAATTCTGGTTTCATGACTCACAATTGTGAGTTCATATCCCATAATTCTGACTGTATAACTACAGTACAGTACTGTACAATTACGAGAGATAAAAATTTGCAATAGCCTATTTTATATTTTATTCAGTGGCAGAAATATATGTGGCTTCCATATCCTGTATGTTCTGTATGCTCATTTGTGTTGCCTTTGGTCATGTTTTAAATTTTTTAGTGTGCTTTAGTGTAAAGAGTGTTTTAAATTGGCCTGGGAATGTTGCTTTTTATATGCAACTCTGTGATTTAATACATGAAACTTACTGGAAGGAGCTTGACTCCTAGAAATTAAGTCAGAGCCCTAAAGAAAATGGTTCTTTTATTTTTATAAGTAAATAAATACATGAAAGATAAACAACATTTATGGCGCAAGCCCTTTGGTTACTGTAGTATCCAAACACGTTTTGTTACATAAATATGGAATCTAGAGGGCTTTGACTTTGCAACACATATTTCATAAACTCAAAAGTAAAAATGTTTACAGTCCTATAAAAGTCATATAAAACGAGGGAAAACTTCCTGTTTGATTCTGTTAAATGATTTGAGGCTTTGCACAGTGACGGTTGTTTTTGGACCAGTTTATTATTCCTGTGTGGTTTAGACACAATTTTCTGCATATTTTATATGCATGATGATATTTAGGGAGAGGTCCAGCAATAATAAATGTAATGAGAAGTGAATGGCAGCTCTGTGATGTTTGGGTGTGATCAGGCTCACACACAATCTCCAAAACATTATAGAAAAGGCTAAGAAATCTTCATATTCTGTCTTGGCCTTGGTATGATCTGTCACTGTTATGAAACTGTGGCTGAAAAGAAAGCATCCATTCAGTAGCATGAACAGAATTTCATCAAAGTTCAAACTTCGTTCAGAGTTGTGCTTTAGAGCTGTGACTGCACCACATTAGAAGCAGATACTGTGAAGCAGATAGGGCAACATAGTAGGCTGAGTCAAAAGGTTTACGCCAGGTTTTCTCAGCCAAGATTTATCATGCTCTGACCTCGCTGTCAGTTACCCTATCATGGAAACAATGTGTTTTGACTGTGCTTACTCTCCGTACAAGGCCGCAAAGGCAGCTGGATAAGGCCAGTAAGTCTTTTGAACTTTTAATCCAATGCAGTTTTCGCTTCCAGATGTATCTATCCTGGCAGAGGAACGTTTCACAGCGGGCAGTCGAGCCATAGAACAATATGTGCTTGTGATATAAGTTTTAGGAGTTAACTCTTAACACCTGGGCCTGGTTCCTGATGCACTTTGCATAAAGTGGTAGAAAAATGAAAGTACTTTGCCTAAATAAATTTTTTAAAAATTATTAGAATGAGCAAGGATGTTTCTGGCTGAGAAGTCCAAAAATGCCATTCAGAGAACGACCTCTGGATGCTACTATAAATCTTGCCCGAGAAGCCATTCCAAGCTGTCTGGACAAAAGAGTAGAGACAAAATTGTTGAAAAAAGGGCCATTTTCAGTCTCAAGCATGCCACTAAGATGCCTGTTTTCAATTATGGAACCCACCCAAGCATGGTCCCCTTCATTTGGCTGCTTTTCCTGGCGACTGTATGACGCTTCTTCTCAATAAATCACTATAGTGTCATCTTAATATACACAACATCACAAAGAATTTAATTTGGGAAACCAAACGTGACGAATACATAGCCTCCAACCGCAGTCCCTTTAAGGGCAAAAAACAGCCATTTAATTTAAGAGTGAAAAAAGAAATATGGATAAAGCTTAAACGGGACTAGACAACCTTCTGGCAAAATGAGAATATTTGCGGGTTTTGACCAAAGAAACTGGGATGCTAACAAGAATGTGGAAAATTCCGCCAACATGTTTCTACTCTGTGTGGTGGAAAAGTAATGGGAAATGGGAATGTTACCCCAAGAAGGATATAAATATAGTTAATTCTACAGGAGACTATACTGTATGTCCTTTGGCCCTGCCCTTTTTGCAAATGCTTAGCGGTTAGGATAGGCAGTCTGTGTTTCATTCGGTCTGGATAGTTCAAATGGTGAGACAGTAGTTTATTGTAAGTGCAGGTTGCAGAGTGGATTTTATTTTAGTAGTGTTGAATCCTGGACAGCTGTGAGGTGTACATTGCTAAAGTCAATTCCAGTTTGACTTGAATAAGACATTTATAAGTTCTTGTGAGCACAGTGTGTGCTGTGAATGGACATTCAAGAAATCATTTCATGTTTTATACTGATGCTATTCATATTGCATTCTTATGTGAGCCCATTACTGCCATAGAATAAAAATGATATTTGCTACTTTTTATGACTTTTTTTTTCTCACAGTTTATTTCACAATTCTGACTTTTTCTCTTAATTCTCATTCTTGAAGTTCTTTTTTTCTTAGAACAAATTTAAAACACATAGTTCTCACTTTTTTCTCTCAATTCTGAATTTACATCTTGCAATTCTTGTTTTTTTTTTTTTTTTTTGCCACAGAATAAAAATAACAGTAATTTTACTTAAACTTAATCTCACAAATTTAAACTTTAATTTAATCTCTGACGTTTCTTCTCAGAATTGTGAGATATAAATTCAGAATTGCAAGATCTAAACTCAGAATCCTGACTAGGGGTCGACCAATATGCGTTTTTTTAGGGCCGATATAGATTATTACATAATAAGTAGACAGATAACCAATATTTTGAACTGATATGTTTGTCTGGTGTAAAAATGAAAAGGAATGTCAAAATTTAGAATAACAAGGGCTCTGACAAAAAACTTTCTTTAAATGCTTTTAAATTATTTTATTGGCGAATCGGTTTTAAAAAATTACTTATACCGATAAGTACACCGAGAACTGATATATTTGTCTGGTATAAAATGAAAATGAATGTCAAAATTAAGAATAACAAGGGCTCTGACAAAAAATTACTTTATATGCTTTAAAATTATTTAATTCGGCAAATCAGTTTTAAAAACTGACCGATAAGTAGACCGATAACTAATATTTTGAACCGATATGTTTGTCTGGTGTAAAAATTAAAAAGAAATGTCAAAATCAAGAAAAACAAGGGCTCTGACAAAAAACTTTCTTTAAATGCTTTTAAATTATTTTATCGGCAAGTTGATCGATAACCGATATTTTGAACCAGTATGTTTGTCTGATGTAAAAATGAAAATGAATGCCAAAATTAACAAGGGGTCTGACAAAAAACTTTCTTTAAATGCTTTTAAATTATTTTATCTGCAAATTGTTTTTGAAAATGACTGATACCGTTAAGTAGGCCGATAACCAATACTTTGAACCAATATATTTGTCTGGTGTTAAAAAATAAAAAAAATTAATGTCAAAATTAAGGGTAACAAGGGCTCTGACAAAAACTTTCTTTAAATGCTTTTAAATTATTTTATTGGCGAATCTGTTTTAAAAAATAACTTATACCGATAAGTACACAGGGAACCGATATATATGTCTGGTGTAAAATGAAAATGAATGTCAAAATTAAGAATAACAAGGGCTCTGACAAAAACTTTCTTTAAATGCTTTTAAATTATATTATCGGCAAATCGGTTTTGAAAATGACTGCTACCGATAAGTAGGTCGATAACCGATATTTTGAACCAATATATTTGTCTGGTGTTAAAAAAGAAAATGAATGTCAAAATTAAGGATAAAAAGGGCTCTGACAAAAACTTTCTTTAAATTCTTTCAAATTATTTTATCGAAAAAATCTGTTTTGAAAATTATCAAATCCAATAACAATAAAAAAAGGTTAATATCGGCCAAGCCGATAATTGGTTAACCCCAATCCTGACTTTTCCTCGCTATTCCAAGTTTACATCTCAGAGTATATATCTCGCAATTCTCAGAATTATTATGAAAAAAAAAGTCAGAAAGGAAACAAAAATTTAAAAGCTTTTTTGTCAGGCAAATCAACTGAAGGACGACTCAGTGACTCAGTCATTTTAAAATTTCAAAATTCCACTAAATAATTTGTCAGTATTATTAATTTCTTTTAAAGTAAGTCGCTTTTGATAAAAACGTGCTGAATAAATGTAAATGATTAGTGCAACTTGAAAACAGTTCACTTCATGTTCCTTTGTAATTACCATTTTTGGCACATTATTTTACTCTTTACCCTCAACATCTCACTTGCACATGGAAATATTTTTGATATATCAACATTTTATTTCCTATTTCTACCTTTGCAAGCATTTTAATGTTTTATTATTTGGTTGGCCTTAGAATAATCCACTCCAGGTTGCTGCTCCGTCCTTCACTCTCATATTCTGTATTCCAGTCTGAAGCAAAGGCTCTCTGATCCATAATTTATGAAATGTATAACTCACCAGCCAGTAGACACTTGCTGAGAAGCACTGCTGACTTGTGCTCACTGTTACTTAAGATATGCAATCAGATTGTGTGATACGTTTTCGTGTTGCATTGGCAGTTCTTTTGTTGTATAGTCATAAATGCCTCCCGCCTGCTTTATTTTTGTCATTCACTCATTAAATTTATTCATTTAACTTTTATAAAATGAATACATTTGGCATTTTTTAACAAGCCATTTTTTCTGAGTGTATTATAATCTATTAGACATGACCGAAGGCCTTCGGATGAGGCTTTAAAAGTTATCTATGATGATGACATAAATAAAAATGCCACAACTGTACTCTGACTATTTTATCATCACGCTGTGCCTAAATGTATGTTTTCCTGTCATGCTGAAAGTATGACAGAGCTCTCAGGGAGGCAGAAAAATGCAACATATTTTATTCTCATGCAGCTAATAATATGGAACACAGCATTACATAATGGAATTTAATGCGACCGTAATTACAGATGTCGCCATCTCCAGTGGTAGAGCTTTTCGACAGCTAGAAAAAAAAAGCCTTTGTCTAAAACATTTGTAAAACCCAGCGGCAGTGCAATCTTGAAATGTCAACCACCCCGCTGGTATAATCTCTCACATAAAACAGCGTGTCGTAAAATAAAAATCCTTTCCATTAAGATCTCTTGAGAGTTTTGCACATTTTGAACATACAACAGGGTACAATGAGAAAAATACAGCTTTTTTTCTGGTCTTAAAATTCACGATTATGAAATATTCTTTTATCTTCAACATTTAATGTTGCTTTGAATAAAGTTTATTTTGACTAAAAATCATTAATATTATTTTAATATCATTATGGTGACCTCTTGACCTCATGAATTCATGCAATCCATGCAAAAACAGCTGTTTGGAAAAGTTCTCTGGTGGTTTTTGTTTGCTTTATAGTGTTTTAAGAGAAAATCAAAACGGTCTTTTACCCCAGGAGGCTTTTTGCCCAGTTTTAGCCCATTTTTGAAAATACAAGCCCTTTATTCAATTAATGTCTTCTGCTAGTGCTATTCTCCAGTGTTGTGGGTGGAACAATGCTAACCTTCTTTCTAAGGTAGGTTTTCTGTTAATATGGTCGCAATCTTTCATCACAGATCATTAATCCTTCTGAACACTTTGTTTACTATAAATATAAAGGCATGCACAGTTTGATAAAGTAGCCCGCTTGGCCCGACGGGCTTCTGGCCCTCGTCTCTCTATCTGTTTCTGTATCGTTCCACCTTGACAAAGTCCAGATGGCATCACAGAACAAACAGCTGCTGTGCTGGCTGAATAGAGCGAGAAAAGAAGAGAGCGGAGACAGACAGGGCAACATTTCACGCATATGATGAGCGTTGATTTGTAAACCCCATTGACCTTGTATGATATATGCACAGTGTGTAACTCAAAGCCAATACTAATGCTTCCATTAATCCCGTACTCCATCTATATACCTAACTGCAACTTTCTCATTAAAAGTTATAAATTCACAGAGTTTACTGTATTTTTCTTGTCAGCTTGTGGTTTGGGTTGAAATTGGAAATTGGTATTTTGTCCATGTCTCCGTATAAGAAGCTATAATTTTCTGCCACCCCCCTCCATTCATGGCAAAATTAAATGTCTCCAGTGGGATGTCCGACTACAACAGATGTTTGTCCCCCACCGCTGTATACGGTTTTCCATACCTCATAAACACTCGGAAAACAAAAAGGTTGGGGAATTTTAAGAGGGAAAATACATGCTGGGTCTTGGCACAGCATATATATGAATAGTAAATCTACAATTTGAGAGGCATTTTAGAAAGATATAACATGAAACATCCCAAAGAGAGAAATGTGGGAAGTGTTAACTTGATTACTTTACAGTCATTCCCAGTTTTTTGCCAGTCGGGCTACTTTTTCCCATCACTGAGACTAAACATTTTAGTATGTTAAAGGGATATTTCACCCAAAAATGAAAATTCTGTCATTAATTACTCACCCTCATGTTGTTCCAAACCCATAAAACCTTCGTTCATCTTCTGAAAGCAAATTGAAATATTCTTGATGAAATCTGAGAGCTTTCTGACCCTGCATAGACAGCAATGCAACCGACATGTTCAAGGTCCAGAAAGGCAGTAAGGAAGCTGTCGTAGTTTCTGCTAAGCATGCATGATTTTTATTTTCAAGTGTTTTTTGTTCGAATTAGCAGGTAATTGTGGACCAGATCAGGCCAGACTCTGTTCAAGTGGATGAGGAGAACCAGATTCACCTGGATGCCCTGCAATGACGCTTTCTTCTGTGGGACTAAACAGGTCAGATTCACCACGCTCAGTAAAACACATGAGGTGATACATTCCAGTGAGATGAGCTCCGTTTGCTCGTATGAAATCAAACTGTCCTGTGAAATGACGCTGTAATCAAACACCTTCTGAGAAGGTCTGGGGAAAATCTGAATCTGAACAACTGCAAGTTTTCAACATAAACCAGAGACTATCTCTATTCAAGTCTGCCAATTGAAAATAAAGGTCTTCTCGGATTCTGAAATACTGTCTAGCCATAACTCCCTGTAAGTCACTGAAGTGTGTGCGAATGTGTGAAGGATGACATATGTGTTACAAAGACTTATGTTGCAAATAAAGCATAGATAGAAAAATCACTAAAACTTTAGAGCTAACATATTGAATTCTACTTCTGACATACAGCACTAAGTCAATTATCACATCTTAATGATCAGCTGGTGTCTATGATGGTGTCTAAGTGGTTTAACTCCTCTAAATTATATACATATATGTCACCCTGGACCACAAAACTAAGTCTTAAGTAGCATGGGTGTATTTGTAGCAATAGCCAAAAATACACTGTATAAGTCAAAATTACCAATTTTTCTTTTATGCCAAAAATCATAAGGGTATTGGGTAAAGATCATGTTCTATGAAGATATTTTGTACATTTCCTACAGTAAATATATCAAAATGTAACTTTTGATTAGTAATATGCATTGCTAAGAACTTCATTTGGACAACTTTAAAGGTGATTTTCTCAATATTTTGATTTTTTTTTTTTTTGCAGCCTCTTCCAGATTTTCAAATAGTTGTATCTCGGCCACATATTGTCCTATCAAACCATACATTAATGAAAAGCATATTTATTCAACTTTCAGATGATGTGTAAATCTCAATTTCAAAAAATTGATTCTTTTGACAGGTTTTGTGGTCCATGGTCTCATATATGCATGTATATTTATTGTAAACACATAAAACTAGAAAACAAACTATAATTTCCTACATTTCAAGCTCACTGCTTAGTCTTACTTGTAGTTCTCCAAAAAGGCCAGTTTTTAAATCTTATTTTATAAACTAATTGTATTCTTAAGCACTGTATAAAAAAACTTAAATGAGATATTTGAAGAACTCTGATCAAAATTAGAGAACACTTACAGATACCTCTGAGTTCCCTGTTGAAAAAAACAGCAACATGACCAGCATAAACCAGCAAAGGACCAGCATGAACCAGCATCAAAACATACCTAACCAGCATCCCAGCATCAAAACATACCTACCAGCATATGCTGTTTTTTTTTCACCAGGGTTACTGGTGTTAATCTGGCACCAGGTGCTAATTTCCTTAATTATATGACAAACTCTATTTAACTGGCAGCATTCCTCTAGTCTTCACTGGGATTGCAAGATGGCAGGCCACTCTAAGGTGACTGAAACCCTGTGACAAGAGGTTGTCCAGATAAACTCCGAAGGGATGACCCTTTCAGCCGCTGCAAGAGAATTTGTCATTCCAGCCCTGTGATTTCTCAAATATTGCAGGTTTACAATGACACTAATTCATTCAAGTCCCCCAAAAAGGCTGGTCGTCCACATAAGGCAAATGCGCGAGAAGACAGGATAATGCAGAGACTCTCAATGGAGAATGGGTTCAACACTGCAGCTGGAATTGCTTGCCATTTCAGTGTTGAAAAGGGTAAAGATCTGTCTTTAGATGTTTAAGAGAAGTTGGACTAAAAGTGCACTCTGCAGTTTTGTTTGGCGTCAAACTGAGGAAGGAGGATGAAGCCCATGTGTGTAAAGAAGTCAGTGAAAGGTGGAGGAGGACGTGTTGGGGGTTTGAGGGATGTTTTCGGCAGCAGGAGTTGGGCCTCAGATACATGGCAGGGTGAATGCAAATTTTTATCAGAACCTCCTTCAGCAACATACAGTTCCATCCCTGCAAGCATCTCTCAATCACCCTGCAATGTTCATGCAAGACAATGCCCCCATCACACTGCAAAACAGGTAAAGCAGTTCCTTGAAGCTTAGAAGATTGAAATAATGAAATGGCCAGGCCAGAATCCTGAATCTAAACCCAATGGAAAATCCTTGGTGACAAAGTTATGGCTAAGAAACTCACTGCAGTTACCAAACTGGAAGAAGAGTGGACCAAGATCACACCAGAGCAGTCTGAGAAACTAGTGTCGTACTGCAGCCGCAGATGTGCTGAAGTCATTCAAAACAAAGATGTCTACACTTCCTACTAGCTTTCTGACAGCTGTAACCCTCTAAAATTTTAGTTGTAATCTTCTTTTGTGCTACAGTTGTTACTGTCCTCTAATTTTGATCACTGTTTAATCACAGGTTTTTGTTGAATTCCCTTGGATATTGATAGAACAGCTGCATACCTACAACAAATATTCCTTTACGCCTTGAGTGATGACAGTATTTCAGAAAAAATCAAGTATTTATAGATTGTTCTTTAATCTCCGTTTAGCTCTGATGGGCTCTCTGATGGTCCTGAAGGGTAGAAATCTTTGTTAGGAGGTGAAATAATTCATTTAATGAAGATAAATGTGCTGCTATCAAGAGCCTGCTGAGTCTTGGGAGTGTTTGCTGGCTGGTGGGACAGAAGTGTGGAAAAAAATACTCATGTTTCACCCACTGCATTCATATGATGCAAATTGAATTTAGATTGGCATCCTGCTGTAAATATCAAAGAAAGATAGCTCTCACTTTCAGTTTGTCCCGATATAGTTCTAATTTGCTAGAAATAGATACTTTCATTGTGCCACTGATTGAGTGTAAAATGAATGATGCAACTAAGTGGATGGAAGCTCTACTGGATTATTGGGTTATAGAAAAAAGGATCACTACTAATCCCACAATTCTGTGGCGTGAAACTGCAGCATGTTCTGAATCACTTGATTGACAGAGATGTTAAACAAGATTCGAAGCATTTTCTGTTTCGCTCGAATCTTAATATGACCTTATTTAAAAGAGAGAAAGAGCTTTTCAGTGTGTTTAAACATGTGGAACTGCTTTTGAGCCGAATTCACTAAACATTTTTGTGTGCAGTATTTAAAAATAAAAATCTGCATCTTATTGACTACAACCACCCGCAGTCAATTTTTTTAACAGGCTCTACATGTGCTAACACAGAACAAATTAAACAAAAAATGTTTGCTTTTAATGTAAATGAGGCTTATTTAAAATAGCATTTTTATATTTTGTATTGATTCAAAGATATACTACGAATTGGTACGTCTATATTTTTAAAGTATTCAACCTTAAGCAGGATTTGAAAAAGTTAACTAGGCTCTTCATGCATACCAATTTATGCCTGCTGTTGTGTGTTTAATTTTAATTTTAGTGTGTTTAATTCAAATGCATTTAGGGCATGCATTAATGATGAAAACCACCGTGAGGAAAAAGTGATTAATACACACTCCGTTTATTTTAGCTTAGAAAGAATAACAACCTTTCGTCCCTCAAGAACTTGGAAAGTTCAGCCTTCATCATTTTCCCCCTCAGAGGCATTTAGCCCAAAAACATTCAGAATTGGGATCCATTATTTACATCGCCTAACTAACGTAGACCTTTGAAGAGCTTTCAAGAAGCACTTAAGAGTGATTTTCCCCAAATTGAGGGAAATCTTGTTAGCATTTGCCAATACATCCAGGACACAAATGGTCTTTTTCAAGGTAACTGCGGACATTTCAACTAGTTTCTCTAATGAAGTGTTGTTAAGCACATTCATTTCCTTTAAACTGCAAACTAATTCTAATGGTTTATATACTTTTTAGGCCTGAAAGCTAACACTGATGCATCTGTTCTGTTCTGTCTCAGATGTTTTATGAAGACTAAAGACCATGCTTTCATAAACTAATGTTCAAGGGCGTTTATTTCTTTAAAAACTGTCACACCACATCTACATCCAGAACCAGAGGGTTCCAGTGATCTTTGCTGTGATGTTTTCACCCTTCATGGAAGGCTTCCATTATGTCATCCCATTAGATCAACTCCAGACATCCCTGATCTGTGCTGACAATGGAAAAGTCTTTGTCAGGTTTGCAAATGTGTAAATTTTGATGTCAGCCTCATAAAGCTTGGGTACGGTCTGAGTTTAATAAAGTAGTCCGCGTAATAGTGCTGTTACATTTCAGTCAGTCTTAGATGTGTCACAAGAACATACAGTGCAGACACATGAAATATAGACAGATGCCCTTCTATTATTAATAAACGTTTCCATATTAAATTAAACTAAAAAATATGCTCTTCAGTGAGAGACTTTCTGTCCTGTTTACAAAACGATGAGCTCAACCAACTGAACTGCAACAACTTTAAATGCTAAGAAAACAATTTGTTTAGTACTTTAATTAAATTAAAGGGATAGTTCACCCAAAAATGAAAATTCTGTCACTAATTACTCACCCTCATGTCGTTCCAAACCCGTAAAATCTTTGTTCATCTTTGGAACACAAATTAAGATATTTTGATGAAATCTGAGAGCTTTCGGACCCTGCATAGACAGCAACGCAACTGACACGTTTGATAAGTGTTCTCATAGGTTCTTAAAATTAAGGTTGAACCACTGATGTCACATGGACTATTTTGACGATGTCCTTACAACCTTTCTAGGCTGTTGTAGTTGTGTTGCTGTCTACACTCTTAAAAATAAAGGTGCTTTAAAAGGTTCTTCACAGTGATGCCATACAAGAACCATTTTTGGTTCCACAAAGAGCCATTTAGTCTAAGGTTCTTTAAAGAACCATCTCGTTCTTACCTTTTTATAATCTGAAGAACCTTCTTTTGCAACTTGTTCATCTTCATCTTCTTCAGATGTTAAAGGAGAACTCCACTTCCAGAACAACAATTTACAAATAATTTACTCACCCCTTTGTCATCCAAGATGTTCATGTCTTTCTGTCTTCACTCGTGAAGAAATTATGGTTTTTGAGGAAAGCATTTCAGGATTTTTCTCCATATAATGGACTTCATTGGTGCCCCGATTTTGACCTTCCGATATGTAGTTTAAATGCAGCTTCAAAGGGCTCTAAATGATCCCAGCCGAGGAAGAAGGGTCTTATCTAGCAAAACGATCAGTCATTTTTTCGATTGATCATTTCAGCTCGTGTAGCACAGGCTCTGGGATGTGCGTCCAAGATGCTACGAATTAGTGATGGGTCGTTTGAACGAATCTTTAATGTGATTCGGGAAGAACGAGTCGTCTCAGGCAGTGATTCGTTCATTTGCGCATACGCAACATCCTATTAGGTTCTGTACTGGAATTAGTTCACCCGTTTTGAGTCTTTGGGTTTTTCGAGTCTTTCGTTCATCTTATGGGGCTGTCACGTGATGAGATGAATTACTCGAACCTGAAGACTTGTCAGATAAGAGGTGAGGTAAGCTAATCATAGACTAAAGACCCAGGTAAACAATGAATGAATCTTTTCTGTTTCTTATAGCATTATAGTTTTGTCTTGTTTGTCGTGTGATCAACGTTTGTGTAAGCAGTAGATGTGTTAGGGAAGTAACACGTAACATTTTAATTATATTTTGCTAAAATGAACTAAATGTTTTGGAAAAAAGTTTCGTTCATTTTGCTGAACGAGACTGAAAGGTCTGAATCGGTAAAATGATCTGAACTTCCCATCACTACTACAAATCACGTCTAAGTTCATCGTCTGTGTACTCGGGCTCAAAAAGGTAGAGTATGTCAAAAAACTCCATCTTATTTTCTCCTACAACTTCAGAATCATCCATCATCGTTGTACCTTTTTGTTTGTAAACAGCATTTGACTTGCACTTTTTTAGTTTTTGCGCGTTCGCTTTGTAAACACTGGGTCTGTAGTTCCGCCTACGTTCCGCATGACCTTTCGACGTGATTCAATAGCACGTAGTGTTGTGAACGCGCATCCCAGAGCCTGTGCTACATGAGCTTTTGTGCTTAAAAAGTATACAAATTTTTATTTTTCGAAAAAAATGACAGATCGTTTCACTAGATAAGACCCTTTTTCCTCGGCTGGGATCGTTTAGAGCCCTTTGAAGCTGCATTTAAACTATGTTTTGGAAGTTCAAAATCAGGTCACCAATGAAGTCAATTATATGAAGAAAAATCCTGAAATGTTTTCCTCAAAAACCATAATTTCTTCACGAGTGAAGACAGAAAGACATGAACATCTTGGATGACAAGGGGGTGAGTAAATTATTTGTGAATTGTTGTTCTGGAAGTGGACTTCTCCTTTAAAGGTTCTCTATGGAAGCATTTAAACAAAAAAGGTTCTTCTATGGCACCGTGAAGCACCTTTATTTTTAAGAGTGTATGCAGGGTCAAAAAGCTATTGGATTTCATCAAGATGGTTTGGTTTGGAACGACATGAGGGTGAGTAAATGATGACAGAATTTTCATTTTTGGGTGAACTATCCCTTTAAGATGGTAAAAGTTAGTTACAAAATATAGTTCTTTGCACATTTATGTATAAAATATGTGTAGTGTATACAGAATATGTAACATTTATGTCTGTGCATTTATTTATTCGGTAAGTCTCCAGCAATTTAATAGGCAGGATAATATAAAACATTTTTACAAAATAAACCCTGTCTGGATATGTTTTTTTTAATAGTGACTGGTTGACTGTACTGTTTAACGCCTAGGCTATTTTAAATAAACAATTTTCTAATTTATCATTTTTCGTGTGTGGAATTGAAAAACAAACCACATGTAAAATATAAACATTTCCTCTACTTTACAGCATTTCTGAATATAATAAACATAGAAAACGTTTAACCGTGTGGAGACCAAAGAAAAGATCTTTGACTAACCAACCAATTATTCATTCCAAACATTGGTTTTGCCCAGTCTAACACACTGAGACTCATGGGATATGAGTGTTGCTGCAGAATGTGTATGTGTAGATTTTTGTGTTGCATTGGTTTGAACCCCTTTCTCTACTGGGTGGGCAGCACTGTTAGATGTGGCTTTCATAATTTATTTCCCGTTTGTTCCTTTGAGTCAGCAGGGGCAGACCACACTGAGCTTTACATCAGCCGGTAAAGCTGGACATCGCTGACATGTTGACTGGACCACAAGCAGACACAGAGTGAATGAGAAAGTGAATCAGTTCCTTCATCTTGGTTGGCACAGTAAGTTTTTTTTATTTTGAAAGCAAGATTCTGTGTGCTATTGGGTATTACAATTCAATAGCATGTACAAAAAGTACATGAATTTGACCGGTACTAATTATGGTATCAGTGCTAAAGCAAAATAAAAGTGACACAGTATACATTTCTTCTGAATAATAAACATTTGTTAAGGTATGCACTACTTCCATTAGTATTTTCACCAACAAAAATGGTTTTAAATTAGTTATTTCTATCTTCTATCTCCAGGAAGCTTCGAGAAACCTACCTGCAAAGCTACCTAAAAAACTATGTGCAAGTGTACGGACTATAAATCTTTAAAAAAAGAACTAGTGTGAGCTATGAGGTTGGTTAATTGATAGTATATGCTATCTATCACTATTATCTATTCAGCAGTTATATTCATATATTTTATACAATATTACTGTAATATTGTTGCAATGTTGTCTTGCTAGGTTGTTTTGTAGGCTTTTTATTGGAGAACTAGAGATGATATTCACTGCTGTTCAAAAGTTTGGGATCAGTCAGAATTGTAATGTTTTTTTTTTTTTAAAGAATGTTTCTTATACTCTGAATTTGTATGATCAAAAATACAGAAAAAAACTGTAATATTGTGCAATATTATTTCAATGTAAAATAACTGTTTTGTATATGAATATATTTTAAAATTTAATTTATTTCTGTGATGCAAAGCTGAATTTTCAGCATCATTACTCCAGTCTTCAGTGTCACATGATCCTTCAAAAATCATTCTAATATGCTGATTTATTATCAGTGTTGGAAACTCTTAATGTTTTTTGGAGCCTGTGATACTTTTTTTTCAGAATTCTGTATTAAATAAAATTAAAAAGAACAGCATCTATTTAAAATTAAAAATAAAATATTTTGTAACAATATACACTACCATTTAAAAGTTTGTGGTTGGTAAATTTTTTATTCTTTCTTTTTTTGAAAGATCTTTTTTTTTTCTCCAAAGATGTGTTAAATTGTTAGATTTTTATTTTGAATAATTTATTTTAAATCCTGTTGTTTTTAACTTTTTATTCACTGAAGAATCCTGAAAAAAGAATAACAGGTTCCAAAATAAATAAATAAATACTTTTTTTTTTTTTTTTTTTTTTTTTTTTTTGGAACCTGTTATTCTTTTTTCAGGATTCTTTGATGAATAAAAAGTTTATATATATTTATATATATATATATTAAGCAGCACAACTGTTTCCAACATTGATAATAAAAGTAATAAATCAGCATATTAGAATGATTTCTAAAGAATGAAGACTGGAGTAATGGCTGATTAAAAATTCAGCTTTGCATCCAAGGAATAAATTCTTTTTTTAAGTAATTTAAAATTGAAATCCATTATTATAAACTGTAATAATATTTCACAATATTGCTGTTTTTTCTCTATTTTTGATCAGGTAAATGCAGCCTTTATGAGCATAAGAGAATTCTTTAAAAAACATTACAAATCTTACTGGTCCCAAATGTTTGAACAGCAAATTACAAAACAACTAAAATTAATTTTTTTTTTCACATATTAATTTTTATCGATTAGCATGTATTAACGGGATAATTTAAAGTTGGCCAGTTCAGCCAGTTCATCGTGACCTAATCTTGGCTTCTTTTAGGCTTATTTACATGTTTTGCTGCTTCCCTAAAAGTATACATGAGCTATGTGTACTTTACATAGCTATGGACAACCAGTGCAATGGAAATAATGCATCTACATCGACCGCAAAACATGCCACTTCCTTACTGGTCGCTGTCTCAGCCACCATAATGAGGCATTGCAATATAAAACATTCTTTAAGAGTGTATCTTTCCTTCAGGCTTGACATAATGTTTTTTTTTTTTTTTTTTTTTAAATGTGCTGCTCCGTCTGGCCCTAAGTACTGGCGCCTATCACACAGCTGTGAAAACAGTCTGTTTAAGTGGATTTCACAATTTGCAGAAAATCATTTCATATTTCTCACACCTGCTTGTGTACGTTCGTCTGCGAGTACATGTGAAACTGTGTGTATGTTTGTGCCAGCATTTCACTGGAAGTGAACCAGATAGACAGATGAAAGGTCTGTTCTGGTGAAAGAGCGAACCCTTGAGATGCTCTCCTGATGTTGTGAAAGACCCTGCTAGTGTGCGCAGGACAGAAAGAGTCAATTGGCAGTGCAATAAGCATATTTTCTTGTCTTAAGTCCAAATAAGATTAATATTAATAGGTCTGCTATGAAAATTACTTTTCTTCCAGTAAAGATAGAGGTATGATAAACCATTGCCAGTTGGGTGAAGCTCAGAGCATAATAGTCAAGATATGGTTTTGTACCCTGCAAACAGTTTCCCATATCATAACACAACTCAAAATAGATTACCAGACACAAAAAGGTTGTTTTACGGCATGTAAATGCTTTAAACAGCACTGCAAATCCTGTTGCCTTTGTTTCCCAAATAAAATATCTAAAATCCTGAAGTGAGATAAATGTATTTATACTTAAATATACATTTAAACATAAATGTATTAACTTTTAAAAACAAGTTTAAAGAAATATGCCTGTGCCATATGGCAAAATAATTTATTTTCCTAAAATAATTTATAAGATAAAATCTATGAAAGCAAATCTCTAATGCAGTAAACTTGTCTTTTTCTTATAATATTTTGATATTTTTATCACAGCGAGAAATCCAAATTCCGATTGGACGAGTTGCATCTGAAGCCACAGGTTCTATATTAAAACAGCAAATTGCTGCGTTGTTTGGCAACCACAAACGGCCTAATTAACTACATTACTTGCCATTAGAATTATTCTGGTTATTATCATTACATGACTTTTGGTCTTTTATCGTTTTGCTCTTGCCAACCTTTTATAAAGCAGCACTTGTGCCTAAAAACACCCCCTTGTAAAATCAAGGCCTCAAGTGACTTACTGCTTTATTCTAATATGGTGCAATAAAATCATAAACAGCTCTGAAATTAATGACCCAGTTTGGGGTTCTGTAAGATTGAATCTTTTTAAATCACCCTGTTTTAGGCAGGTTTTTGAACCTTAAAGGAATATTTCACCAAAAAAAAAGAAAATTTGCTAAAAATATACTTACCCTCAGGCCATCCCAGATGTAGATCAGTTTGTTTCTTCATGGAACGGATTTGGAGAAATTAAGCATTACATTGCTTGCTCACCAATGGATCCTCTGCAGTCAACTCCATGACTCCAGTCCATCAATTCATCTCTTGTGAAATCCATCATTAAGATTTTTAACGTCATTGCTTCCAGATAAAATATGAATCCTCTATTCATAATATTGCTTTCTCCAGTGGAAAAATCGAAACTGAATATAAAGTCTGAATATAAAAAAAATAAAGTCAGGATTGTGAGATATAAACTTGCAATTGCGAAAAAGTCAGAACTGCATTTGTGAGAAAAAAGTCAGAATTGCAAACTTTTTTTCACAATTGCAATTTAATTTTTTTTCTTGCAGTTGCGAGTTTATATCAGTTCTGACTTAATTTCTCAGAATTTCGAGTTTATATCTAGCAATTCTGACTTTATGATTTTCACTTGCAAGTTTATGTCTCACAATTTTGAGAAATAAAGTCAGTATTGCATGATATATACTCGCAATTGAATTGAAAAGCTGCGTGTTTGTAAGAAACAAATCCGTCATTAAGATTTTTAACTTCAAACTGTTGCTTCCAGATAAAATATGAATCCTCTGTTCATAAAATTGCTTTCTCCAGTGGAAAAATCGGATCTGAATATAAAGTCTGAATATAAAAAAAATAGTCAGAATTGTGAAAAATAAACTCGCAATTGAATAAATGTCAGAACTGCATTTGCGAGTGTATATCTCGCAATTCTGACTTTTTCGCAATTACAGTTGAATATTTTTTCTTGCAATTGCGAGTATATATCAATTCTGACTTAATTTCTCAGTCTTTTTCTTTCAAGTTTATATCTCGCAATTCTGACTTTATCACTTTCAATTGCAAGTTTATAGCGCACAGTTGTGAGAAAAAGCGAGATATACACACGCAACTGTGAGAAAAAGTCAGAATTGCAAATTCTGAGAAATAAAGTCGCAATTTTGAGAAATAAAGTCAGTATTGCATGCTATAAACTTGCAGTTGAATCGAAAAGCTGCGTGTTTGTAAGAAACAAATCCTTCATAAAGATTTTTAACTTCAAACCGTTGCTTTCAGAGAAAATATGAATCCTCTGTTCATAATACTGCTTTCTCCAGTGAAAAAATCTGATCTGAATCAGGAGAGAAATATGCACAGATCAAGTAAAAACAGTCTAACTGATCAAACTGTTGTCGTGTGGATTACTTGTGGATTATTGTGATGTTTTTATCTTCTGTTTGGAATCTCATTCTGATGGCACCCATTCACTGCAGATGATCCATTAATGAGCAAATGATAAAGAAACTAATACATCTAAGGGTGAGCTAATTTTCAGTTTTAAATCCCAACTAAAAATCAGATCAATCTTTTTGCAAGGTAGCAAAAGCTCTGTCTTAAAACTCTGTGTAATATGCATAATATGTTTTAATCACAAAAACACTGAGCTCCTGCTAAGAACAATATCTTTCTTGATTTGCATGCACTGTTTCAGCTCCAGATTCATAATTAGGAATTATGCAAATCAGAAAATGGTGCAAACATCACACCTCATTCATTTAGACTTGTTGTTTTTTAAGAAAAGAAAAAAAACAGCAGAGCCTCTTTCTTTAGTGCATGTAGTCATGCACAGCTGAATGCAGCATATGTCTGCAAATCCCTTCATTCAACACTAATTAGAGTTTTTAGACAACAATATCACCACAACAGCATGATGTATGTCAGCATTCACTGTGTAAATGATTTCACATACATTTATTGATTCTAAGGTGGATAATAATCAGTATTTGGAAGTAAATTGAAAGGAAGATTATGAGCAGAGCTTTTGCAAAACCAACATCTCTTGGGAGGAGATTTTGCTAATGAATGCAAAGCTCTGTGGGATAGATGACCCTTGGTTAGGTGTGACTGTTCTGTGGCTGAATGTATTGGCCCCGGTGTTATGTGATAGTTCTCCAGGCGGCTGTTAAATGAGGGATTTCCTTTCAGGTCAGTGCGCCTGGTGATGGGCCTGTGGCCAGGAACCCAGCAGGAGATAAAATCAGAACAAGAGCTGTATCCGTACAACTCCGTGCTTGACTGTATCCTTACAGCCAAACACTGAGTGGTCAATCTCAGCACCTTTCTATCAAAGAATAATGGCAAATAAAGACATTGTAGCTTTAAAAGGGAGAAGAAAGGAGCAGCGGTGAAGCTCCTCTGTGGAAAGTGCAGCCGTTGACATCAAACGCTAATTCTAACTTTTTATATCTTGACGTATGTTATGTATTAAAGTCGACATATAGGGGCATTTTGCCCATTTTACTGACGTACACTATATTGTTCAAACATCTGGGGTCAGTAATATTTTTTTAATGATAGAAAGAAATTAAGGTTATGTAAGCCAATGTAAGCCAATTTCCGCCATTGAAAAAAAAGTTAAAAAAAAAATAATAAATAAATAAAAAGGTAATTGCTACTTTTTATCTTACAAATTGTGAGTTTTTTCTTGGATTTGCGTGATATAAACTCGCAGTCGCAGATTTAAAGTCAGTATTCCGTGATATTAACTCGAAATTCTGAGAAATAAAGTCACAATTTTGAGAAATAAAGTCAGAATTGTGTGATATAAACTCGCAATTCTGAGAACATAGTCTTTTTCCCCCTCAGAATTGGACTTTGTAACTTGCAATCACAAGTTTATATCTCACAATTCTGAGAAAAAAGTCAGAATTGTGAGTTTTTATCTATGGTATAAGTTCGGAGGAATAAAGTCTGATATGAACTCACAATTCTGACTTGTCAGAATTGTGAGTTAAGTCCGAATTGTGAAAAACTTGCAAAAAAGTCAGAATTGCAATTTTCTCATAATTGCAATTGAATTTTCTTTTCTCGCAATTGCGAGTTTATATCCCACTATTCTGACTTTATAACTCGCAACTGTGAGTATAAACTCGCAACTGCGCGAAAAAAATCAGAATTGTAAGAAAAAAGTCAAAATTGCAAGATACAAACTTGCATTTGCAAGAAAAAAGTCGGAATTGCATGTTTTTATATCGTAATTCTGACTTTATTCTCGCAATTGCAAGTTTATATCCCAGTTTTCTGACTTTATAACTCACAACTGTAAGTTTATCTCTTGCAAGTTTATATCTCACAATTTTGAGAAAAAAGTCAGAATTGTGAGACATAAACTCGTAATTGGGAGAAAAAAAGTCAGAATTGCAAGTTTTTATGATATGAATTCTGAATTCTTTATGATATCAATTGTAAGAAATAAAGTCAGAATTGTGTCATATGAACTCACAATTCTGACTTTTTTTCTCATAATTGCGAGTTAAGTCAGAATTGTGAGATATAAACTCGCAATTGCAAAAAAAAGTCAGAATTGCTTTCGTGAGAAAAAAAGTCAGAACTGCGAAGAAAAAAATGTCACCTTTTTTACTTTTTATTCAGTGGTGGAAATGGGCTTCATATAATTGTGTACCACTGTTTCGACAACACAACACTGATAATAATAATAAATGTTTCTTAAACACCAAATCAGCATATTAGAATAATTTCTGAAGGATCATGTGACACTGAAGACTGCTTTGTCATTTCAGGAATGAATTACATTTTAAAATATATTAAAATAGAAAACGGACATTTTAATTGTACTTCACAATTTTACTGTTTGTACTGTATTTTTTGACCAAATAAATGGCAAAAAATACATAACAGATTAATTCAACCTGTGTATGTGTGTCATATGTAATGAGACATATTTCTGAGTGAAGCTGGACAAGAAAATTATGAAGGAATATATTTTCTTCATCAGGAATTGATTGAATAGTGAAAAATGGTCTCTTTATGACCAGAGCTCATAATGAAACACATTTTCCTGGATAATGCCATATTGTGGAAACCCTGTCTCAGTATTGGAGTTTCAGGAATATATATATATATAAACATTATTATAGGGAGGAGTTAAGAGGGACAAAATAAGAGGGCTTTTGATGAAACATTACAAATATAAACGTATTAAATAATAAATCTAATCAAGGGGTATTGATTTTATTGAATTGAATGTATAAATGTATGAAAGTATGATTGTTTTACCTGGTATCATCCCTTTGTGGGTGAGCCCATGCACACATTGATTTGAGCGACATTCATAGCTACTAAAATCAGGAAAGTACATGCCTCCAAACACTTTCCAAATGGTTTCAGTTACAACTTCACCTCAGCCTTTACCTCAACTGATAGGTTCACAATGTGTTCAGAGTCACTTTGTGACAGCTGCATATCAGCACAAGCCATGCCTTCTCAATCCTGACACTTTTTAAAGGATGAACTGTTGGACGACTCTCAAATACATATGTTTTTAGTCTTTCTACACCCTGTTGTCTTCGTGACCTTATCCTTTCTATTCATCAATACTTTCCTATCCACGCAAGGGAGTGAATATAAAACTGGTTCCATTGGAAGCGGTAGATGAAGAATGTTTTGTTGGCCTGAGATGATAAGCAGGATTATAAGCCCATGTCGAGTGCTTGTGTCTCAGGTCTGTTTTAGAGAGATCCAGACTGGGGCCTTTGGCACCGGAGCCGCCTCATCAAACACTCCTGGGACACAGCCTTGAGGCCAGAGAGAGGAGACCAGGATGTCCAGCAGACTTTACTAGAATCATCTTCTCCACAGGGATCTCCATCACAAGCCCCAGATGCTTCTGAATATCAGCAGCGAGGAAACAATATGCTGGACTTCTCAGGCATCATCTGCAAAATCAAACGTTTTATTCCCACGAAGGTTAGTAGAGATGAAAGCTTTCATTTAGTTGTTTAAACATTCAAATGATTATATGATTCTACTGTTGTAATAAACAAAAGTGATACAATGTGAAAAGACATTAAAATATGTATTATGTTATACATAATTTATACTACCAGTCAAACAGTTTTAAACAATAAGATTTTTTGTTTTGTTTTTGAAGAAGTCTCTTTTGCTCACCAAGCCTGCGTTTATTTGATCCAAAATACAGCAAAAGCAGTAATATTGTAAACTTTTTTGGTATTTAAAGTAACTGCTTTCTACTTAAATATATATTAAAATGTAATTTATTCCTGTGATCAAAGCTAAATTTTTAGCATCATTATTCCAGTCTTCAGTGTCACATTACCCTTCAGAAATCTTTCTAATATGCTGATTTGCTGTTCAAGAAACATGTATTATTATTATTATTACTATCAATATTTAAAACAGTTGAGTGCATTTTTTGATGAACAGAAAGATCCAAAGATCAGTATTTATTCATATAGCATTATACACACTATATTCAAAAGCTTGGAGTCAGTATAATTTATTTATTTATTTATTTATTTTTTTTTTTTTTGGAGGGAAAGAAGTTATAGAAATTAATATTTTTATTTAGCAAGGATGCTTTAAATTTATCAAAAGTGATGATCAAGACATTTATAATGTAAGAGTTCTGTTTTAGACTTTCTATTCATCAAAGAAACCTGAAAAAAATTCTACTGAACAATAGATAATAATAATAATAATAATAATACATGTTTTTTGAACAGAATATTAGAATGATTTCTGAAGGATCATGTGACTGGAGTATTGATGCTAAAATTCTGCTTTGAAATTACACTTTAAAATATATTAAAATAGAAAACTGTTATTTTAAATAGTAAAAATATTTTTTTACTGTTTTTGCTGTACTTTGGATCAAATAAATGCAGGTTGTTGAGCAGATAAAACTTCTTTAAAAAATATTAAAAATCTCACTGTTCAAAAACTTTTGACTGGTAGTGTTTTTGCAATTTGCTTTAGAAAAGTATTTATATTTCTTTAACCCAGTGCAATAATATGTGATAATATGCAATACTAACCCAATGCAAAATTGAATTCAAGTATTCTATTCGAAATGAATTGTTTCAAAACTTTTTGCAATAATATATAAAGTACAAAAATTAAAAAGAATGAAAGAACACATTTTCATCCTGGCCTTTAAAGTAAGTTTAAAACCTTAGTAGAGACAGTAAAAAGTAGGTTCAGTTGACTTAGACCAGTAGGCCACCCAGTAGCAACCAATCAGAAGACCTTAGTAACCACCTAGCAACAGTCTAGCAACCTATCAGAACCAGCAGGATTTTTTACGTTTGCATGGGCAAGAACCTGTATTGTTTTCTTATTATAAAAAAGGTAAAATGTGGTTAATTATATAATTGCTAAAATGCTGTTAAAACCAAAATTTAAATCTTCTTAAAATATTCCACTAAATCCACTAAATTTATTTACCAACATGGTTTTAATGTGGAAAAATCGCTTGCTCGTGACAATGCTTTAGTCTCTCTTGGAATATATTTTTCCCCCTTTGATGATAGTGATTAGCGTGATTAGCAGGCTGATTATGAGGAGCAGATGGGTAATAGTTTGACGGTCACGCCTGAGTATGTCAGCTCTGTTGTGGTTAGGACGGTCAGCTTCACCAGCCCTAATCACAAATGCTCATTTATTAGTGATTTAGGAAGAGGGAGGAACCTCAGACAAGAAGACTGAGGATGGAGAGATTACAACAGATGGCTTCCACAGGATTCTGTCCTCAATGGAAACTGATATACAGGTGCCAAGAATCATGCACTCAGCAGGATGGAGGATGGAAAAAAAAAAAAAAAACGTTTTTCATTCCTTTACCCTTATAGCTGAATGTGAAGTGAGAGACGTCATTGTGCAGAACCAGTTGAAATAAAAAAAAAAATGCATAACAGATGTAAGCCTATATAACAGATGCATAAAAAATAATTGACAAATTAATTAAAAAATGTACATTTAAAAATCATGGTATTAAATTATTTTACTATAATTTTCATTGAATTGAAACACTAACATTGATTGACAATCATTTTTCATTAACTGATTTTTTTATTTTGATCATTTATGAGCTGATATTGTGGAAAAACTCTCCAATCAGGCCTAAAAAACCTTTACTGAATGTTGACCTTTATATAATGTCAAGTTCTTTTCGAGTTTTTACACGTCTGGAGAAAAAGACCTTGATTTATGCAAAGGTATATGCGTGTTCAGCTCAATATTTCACATATTCTTACCCAGGACAGACCAGGATTTCAAATGCAATATATAATATTGCACTTAGTAGACCTACCACAGTTTTCCACCGACCACTGCTTTCCACTCCAAGCTCTATAACACTAAATCAACTCATATGCACCTTGGGTGTATTTCGCACTGTTTTACTTACGAGAGCATTTGTAATGGCAACGCCTACAGTTGGAATGCAGAGAAACATCTGCTGCAGATGCACTGAGGCTTGATTTTGACAATTAGACAAGGTAGGTGTCTTTTGTAGCAAAGGCTTACTGCATATAATGCATCTGTGACAAAGTAGTCTGATTGAAAGGGAGAGTGCTGTCTTAAAAGTGCAGAAAGTGATACAAAAAGGTTTAGAATTAACCACAAAGTTTCAGTGGTGGCCCATCTATTTGCAAATGTGTGAATTTTGCAGATAAGTGACAATGGGCTAGTCTTTAGAGAAGAATCTAGCTCCAAACTGGATTGAATGGAAGAGCGTCAACTATTGTTATTTAGCGCCATCTTGTGGCACGGATGGAGAATAAGAAAAGGTGGAGAAATTACTGTATTCCTTGATTTAATATTACAAACTTGTCTCTAAAATCTTTTTTAAATCCTTAATTCCATTGGTGGTCAAGTTTCATTTTGGATTTAGGCCTTTCGTCACTTTCACCTCAACACTGTCAATCAACACTGCAACAGCACTGCATAACTAGGTATTTCATTCATATGGCCTCATTATCTGGGGTTTAGAGCCTCTGAGGACCTTTCAAATACAGATAATACTTCAGCATGTGTCCATCAGGTGTGTTTTAACGATCTCCTCAGAGATGTTAACGGATTTATTGTCCATAAACTGTGTGTTTCTTTAGGCTTGTCTAATAAAAAGGTGCAGTGACATCATATTAGATTTACTGCGTGAATTTCAAAACTGAGTTATTGTGTACATTTTATGTTTGTGCCTTTTTATTTATCATGTTTGTATATCGCTATAAAAATCGAATTTGTTCGGTTCATAATGAACAAGCGTCCAAACGAACCGATTCACAATTGATTTGAACTTCCACACCGCTACTGGTTAGTACTGTAGCTCGTTGCTAGAAAACGGTTAAGCTACTGTCGTGTTGATTAACAGTGTTAGGTTAACAGCGGTGGGTTTAGTTTCCCAAATTAACCTACTGAAGCTAATGTACTACTGAATACGTTGTTCTGCTAATTTATGCTGTCTAAACCACAGGAAAAAAAGGGCGAAGGAAAGGGTACAATATTTTTACGAACCAAAGTTAATATGTAAAGATACATACAAGCAGTATTATTTAAGATATTAGCCTAATATTTCACCTACCTGACTGGAAATGATAAGAACAAACCCGAATGTTGTCAAGATTCTTGCTTTGGAAATCCTGGTTCAGTTTGGCCAACCACAAACGCCTTTTGTTCCTCAGACAGGTTTTTGCACTGTTCTCCTTGGTTTGTTATAACTTTTGGCAGTCTATAGTACTCCAAATGTTTTTCCCAGTCCAACCAATTAGTACAGCCCAAAACACGGCAATAATTTACCATTTTCAGCAGCAATAATCAGCAAAATTTGCAAGTTCTGTTCGGTTCAGTGGCATTGTTTACGTTCACTGCCGCCAAGATGATGCGGCGTGAAAACACTCTATATTTCAATTACATTAAATAGCATACATAATAAAAGCACGCTAATGCATTATAAGTTAAATATGTTTTTATGCTTCTTTCTCGCAGATCCTTTTTACCAGGTTGGAGTCCAAAAATGGTAATTTTCTCCATATTAAATGAAGAATTGGCTTCTCTGCATCAAATGTAAAAGCTGGGAATTATCTAAGACACCGTGCACACAAGAAGCTGGCAGAGGTATGTACTATAGGCTGACTTCTGCTCTCTTCCAGAGTGTAGGTATCTTCAGGAGAAAAGTGAATCTACTTTGCTCAGCAGATGGCCCAAGCCCAAACCACCTGCCACCAAAGAGATGTCTGGGTCAAGCCTTAGTCTGCTCAAAGCTGTAAATTCAAAACAAAAACTGTTGACAAGAGTTGCCAACTTGAGAATGAATTTGGCTGAAAGACTATGACCTAAAAATTAAGCAAGCAAAATTAATCAAACATGGAGTAAAATGTTGATGGTGATGTTTATTTATAAAAAGTTGAGAGGATGGGTTACAGATATAATATTTACATGTTGAATTCATATATACATATATATATATATATATACATATATATATATATATATATACATACATATATTCAGTTTTTTATTGTTTCTTCAAAGGGAGAGAATAAGACTAAAAATTAAGATTTTTTTTTTCATTTAATAAAAAAAAAAAAAAAATTCATGTTAACATTATGTTTACAGATAATTCATAGAGATGAAAATATATATATAAATTTACAGAGTACTGATTCATATTAAAAATTAAATTAAGTGTATGGGAGTATCTGCCTTCTCAGTTCAGTCCGTACCTCTGGATGTGACTTAAGAGTCACCGAATTAAGAGCCTTTTCTACTCTGAACTAATTGTCACTCATTAAGGATAAAAGTCCTTATCACAGACTATAGTGCCACCCCTGCTATAATGTGTGTATCATCTTTGTTAGGCTCTGTTTTGGTTTCACGAAAATCCAAGCTGGACGGTGTGTCATCCTGTCTGCTGACTTTGTGTGTAGGGCAGAAGGGCACATATTTGGTCCATGTGAAGGAGGAGAGGCATCTATTAATTCCGAAGGGCAGCCCGTAAACGTCATCACTTTCTAAGGTGTTGTCTGACTCATTTTGGTGGGTCTTGTTCCATGCAGTAATTCCTCGTTCACGTTTTGTTCCTGTCGGAATAATAAACACTCTGTCACTGGACAGTCACAGTTACTTAAAAACTTTACAAGGTGTTATTTGTTAAATTTGCATACATAGAGCAAACGAGAGAAGCATAGAGTATAGTGAAGCCATATTAAAATAATGGCTTTGTGTAGAAGGAAACAATATAAAAAGAACAGTTTTGGTTGGAATATCAGTAAATGTCTTTATCAATGTGCATTAGGAACAGGCACAGTATTGAAGCAGATTATTTGTAGAACTCACCAGGTATTGTGTTATCAAGGAGAAATCCAAAGAATCCTCCAACAAACATACTGGTTGTCAGAAGCACGTGAAGCACGTGGTCCAGTTCGACAACTCCTAACACAGAAAGTAAGAAAGCACAAAAATTACTTGGAATGCAGACAGTGTGTTGACACCAGATGTGTCTGTATCATGTGGTTTTCAGGAATTGATTTTAGTTGATATACCTGTTGCTATGGATGTGGGGTTTTTCATTATCCAGTTGGGTATAGTAAGCCCAGTGAACATGGAGAATCCAAAGATGAAGTTGTTGCGTGAAGAGTTCATGTCTGTATACTATTAATAATAGAAATAATTCATATTAATAATATATTATATGAAGAAATGGTATTGTACACTACTGTTCAAAAATTTGGTGTCAGTAAGATTTTATTTTTGCAAGAATGTACATTATGTGAGCACATAAATTTCCCTCATGTATTGCTTTTTGCATTAACATACTGTTTTTACCTGTAGACTTGAAACGCCAGCAGCCATAATGACCCCGAACATGACCAAAAACATTCCTCCAATAACAGGTGTTGGTATTGTAGTAAATATGGCTCCAATTTTTCCAAAGATTCCCATTATAATCATTACAAAGCCACTGCACACAATCACCATGCGACTACCAACCTGCAAAAGTTTGAAGGTTTCTCTCGATTAGTGAGTTCCACAAAATTCCACAAAAACATGCCAAACAATCTCTCAAAAAAGATAACTGTGTTGTAAGACTATGCAGTAATTGTGTAGTAAAATCAAATGAGATTTGGGCTAGTAAAACTTATTGTGAAACTTTGTACCTTAGTGATACCCAAGGCTCCTACGTTCTCACTGTAGGAGGTGGTGCCGTTGCCTGTTCCCCAGGCACCTGCTAGCAGACACCCAATGCCTTCAATGCCGATGCCCCTGTTGATGGCATGTCTTGGTGGTGGTGGGGCGCCAGATAACCTGGCACAGGCATGATAATCACCCACTGACTCAATCATGGAGGATATGACCCCTGCCAGGATTCCAAAAACTCCGGCCAGACTAACAGTTGGCACTCCCCATTGACCTGGGAATACGGTTACATAGCCATAAGTAAATAATAAAATATAAACAACTTCAATAGTCTGAATTAAAAAATCTGATATTACAACTGCAAATAAAACATTATGATTTCTGTAACCTGCAAGGACCAAAAAATGAATTTTATGACCAAGAAATGAAATTTTATTGGTCTTCATTGTTATGGTTAAAATACCCGGATAAGGAAATCTGAACCAAGGCGCCCTGCCCGTAACATCTCCTTTAATGTCAGTCCGAGCTAGATAGCCATATTTATCAGGGTCTGAGGGCAGGACGTTGTAGACCGTCAGCAGGTAGCAAATCAACCAAGATAGAGTGATTCCTAGCAGCACCTGAGAAAACACACCGTGCTAATAAATGTATTTTTATAGAGCATTAATATTTAGAAAACCGATTTACAAGGCAACTTACAGGCAGAATCTGAAATACGTAAATCCTGCTTGTGTGAAATTTCTTGGCTTTGCTGTATTTGGGGAAGGGGATGGCAATGTGGCGAAGATACTGTGAGAAAATCACAATCAAAAATGTTGTCCTGTGGATGACAATGAGACTGTGTTAGGGCTCTGTGTCCGATTAACCATTATACCAGAAATTAATATTAAACATGAGTGTTGGACTTAAATGCTATTACTGTTGTGGGAACTGTATTGGGGAGTAACTAAGGAAAAGTCAAAAGGTCCTTGTTGGGCAGTCTGATTCTTTCTATTGAATCACTTATCTTAGATGATTCATATGAATAAGCCAATTCACAAAAAATGATTCACAGGTTTGAGACAGTTTATATATGACTGTGTTTTTGACTCTCAGTGTTTTGTTTGCTATCACCTTGAATGAGATTGCTTATTTGTTCAAAATCAGCAAAATATGAGCTGTGTAGTATACTTTACAAAATATGTACACTACCAATCAAAGATTTTTAATGTTTTTTAAAGAAGTCATTTATTTGATCCAAAGTGCAGCAAAAATAGTAACATTCTGAAATATTTTTACTATTTAAAATAACTGGTTTCTATTTAATATATTTAAAAATGTAATTTATTCCTGTGATTTCAAAGCTGATTTTTTTTAGCATCATTACCCCAGTCACATGATCTTTCAGAAATCATTCTAATATTCTGATTTGCTGCTCAAAAAACATTTACTACTATTATTATTATGTTGAAAACAGCTGAATAGAATGTTTTTCAGGTTTGTTTGATGAATAGAAACTTTAGAAGAACAGTATTTATCTGAAATATAAATTTATTATAACATTATATGTCTTTATCATCACTTTTGATCAATTTAAAGCATCTTTGCTAAATAAAAGTATTAATTTAAGTAAAAAAAAAAAAGTATAGTGACTCCAAGCTTTTGTATGGCATAGCGTACAATGTTAAAAAAGGTTTTTTTATTTCAGATAAATGCTGATCTATGGATGTTTCTATTTCATCAAATAATCATGAAAAAAATTTACTCAACTGTTTTAAATATTGATAATAATAATAATAAATGTTTCCTGAACAGCAAATCAGCATATTAGAATGATTTCTGAAGGATCACGTGACACTGAAGACTGGAGTAATGATGCTGAAAATGTAGCTTTGATCATGGGAATAAATTACATTTTAAAATATATTCAAATAGAAAGCAGTTATTTTAAATAGTAAAAATATTTCACAGTATTACTGCTTTTGCTGTATTTTGGATCAGATAAATGCAGGCTTGGAGAGCAGAAGAGACTTCTTTAAAAAAAACATCAAAAATCTTTGACTGGTAGTGTACAGTGCATATTTAAATATTTTTATTTCTAAAACCACATATGTTTTTAATTACTGTAACTTATGTGGTATTAACTACGCCCTTTTCTAGTTATTTAATGTAGTTGTCTACCCTAAAAGCAAAAAATACAAATATTTTCTAAACAGTATTTTTTACTCTAGTCTACCAACTGCAAACTACAATTTTTTATGAATGATGATTAATTTTGAGAAGTACACACATGCAAGAGATCCCCCAGTGGTGTCCTGCATTTATGCCAGCAGAGTCAAACAGTGATAGGCCGATTAGTGAAATAGTTGGTGCGATGGTTAAAGGGCCAATGAAACGCATGAGCAGGCCAATTAGACCGGAGAATCCCACTACCACTTGAAATAGGGAGCCCACCATGATTGAGCCTTGGAGCTGTGAAGACAGGACAACAGAAACTGAATTTAGCATTATACAATAAAGACATTATATATAAAATTTAGAGATATATTATACAATAAAGACATACAGTATATATACTATGTTAATCTAAAAAGATAATCTTGGGTATCTTTGCTTAAATAGCAACTGCACCTCTATCTTTCTATCCATCCAAATATGCAGTGGCCCCAAAAATTGAATTTCATTGGGTTAGAATATAAAATAATAAGCCAAGTGCTATCAAGCAACTTGCAAATAAGTGATACCAATCGCACTTTTCACTATTTTTGCAATTAACCAGCTATTTCCAAGGTCGTTTTTAATGGATACATGAAGTCACTTTTCTTCAGGTTCGCACTGGTGACACTCAAGTGTCCAATTTTTAGATGTTTAAATGTAAGTGTCCTTTTGTTAGCTTCTTTGTTTGTGTTTTACAGTATCTATTGGAATGATCGCCACATTTTTAAAGGGATAATTCACCCAAAAATGAAATTTCTGTCATTAATTACACACCTTCAAGTCGTTCCAAACCTATAAGACCTTTGTTCATCTTCTGAACACAAATTAAAATGTTTGTGATGAAATCCAAAAGCTTTCTGACCCTGCATAGACAGCAGCAAGGGTACTACCACATTCAAGGGCCAGAAAGGTAGTAAAGAACATAGTTAAAACAGTCCATGTGACACCATAATGTTATGAAGCTACGAGAATACTTTCTGTGTGCATAAAATTAAGGTTAAACCACTGATGTCACATGGACTATTTTAACAATGTCCTTACTACCTTTCTGGGCCTTGAACATGGTAGTTGCATTGACGTCTATGTAGGGTCAGAATGTTCTTGGATTTCTTTAAAAATATCTTACTTTGTGTTTCAAACATGAACGAAGGTCTTACAGGTTTGGGAAGACACGAGGGTAAGTAATTAATGACAAAATTTTCATTTTTGGGTGATCTATCCCTTTAAGTGTTGTTTAAGTGTCAAAATACTATATTGAATCACTCTATTTGATCACGAGTCTTTATATAGAGAGTCTATCAGTTACTTAGATACTCACCACTTGCATTCGACTTTGCCAAACATGAATGAACTCAGGTGAGGAGGTGTTGACCAGGCTGGCGTTCTGTGTCCAAGCTGGACAGGTCCATTCAGGCATTGAGAGCAAAGCCATGGTGGGCGACAGGAGTGCAAAAGTTCCACCCTGGAGAATGGGTAACCTTGCATTAGGAAAAAGAAGAGTATTGTCACCAAAAGTTTATCTCTTGTTCAAGAAGTACATAGGTTCTTCTGACTTTTAATGTTGAGATGTGTCTTTCCACCCTCCCTTATTCCTCACTTGAAAGCAAGTCTTTAACTATCGTGTCAACAGGTCAAAAACAAAGTTGTTAATAGATTGCATGTTAATAGATAAGATTTACGGGAATGTTAAGGTATATAAAGTTTTTATTGTACAGTACAAGTTAACATCTAGAGTCATTTATGTGTTTACATTGGACTTGCACTAAATCAGTTAAAACTCCAAAAGGTAATTCATATGGTTTTACGTGTGTTTAGACATTTTTCTTTGACTAATTATAAACCAGTTTTACTGCTTTACACAAAAGGAAGCTCTACAGCTGAGAGGCCTGAAGAATTTAGATTTAAAATGTGCTGAACTCCATGTTAATATGATGGAAAATTCCTAATCCTATTATGGTTGTTAGCTTCTGGAGGAATAGCTCTGTCCAAAGTCCTACATATTTCCTGTACATCAGTAACAGACTGATTTAGATCCAACATGTTTGATTAGTATGGAAGCTAATGCTCTTGAAGATCTGTAGAGTTATCATTTAGGATTTCTTTGGCCTGTTAGTCAGTTCAAGTAGCCCCAACAGAAGAACGAAATAGGACTTCAGCCTAAAACAAGCAGAGGCTTATCAGACGGTGAAAACATTGCTAAGCCTACATTATTCACACTTTAACAGGTCAGTGAACCCTTGAATTGAATGTTTGGATTGTTGTCCTGAGAGAAGGTTTATCTGGAATGCAAGTAACTCTTCATAAGTTTTTTTTTATATAAATATATACATTTTATAGAGTATTTTAAATGACATATTTGTATTTATATCTGTGTATTAGTCAAAAATCATATAAAATTGATCTTGTGATAATAAATTGGATAAATTCAAAGCAAACTGCATTATAAACCTGCCTCAGAAAATCAAAGTAAACTTAAAGTAAATGGTTAAATAATTGACAAAGAAAGTCCCATGTGTCTCAGTCACCACAACACAACCCTGATTTATGAAGACGATCAAAACACAAACAGTGTTTTATTGTTTAACTACACCACATCCTTAAAATATTCTCTACACGTTATCTTCACACTCTGTGCACTGACCTTCGCCTTGGTTTCGGCACTTCGAATTCTGTTATTTTCCTATGAACCATATTACTTTGCCAAGAGTAATAAAAGTAACCACACCTCACTCCAAAAGTGACTTGCAGTAAGGTGCACACTCCCGACACGAAGAAGATAGTGCTGATAAGGTGACTTTGCGTAAGGCCGTCATGCTGTAGACAGAGGCCCTGGGACAGTATCAGAGGAATGGCTATGATGCCACCAAAAGCTGTAAGATAGTGCTGTCAGAAAGATGGAGAGAAATCATTATGTACGTCTACACTGTAAAAAAATAACCGTGAATTTAACAGTAATAAACTGTAAAAATGCTACAGTAAAAACCTGTTAAATGGTTAATGGTAAAAGACCGTAAAATTTACAGTGAATAACCATAAATTGACATTCCCAGAATTCCCTGTGTTACATTTTTTTAAATTTGATGTTTTTTTGTTGAAATAACTGTTTCTTCTTCGTTTTTTTTAGCAGTTTTGTACATTAGAGTTGTATGTTACATCTAATGTTGTTAAATTAATGTTTATTGCATTATTTCAGTTTCATGTGCGTTACCATGATGGTGTTTAGTGTTTGTGTGAATGACACTGTGCACCTTCTTTATATGTTATTATTTAAAAGCCGCTTGTGATGGGATTTGGTTCATCATGTGACTTTCATGTGACTTTTCATCACCACCTGCTTTGGTGGTTATCAGTGTATTACAAAGGTCCAAAACAGATTTCAGTACTTTAATAGGTTGGTACATTAACATTATATCAGTTAATGAAATAACGGTATTTACCTGTAAATTTAAGTGTAAACCGTAAAACGTTGCTACCATATTTTTTACGTTAAATTTCCGGCAACCACAGCTGCCGTTTTTTTTTTTTTTTACAGACCAAAATCTTATATCACGATATGAGTAATTTTATTTCACTGTAACGATATGTATCACGATATAGTTATTTTTGCTTTAAATAAGGTCTTTATGATAACACAATTTTTGATACCATACAAATTTCATAATTCTTGTCACGAGTGTCAGTATCACAAAAAACTAATACTAGCCTAAATTAAAAAAAAAAAAAAAAAGAATAAGAAACTAATTACAAGCAATATGAATAAATATAAGGATAGGAAATGCTACATACATTGTATAAAGTAGTCAAATGTATAAAAACACTGCATATTCTTAACTGCGTAAATTATATATTTCTGGTTATTAAAGTTACAAAAGTGATTTAGTCAAGAGCAGTGAGAGATTTTCTCTCTTTTGTTGTTTGATTAACATGAATGACAGCTGGAATATTAGACTGCTGTCACTTTAAGAGCTACCCAGATCCAGTATACTGTTACACGTGTGTTTTCTTTCTCAGCTGTATGAGTTCACTTAAGACCTAAATTACTGTGTTTATGAGAATACTTGCAAGGATGGGTGTTTTGACACATGCAGGTGTGTATTTAACCATTTAAGGACTATAAAGCGGCAAAAATGACTCAATACTCCGCACTCTATATTCACCGTCTTCACGTGTGAGCACCTCTTTGACAGCGTTCAAAAACGTTCTCTTTCACTGCTGAGTGTTTCAACGACTTAAAATCATTTGTAAAATCACTAACCGCAAAGCTTAAAAACTTAATAATATGTTATCGTGACCACATAGCAACGTCACGTGAGCATGTAACCGCAATAGAGAGGATAGTCCAAAATCTCTACTGGTTGACAAATTTCTACCAATTAATCATGTCTACCGGTATATCACCCACCCATGTACGGTCCTTCAGTAACTGATTATACACATTCTGGTACAGTAAAGTCTAAAACTCTGAGACCACAGGTAAAAATGCTTTTATTTTTGCATATTTTTTAGAAATGATATTAATAGCATAACAATGTAAGTTCAGTTCAATGTAATTCGGAATTTTACCTTACATTTTTCATATAAATAACAACATTTGCACCAAATTTGGATATACATATATATATATATTTAATATTATTTATGTATATATTGTTAATTCTGTTTAGGTTTAATGAACCATTAATTTTCAAAAAAAAAAAATAAATAAAAATAAATAAATAAATAAATATATGTTTATATGACGCTGGACCAGTCTTAAATAGCGTATATTTGTAGCAATGGCCAAAAAAACATTATATAGGTCAAAATTATCACTACTGTAAATATATGAAAATGTAATTTTTGTCAGGACTGATAGATTTTTATGATGATATGAGATAAATTCTATCATACATATTTAACATGTTCAATATCTTGTTTCACAGGCAGATGTGTGGGTGCCACTTACCTGAATCCCCAAAAAGATGCAAAGGTACCATGGTGGAATATCAGTGACACAGTATGCCAGCTTATTACTGTCTCCCTCCTCTGAGAAACGATCGCTTCCATTTTTATTCTCCGGTAACTCACAGAAATGGTCTACACCATCGACCTAAAGTCATAAAAACACTCAAATTCAGTTTCTAACCTAGCAGTTTTCAATCAACAACCCTTTCTAATTCAAGTTTCATGTTGCATGTATAAATATTATTTGTTGTTCCATCCATTTAATTGGTTTTGCACTGAAAAAACAATAGCCCCTACTACTCTCAAGATTTAAACATATATTGACCAATATGCAAAATTATTTCCTTCATTATTTTTGCATTACAAATCAAATATTACATAACCGTTATAAGCTCTGAGCGGTAAACACACACTCACTAGTTACACATTCCAGCCACTAAAACATTGAGTATGACCACAATAACAAACACATGAGTAACACATGCGTTATCAGGAGTGATAAGAATTTTTGTTACAACACTGATCATAAAAAGTCATTTTCACATGCCATAGATTTTTATAATGGTGTAATTATAAGGATCTTCTGTCCTGGTAAAAGTCTGCCATAACTTAGATTTACGCAATGAAATCAAGACCCATTACACACCCATGATCACAGTACATTCAAATTTAATGTCCCTATATCCAGTCTGTCCACGTCTAAAAGCTCGAAGACTAATTTTAAAAATAAATCAGTAATTCTGTCTAAAATTTATATGTATTACTGGAGGTTACTCACAGTAAATGCATAATTGTCCAACCCGTCACTGGTTTTCTCTGGAGCCATGAGTGTGAAGGCAGGAGACAGTGTAGAATTCTCAATGGGATCTCTAATAAGAGAAAGGGCAAGAGTTAGTTAAGGGCAGCATGAAAAAGAAGAGACGAGAGAGGAGAAAGGAGGGGCAAAAACAGAGACATGGGACTGGGTTTGGGGATGCTGCCGCTGATTGTAAATGCAATGGGACCTATCAGCTGCTCATGTGAACTCAATTACACCACAACTAGCAGGCAGCTGACCAGAGCCACGTGCTGCTCTGGATTCTGGCTTAGGAATACACACTAACACACACTAATGTGTGCATGTGCACCAGTGCACTAGCATGCATGTTAATCACCATGCAGTGTATCTTCAAAGTTTCTTTCTTTCTTTCTTTCTTGCTTGCTTGCTTTCATTTAAAAGAGAATGATGTATTACTTATTTCAGGGCAAGGGTCCTTTTTAATGTTGTTTAATGATTGCTGGGTTTATATAGTAACTTGATTGCAGATTTAATATAGTTAACTAAAACAAAACAAAACATTTTAGTTACTTTAAATAAACTAAAATAAAATAAGCTTTTTTTTATTTCAGCTGTAGTTGCCAAAGCGACATGTCTTATTTTCATTTAGTTTCACTTGATGTACTAAAATGGCTCAAACTATCTGAACAAACTAAAACTAAAATAATAAGAAAAAAACAGACATGTGTATATATATATATATATATATATATATAAACAGTAACTCAAAAATGACAACAAAAAAACACACAAAAATAACTAAAACTAAGTAAAACAAAAATGAAAACAGAAAATACAAAAAATATTATTTATATAATTTTTATTAATATATGTTTTTAAAAATTAGTTGGAATAAAAAAAAAAAAAAAACAATCCAGAGTAACTTAAATTGTTATAATTCATGAACGAATAAGTTTTGTAATATGATTTTAAAGTACCATTTCCATGGTAATGTAATGTCGGATTTTAAAATGGGTTTCGAAGGATCAATTTTGGGCTTTTAAACTTTTAATTGATGTATAATTTATGATAATTTCTAAAACACGATGGGGAAAAAAGCAACGAAAAAGACTTTTGGTGAAGGTCAGAACTCTCAATTTACATCATATGGCATGATAACATGAACATAAACATTTTTTTTCTGTGCAGTAGATTTTTTGTAGTCAAGCCTTTAAGTTAAGTAAAACGTGTAACAAACATGCAGTTCCTTGTATAAATTATTTAGTTTGCTTACTGAATGTACTGCATAAACATGATTTTACATTCTGGTAAAGCTCTCAAAACCAGGCCAGTGCAAGACTTCCTACTTCCTAAATACTATGTATCACATGTCTCTCATTTTGGAGATTTATTTGTGATAGCGACAGGACAAACCTAATCATCCAATCATTCTTTCATCAGATCCACCCGTTGTGTGCCTGGTGGGCTACTTAAAAAAAACAGTCATTCTGGTGAACATAAATACATTCCTTTCATTAGAAAATGTTAAAACATGCCGAGTACTTACCTTAACGGACATTCCTCGGATGAAATGAATCTCACTGTTTTGAAAGTCCCATCCTGTAGTTAATGATTGTGAAAGGAGGTTTTTCAGATAATGCATATGTGATCTTTCACCTCTTTTACCACATACATAATGATGTGTTTGATTTCCTGGCCAATCCAATTATTGTGTTTGTAGGTGTGCCACACGGTCTGAGAAAACCAAATCACATGCAGACATTCAGAAACACAGTTTGTCATGGGGTCTTTTTCTCAGTCTGTTCACTTCTTCATCCTTATAATGTACTTAGACATGCTTCATTCAAGCGCTTTCTGGATCAGGAATGTGTCATGTTCAGTGATGCATTCAGCTGAAGCGCGGCAGAGACTAAAGGAATTATGTAGCAAGTATTGTCAAATATCTTATACCTTAAGTGATCAGTCATTGATTTAATGGCAGCAGAAGCACAATTGACAACTGCACAGCTATATTATTAGCTATAGCTGTTTGTTTGTTCTTTAGAGCAGCTTCATGTCTCAATTATAGACACTAGATTATAGTTGTTTTGGAACTGGGACCTGTGATGTTAATGACCTTAAAGTTGTTGTGTAACTTTACAGCTTTCAGAATATTCTGAATTATAGTGCAGATTTAAGTGGTTAAGATTTACAACCTTCACAGACCTTTATAAAATGAATTTGCATGACGTTTCATGCAGCATCATTCTTGGTTACTACAGTTGGGCTTTCAAAGGGCATCTAGCTAACTGCATATTTAAACAATGCATATTTAAATAGAGAAACAGCTTTTAAAAAAGATACCTTCATGCCTGCAAATCACGTTTTGCTCATAATTTCTCTTTAAGAATGTCATTTATTTATTTGACCAGCAGGTGGCGTAAAAGCATTTAAATAATGCATGTTTTCATGGACAATAATTTTCAGTCAAGGTTAGCCCTGATAATAATAATAATAATAATAATAATAATAATAATAATAATAATAATAAATGGTTTGCCGATTTATGTACACTACAAGTCAAATGTTTTTGAACGGTAAGATTTTTAATGTTTCTGTTCTTCTGCTCACCAAGCCTGCATTTATTTCAAAAAGTACAAAGTACAAGTTTCCAAAGTACAGTTGAGTCCGGTCTTCAGTGTCACATGATCCTTCATAAATCATTCTATGCTAATTTGCTGTCCAAGAAACACTTATTATTATTATCAATATTTAAAACAGTTGAGTATGATTTTTTTTTTTTTTCAGGATTCTTTGATGCATTTAATCTGAAATAAAAAGGCTTTGTAACATTATACACTACAATTCAAAAGCTTGGAGTCAGTATATTTTTTTTATACTGAAATTAATACTTTTATTTAGCAAGGGTTCTTTAAATCGATCAAAAGTAAGGAAAAGACATTTATAATGTTACAAAAGATTTCTATTTCAGCTGTTCTTCTGAATGTTCTATTCATCAAAGAATCCTGAACAAATTCTACTCAGCTGTTTTCAACATAATAGTAATAATAAATGTTTTTTGAGTAGCAAATCAAAATATTAGAATGCTTTCTGAAGGTTCATGTGACTGGAGTATTGATGCTAAAAAAACAGCTTTGAAATCACAGGAATAAATTACATTTTAAAATATATTCAAATAGAAAACAGATATTTTAAATAGTAAAAATATTTCAAATTTTTACCATTTTTGCTGTACTTTGGATCAAAAAAAATGCAGGCTTGGTGAGCAGACTTCTTTAAAAAACATTAAAAATCTTACTGTTCAAAAGCTTTTGACCGGTAGTGTAGGTGAGAATTTCTGAAATTACCACATGTAGTGTTTTGTGTGTGTGTATACACACGAAACATAATAATATTAATAGTAATAATGAATACTAATGTAATTTTAAAATTAGAAGGTATTAGGCTATTATAACAATAATAATAAATACGATGTAACTAATTATAATTAGCTATAATTATAAATACTATTTTTTATTAAACGTTACATAGCCTATACTACCAATGATATACAGTAATAAAACAAGACGGTGTAAATGATGAGGGGCGGGGGTATGGAGTGACGTCACATATTGGGAGACAGAATCAACTTCTGCTCACTTTGCATTCCGGGTAGATGGCGACGCTTTTCCTCAAAACGTTTTAAGTTGAAAACGAAAAAATATGTCTTTGATGGATGGAGCGTTAGTGCAGTTTATCACGGCACTGTTTACAATGAAGAAATCGAGTCTCGCTCATATGCCACTCGTGTAAACATCATTTAAGCATCAGCAAACAGAAGGCGCATCGGGTGGACGGACTGCAGCATCCACCTGAAATCTCCTCATCAGCCTCCGCCTCACTGAGAGCGCCAGAGTGACGGGAACGGAGGACGCAGAGATTACACCCGAGCGGAGACAGAAGGCTATGGCAGCCGATGGAGGATGCGGGGAATCGGTGGATCATTACCAGGCCGAGGTAGAGAGGCTGACCCGAGAGCTCGCAGAAGCGAACCGGGAGAAGATCCGGGCTGCGGAATGCGGTCTGGTGGTGCTGGAGGAGAACCAGACGCTCAAGCAGCAGTACGCCGAGCTGGAGACCGAGCAGGAGGCTCTCAAACAGGAGTTGGAGCAGCTGCAGGAGGTAAACACAGCTCGGATGGTCTGATATACAGTATATATGTGTATACAGTATACATATTTGATGCATTTTAACCTTTTACTAACAGTACCATGGTATTTGTATGGTACTGTTTTGTAAGTATGTTTTAAAATATTAAATTGTATTTATTGCTAAAGTGGGGATTGATTCTGGTATCAGATTTATGAATAATCTTTGGTGTGTCAGGAAGTTTTCTAAGCGACTGGCCCATATTGTCCATCCCTGCTGGGAAATTTTGTCTTCTCTCTGTGCATCTCTGTCTGAATGTCAATCCGATGTTTACTCAATATGGCCTACATAAGCTACATTTTATTCTCTGTTTATTAGTTTGTATAAAACGCAAAGCCAAGCAGATGTTGGCTTGTTTAGTGAGATTCAAGTGATGTGTAAAGCCTTTACATACACTTTAAACCTTTTTTAAAACATCATCGGTCAGCCCATGTTTTTTTTTCTTTGCATCCTTAATTATAAGTACAGTGAGGCAAATGGAGTATGCAGTAACCATCCAAAGTGGACACCGTTTGCTGTTTTGTTACTGTATTAGATCGACCACAGTGTAACATATCTGGGACAAATGGACTCTTTTAGAGAGGTGAAATGATGAAGAGATAGGGATGAAAGTAGAGAGACAGAGGAAAATTGAGACCAAAAGAGATGGAATGGGATACTTTCTGACTGCTGCAGTAATCCAGGAACTGTGGTTGCACTTAGTAATCCATTAATGTTGATGGTCAGTGTTAATGATGACTTATAGAGTGGTAGGGATAGCACGTTGAATAGATCATCTGAAAGTGCCTGATAATATGTCATAATTGATGGGTGTTTTGTTTTATTAAGCTACGCTATGTTGTGGAAGTTAGGGGTCAGGAAGTTTTTTATATATATATTTTTTTTATAGTCTCACCAAGGCGGCATTTATGTGGTTTAAGAAGACAGTATGAACAGGAATATTCTGAAACATTATTACATTTTTGAACACAAAAGTTTTTGAACAGTAAGATATTTAATGTTTTCTTAAAGAAGTCTCTCTCTGCTCACCAAGCCTGCATTTATTTTAAACAATATAGCAAAAACAGTAAGACTTTGAAATATTTTTGCTATTTAAAATAACTGTTTTCTATTTTAATATATTTTAAAATGTAATTTATTCCTGTGATTTCAAAGCTGAATTTTTAGCCTCATTACTCCAGTCACATGATACTTCAGAAATCATTTTAATATTATGATTTGCTGCTGAAAAAACATTTATTATTATTATGTTGAAAACAGCTGAGTAGAATTTTTTTCCAGTTTCTTTGATGAATAGAAAGTTTAGAAGAACAGCATTTATCTGAAATAGAAATCTTTTGTAACATTATAAATGGCTTTATCATCACTTTTGAATTTCAATTTAAAGCATCCTTACTAAATAAATATAATATCAATGATATACTGATTCCAAGCTTTTGAATGTTATAGTGTATAATGTTACAAAAGCTTTTTGTTTCAATAATAAATGCTGATCTTTGGATATTTCTGTTCATCAAAAAATCCTGAAAAAAGGTACTCAACTGTTTTAAATATTGATAATAATAATATTATTGATAATAATAATATGTTTTTTTTTTTTTTTTTTGAACAGCAAATCAGCATATTAGAATGATTTCTGAAGGATCATGTGACTGGAGTAATGATGCTGAAAATTTAGCTTTGATCACAGGGAAAAAATTACATTTTAAAATATATTAAGCTAGAAAGCAGTTATTTTAAATAGTAAAAATATTTCAAAAACTTTTAGTAGTGTATATGCACTTGTACAGTATGATAAAAATGACACATTGAAACAGAGTAGTCTAGAATGTGTCTTAATTATTTTATGATTGTTCCCTAACGGTCCCTAAATTCTCCTGAAGTAAAGCACACTGGAACGCCAACGACTGTGACTAACAGGTCTTTGTTCAGCTTCACAATGTCTATGAATGCTTATCTCAGACACTTACAGTTATTCACTGACAGCAGCGAGTCATTTGCAGTAAATAGTTGTCATAAAATTGTGTCAGTAATTGCTTTTTTTCATGGCAGCTCCCCCTAGATCAGACTAGTCTGCCCTGTGGGCTTGTCTTTAATTAACTCTTATCATGCAAATCATGATATAACTTGTCGCCCCAAAATTGGGGTCGGTTTGGTATCATTTGGCTTCATTGTATCAATTAGTTTGGAACTGCATATAACTGTGCAGCATCTGTTAGTTATTTGCAATGTAGTACTGTATTTTATCTATTCAGATTTAATTTCAAAAATGCATTTACTTCATGTTTATTCAGGAAAACTTTAAGTGCAGACAGTGCAGACGGTTTAAATGCTGATTTATCTTCTAAGATTCATAGTACAATCAATAATGCACATCTGTTTTGCTTCTTGCCTTTCAGACAGTATCTCTATCTCTGTTTCTGTTCAAAGCATCTGTGCTGTTTATAATAGAGCCTGTCTGCGGCTGATAGTCTCATGAAGGGCACGAGTCCTGGAGGTGATATTTCCTCTTGAGGATTGACCTGGTCTCTTTTCTCCTTATCTGTCTACATTTCTCCTTTATTCTGATGAATATTAAACAGAATGTGAAAGACCACACTGCACTATTTGCCTTTGGGCTCCCAGCTCAAATCCTTTGAGAGCTTTGCCAGAATTTACTTGCAAATCAGATTTTTTGAATGTGCAAGAGGAAGGAAATGCCATATGAAGTCTTTTTGAGAGACGCCTTAACTGTATATACATCTTTTGGTTTGCATTTATAAGTTGTATTGTTCTCATATATCCCAGTACATACATAGTGTATTAAGCACAACTACTGCTGGGCAGTTTGACCAAAAATCGGTATCACTTTTTTTTCTTTTTTTCTGCGGTTTCACAGTTTATCAGATTTTTTTTTTTATCCCTGACTGTGCCTTTATGTGCATCAGAATGCATGAAACAAATGCATTTTTTGTGAACATATTTTAGTTAGCACACATTTCTGTGTATAGTTGGTGAATTGTTCCATTTATAAAGTCGGAATTACTATTGGAATTCATCAATCCATTGTTAAACTTGTTAAACGGAACAGTGAGATAATTGTTAGAATTTGGTCTTTGGAAAATAGGTCAGTGCCATTAGTTTATTAAATGCTGCCAAAAAGGAAATAACGTTATTAACCCAAACCCAGCTTAAAAGGAAATCCTACCTTTCAAACCTGTATGACTTTCTTTTTCTGCAGAACACAGGAGATGTTTTGAATATTTGAATTGTTTCATCCATATAATGATAGTCAATGGGGTCCAAAACAATGTTAGAAAAAGAAATACATAATCTTCAGTTAACAAAATGAGTAAAATGGGTTCACTGTTATGCATTTTTTTTAAATCTATTTGTGGTAAACAGCAAATAGAGCTCAAAATGTTTTTTGGTCCCTCAGGAAACAGTGGAAATAGACTGGTGAGTGTTTTATGGTTACAAATGGAGGGTGTGTGTACTTGAACAGTAGTGCCCTACAGTACTGTTTCCACTGAAATGCTCTTGATATGACTTGATATGATCTACAGTGATAAGACAGGAAAATCATGATTTTTGCGAAATGCTGCACATCTCATATCTGAGCTGTTACACTTGTATGGTTTTCACACTACAAATGTGTCAAAAAGTTTACATTTTAGGCTAGATATTTGCATTTATACACTCTAAAAAAATGCTGGGTTATTTTTTTTTTTAACCCAAATGCTGGGTTCAGCCTGTTGGGTCATTTTATTGGGTTGTTTTTAATATGTTTACCTAGGTGCTGGGTAGTTTTTCTGTTGCTGGGTCAATTTAAACGCTGGGTTATTTTCTTTCTACTCGACCGCTGGGTTAAGCCTGTCTCTCACGAAACAACCCAGCTGCTGAGTTACAGTCAAAGCAAGGGCTTTTTGAGTCCTCTAAGGAGAGAGCGTTTCTCAGCGCCATCGATTTGTTGCACTTCTTCAGCGAAATAAAGGTTTGTATACATTTTATTTAATTTATAACATCTTTACTGTGCTGTAAATTGTATTATTTTACAAGGACGAGATGTCCTTCGCATGATGGAAACGCCTTTTGCCTTGCATAAAATAAATTGATTTTATTCGTTATAGTACTGAGTTTAATTTAATTTGATGTTAAAATATGTTCTCTAATGTCAGTACTGTTTGTTTATGGGTAGGTTTTGGTGTCAGTCATGGCATCTTTCAGGTACGAGTGAAACACGAGGCCGCAGTCTGAAGTTCGCAGTTACCCCGGAGAACTGCAGCCCTTCACCAGCTCAGATTTCGGTGACACACTGTCCTGAGAATTAGTGCTATTTCAGTAAAGAGCAATTACAGAGAATGCTTGGATACACTAAAATTAAAATGCTTTTAAATGTTACATTTTTATATCTAAAATGCTTGTTAAACGACTTTAAATGTATGTAATATTGTTGTATATTGCTGTATTCACCCAAATCAATTCAATTTGTCTTGTATTTTGTCCATGTGTTCTTGCTTAATGATAAATGTTCATCTTTTGATTATTGCTGCTGCCTCTAGTAATTCTGTGTGTTTTTTATAAGTTCCAGTCCATGTTAATTCAGCAGTAAAACAATTTTTAAACAATAGTTGACTTAAATAATCCGATTTTGAGCTTCCAAAATGCAGTTTAAATGTGGCTTCAAACGATCCCAAATGCAGTTGTAAAAGATCCCAGCCGAGGAAGAAGCGTCTTATCTAGCGAACCAATCGGTTATTTTCATTAAAAAAAATACAATTTAAATACTTTTTAATCTCAAACGCTCATCTTGGGTTGAGTACATTAAATGTGAATCTTTGTTTTGGAAGTGGACTTCTCCTTTAAACATGTAATTAGTTCATGCATTCCCTGGGAACTGAACCCATGACCTTGGTGTTGCTGGCAATATGTATTTTTAAACTTTGACCTTGAACATGATGCTCCTCAAAGTCATAGATCTTTTTATTAAAGTTATATATATATATAGAAAGCGTTTAGGTTGGCAGTAAATAAAGTTAGAGTGTTAAGTGGTGCTGTGTAAGGTAGGGTGGAAATAGGGTAGTAACTCTGATGAACTCGTTGAGTCTCGTCCTTAGTGACTGTCGGGCCTCTTTTAAATACTCACAAAAGGGCACAGAGCATTTCTAGGTCATCCATATGGAGTCATAAATCTGCCTGTCCTAGACTGAGAAAGGAAAGGAAAAGTGATGTCGTAAGAGACAGACAGAAGGATGCAGTAGAAAGGAGCCTCGTAGGACTCCTGCCTGCCCCCCCCCCCCACAACATCAGCAGGGGTTCAAGGAGCTGATCGATAAAGACTAGTCATACAGGCCCTAGTTTTTCTGCCCAGCCCCCATAGTCTAACCTCTTCGCACAAAGAGGCTTCATTTCTCAAAATTCCCCAGCGGTGGGAGATATTGATTTGTGCCACTGATGCTCTGATGCAAATGATTATTGCATTGTGAGCCAGCACCACGCTACAAATTAATACCAATAAACAGCATTTCCACTGCTACTACAGAGAGAAAACCTAATTAATTATATGTGACCCTGGACCACAAAACCAGTCTTAAGTAGCAGGGGTATATTTGTAGCAATAGCCAAAAATACATTGTATGGGTCAAAATTACAGATTTTTCTTTTATTCCAAAAATCATTAGGATATTAAGTAAAGATCATGTTCCATGAATATATTTTGTAAATTTCCTACCATAAATATATAAAACTTGTTTGATTAATAATATTATAATAACATTTGGACAACTTTAAAGGCCATTTTCTCAATATTCTGATTTTTTTTTTTTTTTTTTGCACCCTTAGAATCCAGATTTTCAAAATATTGCCCTATCAATCTATGCATCAATGGAAAGCCTATTTATTCAGCTTTCAGATGATGTATAAATCTCAGTTTCAAAAAATGGACCCTTATGACTGGTTTTGTGGTCCATGGTCACACCTATACTTATAGGGGAGCATTGCTATTTCATTGCTCATTCTTGGAAGTAAAGATTTAGATAAAAGCATTTGCCAAATCATACATTCAGGGCCCTATGAAATTTGTAATATTTCTTCCCAAATTATTATTATTTTTTTTATTGTAATATTTCTGGATAAATGTTCTAGTAATCAAAAAGCATGTATGATTAATTGAAATTATAAAAAATATACAATTTAAGAACAACTTTTTGAAAGTTCAACAGAAATATTTTTGGGGGGCCATATGACCTCTCTTTTATTTTTCCCCCAAATTCTGTGTTTTCCATTTTGTTTTTTCAAAATCTTGTTTAATGATTTAATAACATTTTTAGAATAAAAAAAGTCTAATCAATTTAATCCATAGGACTTTAACAATCTAATTAATTAATGTATTTATTTATTTATTTATTTTTTACAATAATAGGCGTTATGAATTTTAATTTTTTTATTTCTGTGTGTGTTGTCTGTCCAACTTTTTCTGCGTTTGTGATTTAATACAAATTATCAAAAATAGGAATCAAAAGAAACACATTGAACATTTCAATCTAGTTTAATTAATCTTTTAAAACATAATCAAATGAAAATGTAACAATTAATTTTACTATATTACTATAGGAAGTACATAGTGTACAGTATTGATATATTTCTGTCATAGTATATATTTCTGCAAGTTAAACCAAAGTTTTACTTTGACAGTTTAGTTGTGAAGACCTTTGATGTAACATCATTCATTCCTCCCTATGAATCTAAACTTTGGTGGCGCATAATAATGCCTCAAATTATGCATCTGGTTGAGCTTATTAATGGTTTTCGCATGATGAAGGATGAATTATAGATTGGGTCAGTAAAAAAAGCCACATAACTAATACCTAGCAACAATGCCCTATATCCCTGCTGGAATTGAGTGTAATTGACACTAATTGATGCATCGACTTGGTAGACAACACTCACATTTGGGCCATTTGGCCACTATTAAGAACTAAGCAAAGGAGAATTTTCAGTCTACCAACAAAAATAACAGAAAAGGAAAGCAACAACAATAGATTTTCAAGGAACCATTGTTTGAAAGAGTGTAAAGCAAAAACACAGTGCTGTCCTCTGCAGGTCAGGTAAAGTATTACAAAGCAGTCAGTATGCATGTCTGTATGATCTTGTGATCAGTAGAGTATACTTTGAAAGCCTAGAAAGCTTGAAAATGTGAGATGTAAGTTAATGCGCTGCTGCTTTTCCGTCTCCAGTGATTTTCAGAGTTTTGAGAAGATCTGAAAATATCAAACAGTAGTGGCTCTACAGAAATAGTGCGGTTTTAGCCCTGTGCCTTTTACATCTTCAAGTGCGTAAACTGCCTAGAACTCTGCACAGTTTTTCGCTGTTTATTTCTGCTGCAGTGAGACTTTGGGAAAGAGCAGGTCTGCTTTACCCAGGGGTGTGTGTATTGATTGTTGTTATACTTCAAGCTTTCTAGACTGCAACTTCACTGGCTGCAGTAAAAGATGCTGTGGGATCTGACAATGAAATGAATAAAGTCTGTACTCTGCTCTTACATGGCGGTTATGACTGTTTCAGCCAGTTGTAAACTATAGACTCTATATCCCTTATTTCTTCTCCGTCTAAGTGTGACAAATCCGTTTGCTTTATTTAGCACATTTCTTGTACTCAAGTATTTCTTCAAGTTCATACATTTTTGTGTAAAGTGCTTTCTAAAATTGATTTTCATGTTGATTTCGTGATTAGTTTGTGGTACTTATTTGTGGTAAATAAACATTCTACACTCTAAAAAATGCTGGGTTGTTTTTTAACCCAAATGCTGGGTCCAGCCCGTTGGGTCATTTTATTGGTTTATTTGTTATATTTTTACCCAGGTTCTGTTTTTTTTTTTTTTTTTTTAACCCAAATGCTGGGTTCAACTTGTTGGGTCATTTTAATGGGTTATTTGAAATATTTTTACTCAGGTGCTGGGTAGTTTTTCTGTAGCTAAGTTGCTGGGTCATTTTTAACGCTGGGTTATTTTTTTTCTACCCAACCGCTGGGTTGAGCCTGTCTCTGGCGAAACTGCTAAGTTACAGTCATCAGATCATGGCCTTTATTAGTCCTCCACAGGAGAGAGCGGTTCTCAGTGCAGCTGATTTGGTGCACTTCTTCAGCAAAATAAAGGTTTGTATACATTTTATTTCATAAATAAAGTAGGGCTGTCAAACGATTAATCGCGATTAATCGCATACAAAATAAAAGTTTGAGTTTGCCTAATATATGTGTGTGTACTTTGTGTAATTATTATGTATATATAAATACACACTAATTAATGTATATATTTAAGAGAAATATGTTATCTATGTAAAAAAATTGTATCTATATATAATATATATCATATAAAAATTATGATAAATACATGTACTTGTAAATATTTCTTATGTGTCCCTAAATGTGTTTGTATTTATATATACATAATAATTGCACACAGTACGCACACGTTTATTAGGCAAACTCAAACTTTTATTTTGTATGCGATTAATCGCGATTAATCGTTTGACAGCCCTAAAATAAAGTCTTTACTGTGCTGTAAATTGTATTATTTTACGCAACACAACATAAGGACAAGATGTCAGTCAGCTGCGTCAGCAGCAGTTGTTTCGCATGATGGAAACGCCTTATGGCTTGCATAAACTAAGTGAATTTTATTCATTATTGTACTGAGTTTAATTTAGTTTGATATTAAACTATGTTCTCTAATGTCAGTACTGTTTGTTTATAGGTAGTTTTTGGAGTCAGTCATGGCATCCTTCAAGTACAAGTGAAACATGAGGCCACGATCTGAAGTTCGCAGTTAACCTTGTGAACAGCAGCCCTTCACTGGCTCAGATTTTGGCGACACGCTGGCATGAGAATTAGTGCTATTTCGGTAAAAAGCGATTACAGAGAACGGTTGAATAGACTAAAACTAAAATGCTACTTTAAAATGTTACATTTTTTATGTCTAAAATGCTTGTTAATATTGTAAAATATTGTAAACTATGCTGTATTCACCCAAATAAATTCAGTTTGTCTTATATTTTGTTCATGTGTTTTTGCTTAATAATAAATGTTCATCTTTTGATTATTGCTTTTGCCTCTAGTAATTGTGTGTTTTTAATAAGTTCCAGTCCATTTTAAACCAGCAATATAATAATTTTTAAGCAATAGTTGACTTTAATAAAATAACCCAGCATGTTTGGTAAAAACATTAACCTAACCAGCTGGGTCAAAATAACGAAGTATGTGTTCTGTCCAATATTTACCCAGCGCTGAGTTGCCAAATAACCCAAACTGTTTTGTTTTTTTTAACCCAGCATTTTTTAGAGTGTAGGGCAACGTGCACACTGACATTTCTGACACTTCCATTGTAGACAGTGTTAGACATCAGACGTCTATGAATTATATCAATATAATCCTCCCCTAAATCAAATTTCCCCTCCACCACTTTATTTCCGTGCCAGCGTGTTAAAAGCAGACTCAGCCATTCATTACACCCTGTTTAGACGATGCCCAGTGGCACAGTTTCCTGTCCTTCATTGTTTGTGTGTTCAGGTGGTAGTAGTGGCGCATGGCTCCTGACCTGTGTGCTAATTAAATAGGACCCTGCCCTGTCTCAGTTCCCTTCCCAGCATGTATGTAGGACGCTCGCTCTCTCTACGGATGGCTACTAAGTGACATTGTTATAAGATGCTTGAGGCAGAGGACTGGAATACAACCTCTCTATACAGGGCAATTTATTGCCCTAGTATACTCCAGACCTGGCCTAGTCTGTGATTCTGACCGACGGTACTTTAAAGAGAGACAGCAAGTGCGATACCATATAAAACTCAATTTTAACTGTGATGAATGGACTTGTTCTCATTGCCTCGGGAGGTGCAGCAAATGTATTGTTGACTATTTAATGCTGTATTAGTATGATAAGGTACGCATTTATAACTGAAGCGAACCGCCGTTCAACTTGCAGATAATTTAAACCATCAACTGATGTGCATTAATGCTTGCTTACCCAAAAGAAGAGATTTGAGTGGCTCTGTTGTACTAAGGATGAGGCTATTTTCATAGGCTGTTTACTATGCATGCTGTGAATTTCAATTTTAAACAGAATCAGATCTCTTTCAGCAAGGTAAAATGAAGAAGAAAAGCCTCTTTTCTTGTTCTGGGCTCCTAATTCCCAAGCATCTTTTGCTCCAAAGGGTGATTTGGAGTAATACAGTCTTCTATTATTCTCACCCTGCATTCCACTGTCAGCTGAACATGTGTTGCAGTGAATAAGAAGTGCTGCATTGCTGCAGATGTGTGTCGCTGAAGAACTGTTTAGTATATCCTCCTCCCTTCGTCTGTGTAAACACTTACCGGGAAGTGGTAGTTAAGTGTGTCTGAATGATGTGCCACGCAAAAAGCTAATATCTAACTTTCCACAAAATAGTAGCGTATGAGTGTGTAATGTTCTTGCTAAAAAAAGACCAATGTTTATAGATGCTTATTTAGGAGTGTGCAGAAATTTGTTAAATGCAGTTAAATATGCGACCCTGGACAACAAAACCAGTCATAAGTAGCAGGGGTATATTTGTAGCAATAGCCAACAATACATTGTTTGGGTCAAAATTATTGATTTTTCTTTTATGCCAGAAATCATTAGGATATTAAGTAAAGATCATGTTTCATGAAGATGTTTTGTAAATTTCCTACCGTTAATATATCGTAGTTTTTGATTAGTAATATACATTGCTAAGAGCTTCATTTGGACATCTTTAAAGGCGATTTTCTACATTTTTTTTTTTTTTTTTTTTACACCCTCAGATTCCAGATTTTCAAATAGTTGTATCTCGGCCAAATATTGTCCTAACCAAACAAACATCAATGGAAAGCTTATTTATTTAGCTTTCAGATTATGCATAAATCTCAATTTTACAAAAAAATTGACCCTTATGACTGGTTTTGAGGTCCAAAGTCACATATTGTTGACTTCAATCAAATAATTTTGGATATGATCAAATAAAAACATTCTTTTACATATAAAATAACTTTTTTATATTAGAATTTTGTGCTAAAATACAAACATACTATAAAGGGGTCATCGGATGCCCATTTTCCACAAGTTGATATGATTCTTTAGGGTCTTAATGAAAAGTCTCTAATATACTTTGGTTAAAAATTCTCAATGGTAGTGTAAAACAACACCCTTTTTACCTTGCCAAAATCAGCTCTGCAAAAATCATCTCATTCTAATGGATTGTTCCTTTAAATGCAAATGAGCTCTGCTCGCCCCGCCCCTCTCTTCTCTCTGTGAGGTGACGAGCCTGTTTACTTTACCTGCATATAGCTGCGTCTAGCTGCTAAACTTGCTAACTAGCATGTTATTAGGAAAGGTGATTGCAGAGATTCATGAAAAAAACCCTTATACTCACTTCTGCTGTAAGTGAAGCTCAAAAACACAATTGATCACAAATGATTTGCGCAAACATAGATGCATTTATGTAGATTGGGAGGCGCATTCCCTTCACAAACAAACATAATCCACTGCATCTTTAGCAGCGGAGATGGAGTAAATGACGACCACTATGTGCATTATTACATCCAGCAACACAACACCTCAATCGCTCAGTCGGAGATATTCTTGTCTAACTTACATGAAACAATGGAGGTCGGACTGTTACAGCGGATTTAAGGCGGGTCTGAGGTAAAACGCTCATGTCAATCAACTATGGTAGAAGCGACCTCTGTCAGTGTGACGCCACACCGATCTGAGAATGGCTCGATTTGAAAAGGGGATATTATTTTTACAGATTAATTAAAAACCACTGCACGGATTTTTATCATTATAGGGTAAATGTGTACATACACTACCAACACATTAATGTTCAAACAACATGTAAAAGTGAACTTTGCATGCAATGACCCCTTTACCATATACAGTATAATACTTGATATGTTGTAATTTTAAGCAATATTGTATAACAGTTTGGGGTCAGTTAGTTTTTAATTGATTCAGCAAGGATACATTAAATTGATTTAAAGTGATGGTAAAGACGCATATAATGTTACAAATTATTTCTATTTCAGAAAAAATGTTTCCAGTGCACCAAATAAGCATTTTATAATGATTTCTGAAGGATCACGTGACACTGAAGACTGGAGAAATGTCTGATGAAAATTCAGCTTTGACATCACAGGAATAAATTACATTTAGCATATAATAAAAATAGAAGACAGTTATTTTAAGTTGTAATAATATTTCACAATATTACTGATTTTACTGTAGTTTTTTAGCAAATAAATGCAAACTTGGTAAGCATGAGAGACAAAAACATTAAAAAGTCCTCCCAACCCCAAACTTTTTTATTAAATTTATTACATCTTTTATTGATAACTAATCATGCTAACTCACTGAAAATGCCGAAATATGTTTGGATGCTGGTCTCCATCATAAGATCCTGGTGTGTTGGTATCGCCATTGGACCTGTTAACTAGCTTAATCTGCAAACTTTCTTGGTCACCCAACTTAACTAGAAAGTTTAAACTGGTCAACCAGCTTCAGTATTGTGATGCAGATGGAACAGCACCAAATCACCACCAACCTGTATAGACATTTATGCCGGTCTAAGCTGGTGTTTTCATCAGGGTGTAGTTCTGGAATGAAGATTGTATTGTTTGGTTTCTCTCCTTGCTGAGGAAAGCATTCTAGCCAAACTCCACCCTGGATTTATAAGCCTCTTGAGACTGTGAGAACAGCCCTGGTTCTCCTGTTTTTCTCCACACATTGCTAAAATCTGAAAATGGATCCTGGAGGTACTTGATAAAAAATACAACAACAGGAAATTGCCTTACGTATAGGATGAAAACCCCACCAAAACTCAACAAGCACCAGGTGTAGCATCACATAGGTTGTGAACTATAGCTACTGTTTGTGCTCATCACTCATAATGTGATGACAACCATTGCGTGTCAGTGCAAATGCTATGGTGATTATTTCATTTTATGAGGCTTTGCAGCAAAGCTTGTACTATTTAAGACTCCACTGCACATATACTGTGCTGTAAGACTCCATAATGCTGGCTTGCTAATGTGCCTGGTTCTATCTATATTTTTTCACACTGACAGAAAGCCTGTGAAACTCTCACATGCTCTCTCAGTCATGATGATGAATCTGTGAACTGGCAGCATCACCACAAGCCCTCTTGTGTCTTTTCCTCTGAAGACTTTGCCTTGAGGTAATTCAGACAAATGTGTTAGTCTTAAAAGATACAAATGAAGGTGAGACTGTTGCTACAGTACAGCAAATGGTTTCTCAATTCCTCTGGCTCTACACTACCAGTCAAAAGTTTCTGAACAGTAAGATTTTTAATGTTTAATGTTAAAGATGTCTCTTCTGCTCACCAAGCCTGCATTTATTTGATCAGAAGTACATCAACAGCCTAAATTAGAATATTTTTACTGTTTAAAATAACTGTTTTCTATTTGAATATATTTGAAAGTGTAATTTATTTCTGTGATTTCAAAGCTGAATTTTTAGCATAATTTCTCCAGTCTTCAGTGTCACATGATGCTTCAGAAGTCATTTAATATGCTGATTTGCTTCTTCAAAAAACATTAAAAATCTTACTGTTCAAAAACTTTTGACTGGTCGTGCATATATAACACATACATTTATGTGTTGAGGTTATGAAAAATGGATAATCTATCAGTAGAAAAAAAACCAATACATATTAGCTCTGCGTATTTAAAAAAATGTATTTAATTTTATTGATATTATATTATTTTATTTAATATTTGATAATGAACCATGCTTGAAAAAATTGACATTGACACTGTTTAGTGTTACTTTATTTTATTTGTATTATTTTAAATGTTATTTTTTAATTTATTATTTTATTTTATATTTATTTTGTATTATTATTTGTATTTATTTATATTATTATTATTTTAGTTTAGTTTATTTGAAATATTTGTAAATAATATTTATTTATTTATTTATTATGTCATTCACCCATACTTCCCTACATCCGATATACAGTATGTCATTTTTTTATTAGTATTTTTTTTAGTGGAGTGTATTTTCAGTTGTTGCTAGCACATTATGTTGTACGTGAAAGAACATTTAGGCCTAAGGACAATGCCAAGATAGCTGACGTACTTTGTAATCTGTAGACAGATTTTTAGGGATTTTGTGTAGGATGGTAGGAATAATAAATAGTTAAAAGATGAATTTATATTTTTGTCACTGAGATTTCAGACAGTTTGACATTTTTTGCACACGTATCTGCCTGGGAACAATGTAGGGAAGATAGTTGTATTTATAGTACATAGAGAGTTATATTCTAAAAAATACCATTACAATTGTAGATTCCATTTCTGAGTCTGAAGTGTAAGTTAAATATATGGTTAAACAGACAGGGACTGAATCTTTTGTCATTTTCTTGGCAGATTTAATGCAGCAAAAGTCATTTGTACACTCACTGTACAGCTTACCTGCACTTATATACAGTAGAGCTACTAAATGAATCAGTCAAAAATGAATGTGATGAGCTCACTTTTGTTTATAACTTTGCATAAGACATCGTTTTGGCCATATGTGCTGATGTCAGAGTTCAAATCAGTGTGTGATTTATGCTGGGATTCATTTTTGCTTACATATCCTTTGCTGTATTTTTGAGAGGAGTCAAAGGAGCTTTGTTAGGAGTATGCAGCAATTTGTTGTGCCAATTATTTTCTGTCCTTCCAAGGTTTCTTGTTGTATGCAGCTATATTGTTGAAGTCAGAAGTTTACATACACCTTGCAGAATCTGCAAAATGTTAATTATTTTACCAAAATAAGGGAAATGCATGTTATTTTTTATTTAGTACTGATCTAAATAAGGTACTTCACATAAAAGCCGTTTACATATAGTCCACATAAGGAAATAACAGTTGAATTTATAAAAATGACCCTGTTATTAAGAGCCATTAATGACTTATAAAAATGACCCCATTAAGAGCCGGGGGTGAAAACTTTTGAACAGAATGGGTACATTTTTCTTATTTTACCTAAATATCATATTTTTTCATTTAGTACTGCCATTCAGAAGATACTTGTTCCACAAAAGACAAAATAAGTTAAATTTACCCTGATCATCAAATTCAAAAGTTTTCACCCCCGGCTCTTAATGCATCGTGTTTCCCTCTGAAGCATCACTGAGCGATTGAACCTTCTGTAATAGTTGCATATGAGTTCCTTAATTGTCCTCAGTGTGAAAAGGTGGATCTCAAAATCATACAGTCATTGTTGGAAAGGGTTTAAATACACAAAAATGCTGAAAAACCACTGACTTTTTGGGACCTGAAGGATTTTTCTAAAGAACAGCGGGCAGTTTAACTGTTCAGGACAAACAAGGGATTCATGAACAACTATCACTAAAAAAAAAAAAAAAAACCCTTAACAACACAGTATTAGAAATCAATTGTATGTAAACTTTTGAACAGGGTCATTTTTATAAATTCAACTATTGTTTTCTCTTGTGTACTTAATGTGAATGTCTTTATGTGAAATATCTTATTCAGGTCAGTACTAAATAAAAAATAACATGGATTTTGTATGATCCCTCTTATTTTGGTAAAATAATTAACATTTTGCAGATTTTGCAAGATGTATGTAAACTTATGACTGCATATTGGCAACATACTTCTTTGCTTAATAAGTTTTACTTTCACATATACATGGAATAGTCTTGCAATATCTTGCAAATTAAACTGATACCTTAGCATTTCACATATGCATACTAACCACCAATACCCTTGAATGAATGAGACAGATGATGCAAGGTTTGACTGCGGCCCAGTTCTGGAAATAACAAGGATTTTCTGGGTTGTGCTGGCAGCGTTACAGAACAGACTCCTGTCCTGCTGTCAGAGACACGCAGACGCTGCGACCACGACTGTCTGGAACAAATCACTGACAGCACTGACTGATGTCTGCTCTGAGCGCTCTCTTTCTCTCATGCTTTTGTCTGTTCGTTCTGTTTCCTATACTCACGAATGTTCACGTGAAAGAGATGAATTCACATTTATGTTTACACAGTATGTTATCGCAGCTGTTGCTGTTGACACTTGTGCTTTCAGATACTTCCTGTTGTTGTAGCCAATGTAAAACATTATCTGTTCCCAGACATGGTTACAGTGATGCTTGCAATATGCAGCAAATAATATTTTATTTTATTTTATTTTATTTTATTTTATTTTATTTTACAATTTGAATTTACAATTTTTTTGTTACAGTGATGCTTGGAATATGCAGGACATAATATTTTATTTATTTTTATTTTATTTTATTTTACAGTTCAATATTAAATATTATGTTAATATTCAATTTAATATTTTTAGAATATATATTATATATTTAATATTCTGTTTATTTTTTTATATTTTAAATTTATAAAATATAATTATACATGTAATATATATATCAAAATGTAGTAGTAGATATATATCAAATGTTTATTTTTATTTACATTTTTCTTTTGGTTTTATTGTAATTTTTATCATTTAATAATATATTTATCATACTAATGAGAGAGAGAAAGAGAAAAACAATATTAAATATAATTTTAAATATGCTATAAAAATATAATGAAAAAAATAATTCTTTCTTTCTTTTATTTTTCCTTTTTTTTTTTTTTGAATTTTGAATTTTGGAAAAAATATAGCTGTGACACCCAAGAGAGACTATGCTTTGAAATCTTTACAAATTTTGAATATTCCATAAACCTCACAAATGTAAAATACGGAGACTAGTTATTTAGTGGGCATCGTAGTGTGACCGCCCACTTTAAATAACAGGAACCAGATGGAGAAATTCGGCTTTACGGACACACTTCCTCCACAAACCATCTGCCTCCTACATTATACAGCAAAGATTTGGTCTCTGTGGTCGCAGCAACGTCCGATACGCAAGTCCTTTACATCTCTCTCTTGTTCTTTCTCAGAGCGCAGCTGGGAGGCAGAGGGCCTTCAGCAGGGATTCTGGGACGTTGACAGGGCCTCATTTTAAATCACAAAGAGAGCTCATTCGCACTTCTGTCACTGAATTAATCAAAGCGGAGTATCCATTCGCTTTTGTGCCTTCTCTCCAGAGTTCAGCAATCAAAAGAAAGAAAAATAGAGTGTTAAAGGGATAGTACACCCAGAAATGATTTTTAAAGGACTTATATTCACTAGTCTTCAGAACCTGTACAATTGCTTTGTGTATGAAATAGACTAAAATGTAAGTCATTATTCACTGATAATCTTGTGGCAGTGGCCTGTTAACCACTGAAAGTGGATTATTAAGTAGAACTTGAGAATTGCACTGTAAAGTGCATCGTAAATCAAATTCCAGGCAATAATAAAAAATTAATGTAGTGGGAGTGTCTTCATTGTTTTTTTCATGAAATGCGCCTGTGGTCACAACAGACAATATATTCGGTCCACTACACTTTCACTTGTATACACTCTATTATTGTGCAGTTATTTATTTATGGCATAAAGGATTTTTTTTACCATAATGTTTTTTTTGCATGATAATTAAAAACATTTTATTTTATTTTATTTTTTATTTCTCATACAACCATTATAATGAATCCCTCAACTGATATATAGGGGTTTCTACTGTTAATTTTATTTAATTTTATTTTATCATACCACCATTAAAATGACAATAAGGAGTCCATTAATAGATATATAGGGGTTACTGCTGTTTAATTAATTTTTATTTTATTATTTTATTTTATTTTATTTTGTTTTATTTATTATTTCTTTTTCATTTCTCATACCACCATTAAAGGTTTCCCTCAGCAGATATATAGGGGTCACTGTTGCTAATTTTTTTTATTTTATTTTATTATTATTATTTATTTATTTATTTATTTTATATTATCTTCTTTTCATTTCTCATACAACCATTATAACGACAATAAGGATTCCCTAAACACATTTATCGGGGTTACTGCTTATTTTATTTTATTTTATTTTTTATTTTATTTTTTATTTCTCATACAACCATTATAATGACAACAATGAGTCCCTCAATAGATATATAGGGGTTACTACTGTTAATTTTATTTTATTTTATTTTATTTTATCATACCACCATTAAAATGACAATAAGGAGTCCATTAATAGATATATAGGGGTTACTGCTGTTTAATTAATTTTTATTTTATTTTATTTTATTTTATTTTATTTTATTTTATTTTATTTATTATTTCTTTTTCATTTCTCATACCACCATTAAAATGACAATAAAGTTTCCCTCAGCAGATATATAAGGGTTACTGTTGCTAATTTTTTTATTTTATTATTATTATTATTATTATTATTATTTTTATTTTCTTTTCATTTCTCATAAAACCATTATAAAGACATTAAGGATTCCCTAAACACATTTATCGGGGTTACTGCTTATTTTATTTTATATTATGTTATGTTATTTTATTTTTAGCCATATTCTTTTAGGACCATTAGCCATAAAATCCTCTGTGTTATGATTATCATAGATACAGAGGTTGAGTTTTACTGGTTCAAACTAAAACTGGTTATGCTTTTTTGCATGTTTACATTTTCAAAACATTTTATTTTATTTGATTTTATTTTTCTAAAATATTTTTTTGTTATATTTTGCTTTGAAATATTATATTTCTTGAAATATAATTTCTTGTAGTTAGTTATGCCTGGAATTGATTCAGTGCTTGGAAAGTCATTCCAGTATTTGACATTTTCTGTATCCACATCAGCAACTTTTTAACCACCTTCACTTCTAAATCAGATGTGCTGTAAGGTGCCATCTACCGGTAGTCCAATTGATTTTCCCCCCACATCCATATACATATCTCTTTTTAGTGCGTCTTTAATTGATTTTCTCTTTAGATGGGAGATCTCTACTGGTACTCATCCCAGTTATGCTCTGCCCATAATGGCTCAGGTATTGTGAGCATCACAGAAACATCAAATAACCTGGACTGGCAGATTATGATCTGTAATGTGCTTTATTGATTTATTACTTAAAATGCATCATAATGCACATATGCAATAGTGTACATGTAGTCTAATGAAAGCAAAATATGAAGAATACATTTAAAGAGTTCCTTCATGTCATTCTAAACTTATTATACCGTCGTTCATCTTCAGAACACAAATGAGGATATTTTTTGATGAAATACATGAGCTTTCTGACCCTGCATAGACAGCAGCGCAACTGACACGTTTAAGGCCCAGAAAGGTAGTAAGGACATTGTTAAAACAGTCCATGTGACATCTGTTTTATGAAGCTACAAGAATACTTTTTGTGCACAGTTTTCATTTTTGGGTGATCTACCCCTTTAATAATCTTCATATACCGATTAGCCTTGTGATAGCTTTTCAGAACAGGTCGGATTGTTAACCCTGGCTCGTTTCTCATCCTGTTTACCATCTACCGTCATCTTCCAATCAAGACAGGATGCTTAAGTCATGAAACGCCGGATCTGCATGGCGTGAAAACCTGTGTCAGGGGAATCGGAACACTGTTTCTATTGATCCAAGCGAGAAGCTGAAATATTATCTCAGTTACCTTGAAGTGCAGCACTTTGCCTGGGCAGGTGATGAGAGTGGAAAGGTGGTGCAGTTTTGATTAAATGTGTGATAGAAATTCAAAATGCATTAGACTTACATTAACAAACACATCACATGTTGTACCATGTAACAGTAACATTGAAATATACACTGCTGGAACATACACATATGCTGTTCAAAAGTTTGGGATCAGTAAGATTTTTAAATGTTTTTTCTGCTCATCATGGCAGCGTTTATTTGATTAAAAATACACAAAAAATCAGAAATATTGTGAAATATTATTGCAATTTAAAATAGTGGTTTTCTATTTTAATATACTTGAAAATAGAATTTATTCTGATGATGCGAAGCTGAATTTTCAGCATCATTACTCCAGCCTTAAGTGTCAAATAATCCTTCAGAAATCATTCTAATATGCTGATTTATTATCAATGTTGGAAACAGTTGCGCTGCTTATATATATATATATATATATATATATATATATATATACACACACATATATATGTATATTATAATAAATATATATTTCCAAAAAAAAGAAAAAAAAATATATATATATATTTTTTTTAATTATATATAATTTTCTATATAATTATATATATATATATATATATATATATATATATATATATATATATATATATATAAGTATATTGAAATAAAAAACGTTTTTTTAAACTGAAACTAATATTTCATAATATTATATTTTTTTCTGTATTTTTGATGAGCATAAAAAAATGATACCAAACATTTAAACAGCAATGTACCTTGCTTTTGTTGTTTTTTTTAAAACTGACAGCTCAGTCAAACCTGAGCAAGATCGTATCTGTCGTATCATAATGCCTTGTCGCTTTCTGTCATATCAGATCATTATTGGTTTTGTTCGTTTTCTGTCATTTAGCATATTAGTCTGTTTATGTGAATCACCTAATTATTCTTGACACTAGCCAATGGCACATATCTATCAGTGTTAATTGCTTGATCATTCATCATAAACTGCTATGCTGTTATGCAATGTTAAAATATGCAGAGACTCAGTATGCTTAAAGGGATAGTTCATTTAAAAATGAAATGTCTGTCAACATTTACTCATTCACAAGCTGTTTCAAACCTGTATGAGTTTCTTTCTTCTGTTAAACACAAAAGAAGATATTCTGAAGCAAGTTGGTAACAAAACAGTTGACGGTAGCCATAGTATGAAAAATAAGTCTATGGAAGTTCAAAAATGTCTGTGTCAATTTTTGTAGACATTTTTTTTAAACGCCACTTTTTCTCTCTCTTTCGTTCATTTTCCTCCAGGCGTTTGGTCAGGCGTACACCAACCAGCGTAAAGTTGCCGAGGATGGTGAGACAAACGAAGAGACGTTGCTACAGGAATCTGCTTCCAAAGAGGCCTATTACATGGGACGTCTGGTGGATCTTCAAACCCAGCTCAACGTGAGCAGCTCCGTGGCTTCCAACGCCCAAGCGGAGGCTGAACGTCTCAACGCCCTGCTTCAGGAACTCAGAGAGGTGAGATGTGTATTGTCTTTTACTGATGGAACTGCTATCACATTACATATCTATATAAAGCATTTCCAAGTATGCATCTGAAGATTAGCACTCCCTTTCTGAATGTAATTAATTTTACAAGGCTATGTGAAACTCCATCTTGGGTCAAAGGGTTATTTTGAGGGCAGTCGGTCTGTGTGTGTAGTGTGTCAGCAGTCATTGGAGGCAGAGGGTGGTGTCAGGGTTAGAGACTGTCGCCATAGTGCATTGTAGGGGGCAAATCCATGGCTAAGCTGGGGCATAAGAGAAATGCCCTGAGGTCGGCACAAAGACACACTGTACACACACACGGCCACTGCGGTCCTATGAGACAGGGAATTTCACTACGAATTTCACACTGGGTCACATACCTCACATTTTGAATAGATTAATTACCACAGTACATCCAGGTACTCTGATGGTCTGGATTACATTAACATAGGTGTTTTATAGTTTTAGCTCAAATAATCACTAAAATTATGCTAATTTAATTCTACAGTATTTGTAGTATGTCTTCCTAGAAGGCAATTTATCCAGTAAGCAAAACTACGAAGATGCTAAGCAATGAATCATTTTCTCTTAAAAAAAAAAGTAGTTTGCCAAAGCAGTTGAACATAAACTAGATGTATTTCATCTGTGGAATATGGAAGCCCATTTCCGCCACTGAATAAAGGATAAAAAAATACTTTTTATCTCACAATTCTGACTTCCTCTCGCAATTGTGAGTTTACGTCTCACAATTCTGACTTTTTTTAAGATACAAACTTACAGTTGTTAGATATAAAGTCAGAATTGCAAGATATAAACTCACAAATGTGACTTTTTCCTTTATTACACACAATTGCGAGTTAAGTTAGAATTGTGAGACATAAACTCACAAATATGACTTTTTTCACAGAATTGCATGATATAAACTCACAATTGCGAGTCACAATTGTGACTTTTTTCTTTATAACACGCAATTGCGAGTTAAGTTAGAATTGTGAGATATAAACTCACAATTCTGAGAACATATCAGTCTTTTTTCCCACTCAAAACTGGACTTTGTAACTTTTTAGCTTTTATTTCACAATTCTGAGAAAAAAATGAATGAAAAAAAATGTGAAAATGATAACTGCGTTGCGTGATAGGGCCCTTTATTTTTGGATAAACTATTTTATTCACAACATAATCACTCTTAAATACCTTATATACATGTTATGATAATCATGTAAAACAGTTCTGAGCTAGTTTTACAACCAAACTATCACTTTAATGAAATATTTTTTCCCAATAATGAAAAGATTTTAATAGCTTTATAACAGAAAATCAAGTGGTAATTCTAACTGAAAGCGACACTGGTTTTTCATGTTTAATACTGTAGAGCTGCTTGATTTAAGGTTATCTATTCCATAAAGTACTATATAAATAAACGTGATGTGATTGGACTGGATTAACAAACTTTTTAAGAGTTTGTCCAAACATCCACATCACTGTAATTAGAAGCCTTCTTAAAGGGGTCATCGGATGCAAAGTTCACTTTTACATGTTGTTTGAACATTAATGTGTGTTGGCAGTGTATGTACACATCTACCCTATAATGATAAAAATCCATGCAGTGGTTTTTAATTAATAAAAAATAATATCCCCTTTTTCAAATCGAGCCATTCTCAGATGCCGACACACCGACAGAGGCCGCTCCCACGATAGTTGATTGACATGAGCATCTTACCTCAGACCCGCCTTAAATCAGCTGTAGCAGTCCAACCTCCATTGTTCATGTAAGTTAGACAAGAACATCTCAGATTGAGCGACTGAGGTGTTGTGTTGCTGGATGTAATAATGAACACAGTGGTCGTCATTTACTCCCGACAAAGAGGCAGTGGATTATGTTTGTTTCTGAAGGGAATGCGCCTCCCGATCTACATATATCTGTCTATGTTCGTGCTAATTATTCATGATCTAGCTTCACTTACAGCAGAAGTGAGTATAAGGGTTTTTTTCATGAATCTTTGCGATTGCCTTTCCTAATAATGTGCTAGTTAGCAAGTTTAGTGGCTAAATGCAGCTAAAGTAAACAGGCTCGTCACTCCACAGAGAGAAGAGAGGGGCGGGGCGAGCAGAGCTCATCAACATTTAAAGCAACCTTTACCAGAACTGGATGATTTTTGCAGAGCTGATTTTGACAAGGTAAAAAAGGTGTTATTTACACTACCATTGAGAAATTTTAACCAAAGCATGTTATAGACTTTTCATTAAGACCCTAAAGTATCATATCAACTTGTGGAAAATGGGCATCCGATGACCCCTTTAACTGTTGCTTTCACACCGCTGTCAGTTATTGTTGTGTTTATGTCGTTATTAAGAGAAAAGCGCGCAGCTTATATTTACATATTCATCCCAACACCGCTCCGGTTCGGCTGTGTTTGCTTTGAAGTGTTGTCTTCTCTTGAATTCTATCCAGGAGGGCTGAATTACAGTTTTGCACTACAGCGCCACACTGGTCAAACCGCATTATTGCAGGCTCTTACATAAGGTCATAATCCTAACCGTAAAACCATGTTGGCCAATCAGAAGGCTGAAAAAAGCACTCCGATGTCACAAGCCAAAATCTCCAGTTTCACCGATTTCATAACACAACACTCACACCGGAGTTTCTGGTTTTTTTTTTTAAAGGTTCGGTTTCAGTGGCCTGATATTACATTTGCGTGTTGATGAACGGCCAAACTGCATAGAAAAAGCTGCGTTTTTGAAAATACCCGTGTGTTTGTGTGGACAGGGCCTCAGGATAGCTTTGGCTCAACCAGTGGTGTGGGTTTTGGGGCGTGTCTGTTTATTGAAAAATGGAAAAGGGGGCGGGCTAGAAGGGTTGGTTTTGAAGTCATTATTTTTGCAGTACCATCTGATGCCACTAGTTTAATTCCGGCCTTATCTACTTCATAATGTGTGTGCAACATTTCCGTCTCATAACCAGCATTACTGTAGCAGATTTTGGCACGGCGCATACTAGGTTTGCTCCAGTACTGTAGGCTACTGCACTGCTCCTGACCCCTGAATGCGTGAAGCCCATGATTACCACTGCTACAATAGAGCTGTACTGGGAGATAATTGGTCAGTAATCCCCTGGAGTTCATGCCCAGCTCATTTGAACTGGCATGGCAGCGCTTGGAATATGCAATGAGACATCACATCCTCTGGAAGAGCTGTGGTATTGTGTACAGTAATCAATATCTCAGCTCAGGGGAAGGTCATCTGCCAGGGTGTGCAAAATATCTTACGCCATAATAGTGTTTGATCCTCTTATGCCAGTTATGGAGGATTTGTTGGCGACAGCTTTAGTTCAATGTAAATGGATTTTGTAGAAGTGAATGTCTAGACGCATGTTTTTTTTCATAGACACTAGTATATACTAACTTTACATATACGGTTAATACAAGTAACTACATAAAACAGGTGGATCAGGTGGTGATTTATTAAAGGGGTCATCGGATGCCCATTTTCCACAAGTTGATATGATTCTTTAGGGTCTTAATGAAAAGTCTCTAATATACTTTGATTAAAAATTCTCAGTGGTTTTGTAAAACAACACCCTTTTTACCTTGCCAAAATGAGCTCTGCAAAAATCATCTCATTCTAAGGGGTTGTTCCTTTAAATGCAAATGAGCTCTGCTCACCCCGCCCCTCTCTTCTCTCTGTGGAAAGACGATCTTGTTTACATTAGCCGCATTTAGCCGCGTTTAGCCGCTAAACTTGCTAACTACCACGTTATAAGGAAAGGCGATCGCAAAGATTCATAAAAAAACGCTTATACTCACTTCTGCTGTAAGTGAAGCTGGATCACGAATGATTCGTGCGAACATAGATGGATATATGTAGATCAGGAGGCGCATTCCCTTCAGAAACAAATGTAATCCACTGCATCTTCAGCAGCTCAGATGTCGGGAGTAAATGACGACCACTATGTTCATTATTACATCCAGCAACACAACACCTCAATTGCTCAATCGGAGATATTCTTGTCTAACTTACATCCCTGCTCTGGCATCAAAACATGGAAAGTTACTGGACTGTGACAGCTGGTTTAAGGTGAGAGCTCATGTCAATCAACTATTGTGGGAGCGGCCTCTGTCGGCACACCGACAGGCATCTGAGAACGGCTCGATTTGAAAAAGGGGATATTATTTTTACAGATTATTTAAAAACCACTGCATGGATTTTTATCATTATAGGGTAGATTTGTACATACACTGCCAACACACATTAATGTTCAAACAACATGAAAAAGTGAACTTAGCATCCGATGACCCCTTTAAAATATGCTGTGCATTACACATTTGTCTTACTGCCCAATCAGCATCTAGGTTTCTCCCAAGGTTGGTTCCGTTCCCATGTCTGTTTCACACCTTTGATTCTTCATCAGCAGTTCTGCACAGTTTGTGCAACGGTGGGGGGTTTTCTCTCTCAGCAAGTGTGATTTTTCCAGCAATCTGCTCTTGAAGAATGCTTTGAAGTATTTCAAAGGTTACTACACACTGAATGCTGGCACAAACTGTTGTACGAGGCATTGTGATTGAAGATCGGGGTTGGTGCCTTGGTAGAAAGTCATAAAGAGATATCTTTTGGCTTCTCACTGTGACTCATTGTTATATAGACACATTAAGATGTACACAACATTTGTCAACTTTGCTTGTAACGTTCCTTTTCAGGTGATAAAGGAGGCTTTGTCTTAGCTTTCCTATATAGATTGAACTGTGAGGAAGAAAGTGCTGACTTGAGTGTTTCCTCTGACGGAAAGCAATTTGTTACCCAGCATTCCTGTCAGCTCAAGTGTGGACATGCTCAGTATCATCTTAGACTGTGACTCACAGTGATGCAAAGCTATTATATGTAAGGCTAATGGATTTTTATAGCTTCCTTAGAATGATTCATCATGACATACTCACGTAACACCAATATAATGAACAGGAGGCTCTTAATAGATATGCAGGGTTTACTGCTGCTGATTTAATTTAATTTAATTTAATTTTGTTTTCTCAGACCACCATTATACTGACAATAAGGAGTCCCTCAATAGATCTATAGGGATTTCTGCTGCTGTTTTATTTTATTTTATTTTATTTTATTTTATTTTATTTTATTTTATTTTATTTTATTTTATTTTATTTTATTTTATTTTATTTTATTTTATTTTATTTTATTTTATTTTATTTTATTTTATTTTATTTTATTTTATTTTATTTTATTTTATCATACCACCATTATACTGACAATAAGGAGTCCCGCAATAAATATATAGGGTTACGGACACTTATTTTTAATTTAATTTAATTTTGTTTTTTATTATTTTATTTTATTTTATTTTATTTTATTTTATTTTATTTTATTTTATTTTATTTTATCATACCACCATTATACTGACAAATAGGAGTCCACAATAAATATATGGGGTTACTGCCACTTATTTTTTAATTTTTTTTAATTGTATTTTATTATTTCTTTCTCATTTCCCATACCACCATTATAACAACAATAAGGAGTCCCTCAATAGTTCTATAGGGATTACTGCTGTTTATTTTATTTTATTTTATTAATATTTTTATTTATTTATTTATTTTTATTTTTTTCATACCACCATTATAATGACAATAAGGAGTCCTTTAATAAAAATGTAAGGGTTACTTTTGCTTATTTTATTTTATTTTATTTTATTGTATTTTATTTAATTTTTTTGATTTGTTTTATTATTTCTTTTTAATTTTTCATACCACCATTATAATAACAAAAAGGAGTCCCACAATTGATATATAGGGTATAGTTATGTTTTTATTTTATTTTATTTTATTTTATTTATTTATTTATTTTTTTAGCTGTCTCCTTTTTGGACAACTAGTTGTAAAATCCGGTGTTACGATTATCACCAATACAGAGGTTGAGTTTTAATTTAAGGAAGCTAAACGGTTGCTACAAACCATTTTTTTTAACAACATACTGCTTTCTTTGTCACTTTGGAGAAGACAAACCCAGTAAACTATGCTGTCCAGAACATCAATGTTGTTTTTACCTTTTTCACAAGCACAGTTTGTCAGTCATTCTTTGATCTGAAATGGGGTAATGGATAAACAGCCAGGTGACTTATTATTTTCTGTTGTCCTTCTCTTTCTCTCTTTCAGAATAATGAAATGTTAGAGCTACAGAGGAACAGGATGAGAGAGGAAATCAGAGAGTATAAGTTCAGAGAGACCAGACTGCTGCAGGACTACACTGAACTGGAGGAGGAGAACATCACTCTACAGAAACTAGTGTCAACACTCAAACAGAATCAGGTATATACACACAAACACTAATTGTGAAACACATTGTCACACTATGTGAGCAAAAGCCACTATAGAGCAGAATTACATGTAGTCACTCTTCAACAGGTGGAATACGAGGGTCTAAAGCATGAAATTAAAGTGCTTGAGGAAGAGACGGTGCTACTCAACAGCCAGCTCGAAGACGCTTTGCGTTTGAAAGATATTTCTGAAGGCCAGTTAGAAGAGGCGTTGGATGCTCTGAAGAGTGAGAGAGAGCAAAAGAACAATCTCAGAAAGGAGCTGGCCCATCATCTTAGCCTGACGGACAGTGTGTACGGAGCCAGCACCCACCTGGCCATCTCTGCCGTGGAAGGTTTGAAGTTTGCAGAGGAGGCGGCGACCAATGGCACGTCTGCATCCGGCTCTAGCCCCAACAATGAGGACCGTAACCGCTGCAATGAGTGCAATGGGCATGGACCAAAGATGAACGGAGAATATCTCAGATCGGGAGGCAGAAAGGGAGAGGTGCTGCACCCAGTGTCTGATCTCTTCAGCGAACTCAACCTGTCTGAGATACAAAAACTCAAACAACAGCTCCTACAGGTTAGTCACATGACATTTAAGGCATAAAATTTGCAGGGATTGTGACAAAACCAGAATGTGAAATGAGGCTGGAGAGCAATATTTATTTAGTTGGAATAATCTTAGCTAAACTTAAGCTTTAGCTTAGTGGATCATGCATAGTATAGGTATGGAAACCCATTTCCACTACTGAATAAAAATCAAAAAATGTTATTGCGACTTTTTATTTTTTACTTTTTTCTCAGAATTGCGAGATATAAAGTCACACTTGTGACTTTTTTTTTCAGAAATGCGACATAAACTTGCAATTCTGACTGTTTTCTCAGAATTGCGTGACATAAACTTGTATTAGCGAGTTATAAAGTCAGAATTGTGAGATAAACTTGAAATTCTTAGAAATGAAGTCAGAATTGATAAAAAAGAATTGATAAAAAAGTCAGGATTGCAAGTTTATGTCATGCAATTCTGACTTTTTTATCAGAATTGCATGATATAAACTTGCATTTGCAAGGTATAATGTCAGAATTGCGTGCTATAAACTCACAATTGCGAGTTACAAAGTCAGAATTGCAAGATAAACTTGCAGTTCTAAGAAATGAAGTCAGAATTGCATGATATAAACTTGCATTTGCGAGGTATAATATCAGAATTGCGAGATATTGTCACAGGTGTGACTTTTTTTCTCAGAATTGTGTGATATAGACTCTTTTCTCAATTGTGAGAAAAAAGTCAGAATTGCGAGATGAAAAAGTCGTTACCTTTTTCTATTTTTTATTTAGTGGCTGAAACGGGCTTCCATATGTAGGAGACATGTTTGAATCATAAAAATATATTTTAAAAAAGCTGCAGTTTTTTTTTTTTTTGTTTATTGTCATAACTATTTAGTTGCTCAGTAATTCATTTCAGTATTATTTTTGTACCGTTGATGCACTGTTACAGTTTTATTATTATTTTGAATACGATTTTATTTTTGCATTTTGTTTTCACTTTTATTTTAGTTAAAGATTTAGTCATTTTTGTTGTGTTTTTGTAATTTTTATTAGTTTTTGTCTCTCTCTATATTTTTGTTAATAATTTTTATTTATTTTTTTATATTATTTAGTTTTAGTTATTTTAGTACATCAAGTTAAACTAAACGGAAATGATAAATGTTGCATTGGCATTAACCTAAAATAAAACAAATTTTTACTTTTTTAATATATATTTTTTATTTTATTTTAGTTAATTATTATTTTATTTTCAAGTAACAAAAATTTATTTTTATTGTTTTTTTTTTTTTCATTAACTTTTTCTTAATTTTTAGTTCCACTGTTTTTGCTCAGATACTCATAGTCACATAAATCATTGAGGGATGCTTTGGGGAAAAACAGCTGTTATCCAATGCATTAATGGGCAACTATTGACTCCTGTTGAGTGAAGAGCTTTTCATTAGTGATTTAATGCATCTACTGCTTATTTATAAGCTAACATAGGTGCCTTAAATGCTTTAAAGGGCATTAACCATTATCCAGTCAGTCTCCATGGATATCAAAGGATGCCTTTATTGACACATTTTCATGCCTTTGACACTTCTGCATATTTGTAATGACTGGTAAAATACTTTATGTCTTAAGAATTTAAGTGTGAATTTGAGTGAAGGAAAGTTGATTGCTGTAAGTGCAATAGTCTATTTTATGCTTTGGGAGACTACTGTCAGGTTGATTACCATTATGAGCGAGTGCTTTGTGCCTGCCTCTGTAAAAGCAGGACACAGTAATGTATTGGTATGTGCGTGTGCCACAGGCATATTCAGCAAGAGAGACAGCATGGGACAAGAATAGAAAATCTGCCAGGGTGGACACAGAAACATAGAGAGCATCAGCTGCTTAAAGGAGCATCACACAGCAAATCAGATGAAAAATTATGACACGATAAGTGCAGTGAATGTAGCTTGGTGTCATTGTAAATGCATTGGTATGTGTTAAAAAAAATAAGATTATTATATATATATATATATATATATATATATATATATATTATAATATATATATATATATATAAAACTTACATACATTTGGTCATGTATGCTTAAAAAAAGCAATGTTACCACACATAAATTTATCCAAATAGTCTAAACAGATCAATTTCATGAATAGTATTATATAACATGTTTGCATCTAATGGTCTTCTCTGGGGAATGTGGCTGTAGTGGTGTTTTTTTTTCTAGCTGTGTGGGATAGCCATCAAAAACATAGCCAAGAGCCTGTTATTTCAGCATCCTTTTGCACAAAGTAGTTCCTTTTACACATTTATATCACTGCTTAGTAATAATTACTTGTTTTCTCACACTTCAAGCTACTGTAATTATCTGGCATTTATCCAGAAAAAAGTGTTTCCCCATCTACCTTTGTTCACATTTTTAATATATTCCTTGCGTTCTTCTTGGCTCGTTTCCAGTAAGGAATCAATAGGTTTTTCGCTATCTCAGCCTCAAGCGTTGGATGGCTGACGCTTCTGATACAATGAGTGATCAAAAAGCAATTAAGCAGCACTTGAGCTCAATGACAGGAATCACATGTCTGCGGTTATGCTAAATTTGTGACAAGCAAGCTAACACACCTAGCTATCACAACTGTCTACAGAGTGGAACTTTATAAGCACAGAGTGAAATATTCCATGTTTTCTAGCAAACGTATTATAGGTAAGGCTTATCACGTATAATGTAATTTAATGGATTATATTCTATTCTATTTTTGTTGGAACCTTAAAAAGATAGCTCACCAAAAATATGAAAATTACCCCATGATTTACTCACCCTCAAGCCATCCTAGGTGTATATGACTTTCTTCTTTCAGACGAAAACAGCTGGAGTTATGTTAAAAATGTCCTGTCTCTTCAAGCTTTATAATGGCAGTGAATGGGTGTTGAGATTTTGAAGTCCTATAATGTGAATCCATCCATCATAAAAACACTTTTACACTTTATTTGACTTCAAAATCTCAACAGCCATTCACTGCCATTATAAAGCTCGGAAGAGCTAGGGCATTTTTTAATATAACTGATTGTTTTCGTCTGAAAAAATTAAGTCATGAACACCTAGGACGGCTTGAGGGTGAGTAAATCATGGGGTAATTTTTATTTTAAAGTGAAATGACCCTTTAAAACTTGTTTTCAGGATTCTTTGATAAATAGAATGTTCAAAATAACATATTTCATTTGAAATGTGAAATCGTTTGTAACATTATACCGTTGAGGTCAAAAGTTTATGTCCCCCTTTCAGAGTCTGCAAAATGTTAATTATTTTACCAAAATAAGAGGGATCATACAAAATGCATGTTATGGTTTATTTAGTACTGACCTGAATATTTGTTGTGTATTTGAACCCATTCCAACAATGACTGTATGATTTTGAGATCCATTTTTTCACACTGAGGACAACTGAGGGACTGATATGCAACTATTACAGAAGGTTCAAACGCTCACTGAGGCTCCAGAAGGAAAAACCATGCATTAAGAGGTGAAAGGGGGTGAAAACTTAGGGTAAATTGAACTTATTTTGTCTTCTGGGAAACATCTTCTGTAGCCTCTGAAGGACAGTACTAGATGAAAAAGATGATATTTAGGCAAAATAATAAAATGTACACATCTCTATTCTGTTCAAAAGTATTTACCCCCTGGCTCTTAATGCATCGGGGTCAGTACAAAAAAATGTACTGAGCCCAGTTGTGGAAATGTTTTTGCTAACAAACTGTGTATCATCTTGTTTACTAGGTTGAGCGAGAGAAGGCAGTTCTACTTGCCAACCTACAGGACTCTCAAACTCAGCTGCAACACACGCAGGGTGCTTTAACTGAGCAGCACAGACGTGTTCACCGCCTTACGGAGCGCTTCAACGCTATGAAACGCCTCTACAGCGACAAGGAGCTTGACACAGAGGAGTCCGAGAAGAGCGACGGGCCCATTAACGGTTGCTGCGATTATGAAGCAGACATCAATGGAATGGAGCTTCTGGAATGCAAATACAGAGTTGCTGTGACTGAAGTCATTGACTTGAAGGCGGAGCTTAAGGCTTTGAAGGAAAAATATAACCAGTCTGTGGAGAACCAATCAGAAGAGAGCAACCAAAGTGAAGGGAAAGTCCAGGCTCTGGAAGAACAGGTTAAACGGCTGGAGAAAACCTGCCGCGAAGGCCGTGACCGGGTTAGCAGTCTAGAAGTGGAGCTCAGGTGTGCGTCCGTTATGGCTAGTGAAAGTAACAGCATGCTGAACACAGCTCAGGACGAGCTGGTTACGTTTAGCGAGGAACTCGCTCAGCTCTACCACCACGTATGCTTGTGCAACAACGAAACACCCAACCGTGTCATGCTGGACTACTATCGTCAGAGCCGGGTTACACGTAGCGGCAGTCTCAAAGGCCCCGAGGACCCAAGAGCACTGCTTTCTCCACGTTTAGCTCGCCGAATCGCGGCTGCTAACTCAGATGTGTCCAAGAGTCCTCAAGACTCTCCATCGAAGGAACCCCTTGGAGATGGAACTAAAGGGGAAGGAGGAAGTCCCAACAAAACCCCCTTTGGTTCACCAATCAATGGTTCATCTCTCTCATCCTCCCCAGTGCCAGAAACAGGTGATCTCCGCCGGGAGCCCATGAACATCTATAACCTCAATGCCATCATACGTGACCAGATCAAGCACTTACAGAAAGCCGTGGACCGCTCGCTCCAGCTGTCCAGGCAAAGGGCTGCGGCACGAGAGTTGGCGCCCATCCTTGATAAAGACAAAGAGGTCTGCATGGAGGAGATCCTGAAACTCAAATCCCTACTGAGCACTAAAAGAGAGCAGATTGCCACCTTACGTCTTGTCCTTAAAGCCAACAAACAGGTAACAACAAGTTTATGTCTTCCATTGTGTTTGGCCTCAAATGAAACCATATATAACAGAACTTTGTATGTTTTTAATGTTTCTAGACTGCCGAGGTGGCCCTTGCAAACCTGAAGAGTAAATATGAAAATGAGAAGTGCATGGTGACCGAGACAATGATGAAGCTTAGAAATGAACTAAAGGCTCTCAAGGAAGACGCAGCCACCTTTTCCTCACTGAGGGCAATGTTTGCCACAAGGTGCGTTTATCGGCATTTATTATTATTGAGGACATCCAAACTAGAATGGTTTCTCTTTTAAATACACATTTATGATTTAATGGGTTCTATATTTGTAATCTTTGATCAAAAATGTAACAGCTTGAAACTTTTCTGCTGATCTCATCTAGGTCAGAAATAGTGTTATCCAATAGCTAAATAGCCATTTAGTTACTGTTACAAGTAGGAATTGGAAGTAGGAATTCTGATTCCTATTAACAATTCCAGTAAAATTCTTTTGAGTACTTTTACACCGGATGTTCCTGTTTTTTTAAATATTACATTTTGTTTCACAACGAGTACTTTCTAAAGTAACTTTTCCATGTGTGCATGTTTTTTTTAAATGTAACAAAAGATTTTATTGGCCTAATTTATTTTTCTATATGGCATAAATGCAGTACAATAATTGGTCTTAACTATATATAAAACAATAATACTAAACACCAAATAAAAAAATAAACATACTTTATTTATTAATATATGAAAAAATACTACTAAAATGCATAATATGTTATCTTGCTACACAATTTTTGACTAAGAAGAACTGACATTTTAGAGCCATTTGCTCAGGAATGTAATGATTTAAGATGGACAAAATCAAGTTCACTATATTATTTTAAGTTGAATATTTTGTACACAGAAGTACATTATGGTAGTAAAATATGTTTTAAATATTCTAGGTAATTAGGGGTTCAAGCGCTGAAACCCTATTGTAATTGTTAGAATGGCCAAGGATCAGCAAATTTCCATGTAAAACTGATCATGCAGACTAAACCGTAAGTCGGAGAGTTGAAACTTGGAGGGATGGTAGTACTTACAATGTCACCGAGGCTTGTCCCAATCGGCCTGACAGGGGCCCTACAGCGATCAAAAGTACAAAATCGTTCATAACTGTCTAATGTCGTTTGAATCCTTGGCTCACGCTGGACAAAACGCACGGCTCAGATTCAATTGTGAGTTGTGAGGTGAAATTTTGGGGTATTTTGGATTTAAAAAAAAAAAAAAAACAACTACTAACTAGTCCCAGCTTTTCCGCCTGATCGGAACCAAACCAGCGCAGGAAGATTTTCTGAGGAGTGAATATCAATAATTATCAAAAAAAAAAGAACTTTCGACTCACTGTCGCAAACGGATGCCAAAACGTTCGAGAAGATGTTAAAAACTACTTTTTGTGAACTAGTCCTAGGTTTTATGCTCAATCTGGAAAAAAAAAACACTGCAGTACAATTCTCTGGACTCTTTAGGTCAATAATTATCAAAAAAATTTTGAAATTTACAATTTGGGAAGCTACAACACAGTCATTTAGAAAACGGGCCTGTCCAAATTTACCCAAAATCCTATAAAGCCTAAAGGCAAACTCAAAACTTCACGAAACCTGCTAAGCACATGCGACAGGTGATTCTAAACAAGCATGCAAAGTTTTAAGGAGATCAGACCGCAGCTGGTGTTATAACAGTCATAAATGTTAAACAACATCATATTTCTATGGTAAATTACCTGGATTTGCCAAAAATGTTGATTTAGGTGGTTACGGGCTTGCTACATAATGTCTTTTTTTCATATGTGCTTGAATGCATTAAAGCGCTTGAACCCGGTTATCGCTGCCTGCAGCTATATTACTTATTCAGTCTTGTACAATGTGTTCTGATGTTTTATGTGTAATCACTTCATGTTGAGGTCCTCTCGTCTTCTTTGTCCAGATGCGACGAGTACGTAACCCAGCTGGATGAGATGCAGAGGCAGCTGGCTGCCGCAGAAGATGAAAAGAAGACTCTGAACTCCCTCCTGCGAATGGCCATTCAGCAGAAACTGGCCCTCACTCAGCGCCTGGAGGACCTGGAGTTTGACCACGAGCAGTCGCACTGTGGCCGTGGAGGGAAAGTGCCAAAAATTAAGAGCAGCCCTCAAAAAGTAAGTCATCGAACTGCACTCACTGCTCCCCCTAGTCCCACCGCTTCGGTTTCAAAACCCCCGTCCTGTCTATTCCAAAACAATACGCTTGCATCAGCCAGTAGCTCTCCTTCACTGGATCTCCCTGCTCCATCCTCCTCATCCTGGACCTCCTCAGCCCAGCCGTTTTTCCTCGGCGAGTCGCAATGGAAACTGGGCACTCAGACTTTAGTTTTAGACCCAGGGACGCTAAGTATCGAGTTTTGTCATGTTGTTCAGAGCGGAGACTCTGATGCTCTTGTTCCCAGATCTGCTCCTACTTCCCCCTACCGTTCCCCGGTCCTGGGCTCTCGGCAGCCGTCGCCACGTTCTGTGAGATCTCGCATACGCTCCAATGTAACTCAGTTCACACCTTCGGCCGCTTCAAGAAGCTCTCTAGTCCAGCCTGGGACTCCCAGAATGCCTAGTGGTGAACCTCAGTAGGTGACACGGTTTAAGGACAGACTGGTTTCCATGTGATATGACTACTTGGAGCATATGATTCAACTCAGGGATAGATTTAGAGATTTTTTATTGAAACTATTTGAAATTTCAACTAATTCAAACTGAGTTATGTTTTGCCAACTCTATCGGTCAAAAGTTAGGAATAATTAAAAATGTTTTTGAAAGAAGTCTCTCATGCTCACCAAGGATGCATTTATTACAAAATACAGTAAAAACATACTGTGCAATATTACAGTTAAGAGGAATTGTTTTCTATTTTAATTAGGGCTGTCAAACGATTAATCGCGATTAATCGCATACAAAATAAAAGTTTGAGTTGCCTGATATATGTGTGTGTGTACTTTGTGTAATTATTATGTATATATAAATACACACAAATTAATGTGTATATTTAAGAGAAATATGTTATGCACAAAATATTTTTATTTATATATAATATAAATTCTATAAAAATTATAATAAATACATACACTTGTGAATATTTCTTAAATATATACATGAATGTGCTTGTATTTATATGTGCATAATAATTACACACAGTTCACACACATATATTAGGCAAACTCAAACTTTTATTTTGTATGCGATTAATCGTGATTAATCATTTGCCAGCCCTAATTTTAATGTTTTAAAAAGTACTATATTAACTGAATTTTCACCATCATTACTCCAGTCTTCAGTATCACATGATCCTTCAGAAATCATTTTAATATGCTGATTTGCTGCTTAAGAAACATTTCTTATTAGGATCTATGTTGAAAACAGTTGTGCTTATACACTACTATTCAAAAGATTTGGGGAAAAAATTAAGAAATTAATACTTTAATTCAACAAGGACACAGTAAATTTATCAAAAGTGACAGTAAAGACACCATAGGTAAGTACCACAGGTATCAAACGAATAATCGCAATTAATCTCATACAAAACAAAAGTTTGAGTTTGCCTAATATATGTGTGTGTACATGGAACATGATCTTTACTTAATATCCTAATGATTTTTGGCATTAAAAGAAAAACTGATCATTTTGACCCATACAATATATTTTTGGCTATTAGGGCTGTCAAACGATTAATCGCGATTAATCGCATACAAAATAAAAGTTTGAGTTTGCCTAATATATGTGTGTGTACTGTGTGTAATTATTATGTATATATAAATACAAACACATTAATGTATATATTTAAGAAGTATTTACAAGTATATGTATTTATTATAATTTTTATAGAATTTATATTATATATAAATACAAATATTTTGTACATAAATAACATTTCTCTGAAATATATACATTAATGTGTCTGTATTTATATAAGCATAATAATTACACACAGTACACACACATATATTAGGCAAACTCAAACTTTTATTTTGTATGCAATTAACCGCGATTAATTGTTTGACAGCCCTAATAGCCAAAAATATATTGCATGGGTCAAAATGATCAGTTTTTCTTTTAATGCCAAAAATCATTAGGATATTAAGTAAAGATCATGTTCGATGAAGATATTTTGTAAATTTTCTACCGTAAATATATTAAAACTTAATTTATTCATAAAAGAATCCTGAAATGTTTCTCAACCAATCAGCATATTAAAAAGGTTTCCTACTTCTTTCATAAACGTTAAAAAAATCTTCAAACTTTTGACAGATAGTGTACTTGAGTCACGTGGCTTTGTAAGATAGTACTTATTAAAATGTTGTCTGGGTATAAAAATAAGATTAAAAAACAAAAAATACACTATGTTTGATGTCTTTTCTGCAAACTGGGTATGAAAACTTTTTTTGGCAAGTGTAATTGTTGAAATCTGCATCAGTAAGGATATGTATTCGGATCATTATTCTGTAAACCAAACCAGGTATTGATTGGTGCATGTTTCTATTAGAATATCATTCGTGCATGTGCGCTTCCATTTTATGGCTTGAAGAAATGGGTGCTACATGCTGCATGCAAAGCAGTTACTTTGTGTGATGGAGTTTTCTGTTATTTTTGCATTGGCAAATAGCACATCTGACATAACGTAACAGCTCCATCCACTGGCAATAGTGTGCACTGAAGGATATAACAGTTACTTTGGCCTTTATGTAATTATCAGGCTTTGTGAGTCTTTCAAAGTGCTATACTGAGTAGTATCCATAAGTAGTAGCTTATGTATAATCACATTAAACCTGTTTTAAAGATAAACGCAAACTGCTTTGCCAGCTAACAGAAAATGCTCAGTTGATCCCAATGCGCCCCGTATGATGAAATGTGCCAGCTAGAGCTGTTCTATTCATGGACACAGCATATGGCAATGCAGGATCTGCCATATGCAAATGCAAGGATGTGTTCTTGCACATGATGCCTGCTGTCCAGCTACTGCATTTCAATGAGCTACTGAGCCACATCAAATGTGTCATTCATTATAGCATGAGTCATTCTATGCAATGGGTGCCTTTTTTAGTTTGATAGGGGTATTTTTTAGTGAATTCCTGAATGTTTTTAGCAAATTTCTGTTTTTATCAAGTGTATTGTTCCATTTTGAATTAAATTCATGATTTTTTTAAGCATTTTTAACAAGGTTCATATGTGACCCTGGACCACAAAACCAGTCTTAAATAGCACAGGTATATTTGTGGCAATAGGCAAAAATACATTGTATGGGTCAAAATTATTTTTCTCCTTAGGATCATTAGGATATTAAGTAAAGATCATGTTCCATGAAGATATTTTGTAAATGTTCTACTGTAAATATATTAAAATTTCATTTTTGATTAGTAATATGCATTGCTATCAACTTTAAAGGCGGTTTTCTCAATATTTTGATTTTTTTTAGCACCCTCAGATTCCAGATTTTTAAATAGTTGTGTCTCAGCCAAATATTGTCTTATCTTGTCTTAAATATTGCTCATTTATCATTTTATCAACTTTCAGATGATGTATAAATCTCAATTTCAAAAAACGTACCCTTATGACTGGTTTTGTGGTCCATGGTCACATGTGTTAATATACAGTGGGTAACAGTGGACAGTTTTGCCATATGACATTTTAAGCCCTTTGATTATGGTTGTACAATTGGAAGATGCTTATTAGATAATTTAATGTTAATATTTCCGTATTATTAAATAATGTATAATTAATGTATTATACTATATTATATTATTATTATTCCTATTTTTGTATTTTTGTTTTCCTGAATTGTTAGTTTTTTGTTGTTTTTTTTTTAGAAAATAATGGTAACAATTTAAGTTTGGCCCCTACTGACAAACATAACAGACCGTGAGATTAATTTAATTTTATTTTATTTTTTTAAATCTATTTTATTTACTAAAATCTATTGTATTTACTAAAATATATTTTTTAATAAAAATGTAAGTATTTGGTAATTATCAAGGAGAATGCAAAAAAGGCAATCTAAAATAATAACATTTGAAAAATAAAACAGAAAATTAGCAGTTGTTTAACAACAAATAACAGATGGCCACTTTTACTATGTCTTACAGTTTTTTATATAATGAATTATTCTATATTATATTATTATTATTCCTATTTTTGTTTTCCTGAATTACTAGGGTTTTTTTTTTTTAGAACAAAACAGATTCATTTCATTTTTATTTACTCAACTAAAATGCTTTGCTTAGCTTAAACATAGAGTAGGAAATGCTATTTTATACTTTTTATTTACATATATTTTTATCAAAATGTAAGTATTTGGTAATTTAGCAAGGAGAATGCAAAAAAAGGCAATCTAAAAAAAAATAATTTAAAAAATAAAACAAATTTTTTTAACAACAAATAACAGATGACAACTTTTACTGTCTTACAGTCTCTTTTAAATTTTTTACACATATGTATATAAAGTGTATACAATATGTAATGTGTATCTTTAATATGTGCAGGATATAATACAACAATGGCACTCGTTTTGTAGAATGACGTTTTGTAGAAGGAGCTGTGGGCCAAAAAGCATTTGACAAGGTCAGCAGTTGAAGGTTGTACAGAACATCAGAACATCGTGTTCGCGTTGCTTATGCAAGACTGACCGAGATGCAGTTCATGCGGATCTGATGATAGACAGTGGTTACATTTACATGTATAGACAAGCCTTTGGAAATGAGAGGTGCTTTTTTTCTTCTTTTTGTTCTAGGAGTAATCAGACATTTCAGGTAGAGTTTAGCTTTGTAATATTGCTGTTTCCTGTGCCTTGCTTAAAGACGTATGACATGTATTGTGCATGATGTGACTCAGACATTTGTAAATCATGGAATTTTACTGTAGTGTAATGGAAACCAGTCTGATCTGCTTTACCGATGTCACCAAGACCCAACATTAAGAAATGAAATAGCACTTGACCATTTTCTCCCCTAAAAGTTAGTAAAGTTTAACAAATTTTAGAATAATTTAAACGTATGTCAAGTAAATACATCATATTCAAGAGGTGTAACACTTTTGTAGTTTCTGATAGCTTTGTTAAAACAGTTTTTAATTTACTATGATTTTTTTTAAAATATAGATTACATTAATGACAGTACCCAGTATCCTAAAAACATTTGTTATTCCTGGCAATGATCTCCATAAAAGAGCAGTGGACGCTTCCATTTTCTGCCTGCAGGTGTCAGTGTTTCTACATGTCACATTTTACCAGATGTGTCAAATGCTGTTTTGCCCATGGCGATCAAAACAGATCCCAACAACAGAGCAGTAGTTTTCTTCAGATTAAAAAAATAAATAAAAATTTTATAGAAATGGTTATGTCACTAATGTATTTATGCAACCAACCGCCCACTACACCCACAAACTGCATAGTAACGTATTTAAGAAAAAAAAAAAAAATCTTGCTATTAAAAATGTCCATATATGTGACCCTGGACCACAAAACCAGTCATAAGGGTCAATTTTTTTAAAGGTTTGGTTTGTTAGGATAGGACAATATTTGGTTGAGATTAAACGATTTGAATACCTGTAATCTGAGGGTGCAAAAAAAAAAAAATCAAAATATTGAGAAAATCACCTTTAAAGTTGTCCACTTTAAGTTCTTAGCAATGCATATTACTAATCAAAAATGAAGTTTTGATATATTTACAGTAGGAAATTTACAAAGTATCTTCATGGAACATGATCTTTACTTAATATCCTAATGATTTTTAGCATTTAAAGAGAAATCAATTATTTTGACCCATACAAAGTATTGTTGACTATTGCTACAAATATACCCATGCTACTTATGACTGGTTTTGTGGTCCAGGGTCACATACAGCATTGCTCTAGATGTGTATATGTGCTCCTATCTAGACAGCATCAACAGTAATGTTTTAAATATTACTTTTTGTCTTGTTAAATGTGTAAATGTATGTGTGTTTGCACGCTCCCATTAACAAAGCAGCAACGCTGTGGCATTTACTGTTTAAGAGTTTGGGATCATAAATGTAGTTAAATATAACTTTTAAAAATCTAGGGGAAAAAAATGACTTTTTTCACAAAAATATTAGGCAGCACAATTGTTTTTATTAATGTTGAAATAACAAATGTTTCTAGATCAGGACTAAATCAGCATATTAGAATGATTTCTGAAAGATCGTGTGACAGATCGTGTGACACGTGTGTAATTACAGGAATAAATTATATTTTATTTATATATTTAATACATTTATAAATTATATTTTAAATTCAGTAACAGTTATTTAAAATTGTAATAATATTACATAATATTACTGTATTTTTATCAAATAAATGCATCCTTGAAGAGCATACAGTAAGAACGTCTTTCAAAAGCATTAAAAAATTCTTACCGACCCCAAACTTTTAAACAGTAGTGTATCTCTGTTTAACAAACTGTGAAGGTGATTCCACCTTGCTTTCCTTCCATCTTCATATCTGGCCTTCCTCATGAATGTACGCAAAAATACGCAGCTGAATGTTGGTGATTTGTATTTCTTTCTCATTGCTCTATTTGTTCATTTTAAAGGTGCAATAGGAGATATTGAAAAATGCTAACTTTAGCCTGATAGCACTAAAAGCGAACGTCCCACCCTCCCTGCAAATCGCAGTCCAAAGCCACGCCTCCCGAATGCATGAATGCACACAGACTAGATGACCAGAGACAGCGTAACTACAATACATTGTAACACCGAGTTGAAATGTTCAGCAGGCCAGAATAGGAAAACTGTGTGGTGCTAATAATGCAGGGCAGAGGAGATGATGTATTATTATGTATTAGGAGATGATATTTTCCCCAAATTTAAAGGAGAAGTCCACTTCCAGAACAACAATTCACAAATAATTTACTCACCCCCTTGTCATCCAAGATGTTCATGTCTTTCTGTCTTCAGTCGTAAAGAAATTATGCTTTTTGAGGAAAGCATTTTAGGATTTTTCTTCATATAATGGACTTCAATTGTGCCCCCGATTTTGAACTTTGAAAAAGTAGTTTAAATGCAGCTTCAAAGGGCTCCAAATGATCCCAGCCAAGGAAGAAGGGTCTTATCTAGCGAAACGATCTGTCATTGTTTTCGAAAACTAAAAATTTGTATACTTTTTTAACAACAAAAGCTTGTGTAGCACAGGCTCTGGCATGCGCGTTCAAGACGTTACATACTACTGAATCATGTCAAAAGGTCACGCCTAATGTAGGCGGAACTACAGACCCAGTGTTTACAAAGCGAACATGCAAAGACTAAGAAAGTGCAAGTAAGTGAAACGCTGTTTACAAACAAAAAGGTACGTGTCGGACGATTCTGAAGTTGTAGGAGAAAATAAGATGGAGTTTTTCCCCATACGCTAATCAAAAACGCTACCTTTGAGTCTGGTCTTCATTTCGTTAATTTTAGCAAAATCAGCATTACGTGACAGCCCCATAAGATGAACAAACAACTCGTAAAACCTGAAGACTTGAAACAGGTAAGCTAATTCCAGTACAGAACCTAAAAGGATGTTGCGCATGCGCGACTGAACGAATCACTCCCCGAGACAACTTGTTCTTTGCGAGTCACATTAAAGATTTGTTCAAAATAAACGAATCGTTCAAGAACGACCCGTGGATGCGCATCCGAGAGCCTGTGCTACGCGAGCTTTTGTGCTTAAAAAGTATACAAATTTTTATTTTTCGAAAAAAATGACCGATCGTTTCGCTAGATAAGACCCTTCTTCCTTGGCTGGGATTGTTTAGAACCCTTTGAAGCTGCATTTAAACTACATTTTGGAAGTTGAAAATCGGGGGCACAATTGAAGTCCATTATATGAAGAAAAATCCTGAAATGCTTTCTTTAAAAAGCATAATTTCTTTATGACTGAAGACAGACAGACATGAACATCTTGGATGACAAGGGGGTGAGTAAATTATTTGTGAATGTTGTTCTGCAAGTGGAATTCTCCTTTAAGAAAACGCCAAATGCGTCGACACACTCGAACCGAGAGTTTTGATTGGACGAACATTTCTTGGTCCTATGCCTTCCACAGAATATATAAATACATAAAATACATTTAGACCACGTAACTTAATGATTGCTATCGACATGTGAAGAGACTTTCAACCAGCATAACAAAAAATGTTTCTGAAGACAATCACCTATTGCACTTTTAAGTGTGATTCTGCATGAGATTAACACATAGAATCACACACTAGTCAGAACATTACTGCAACTCATTCCAGTGAGTTCACTTCTCATCTCTGTGCCCATTTATGTCTGTTTGTGTCACTAACCCTGACTGTCACACCTCTGTATATCTGTCTAATTTATCAGTCTCTCTTAGATTGTCAGCAGCCTGCTGCCTCAGTTCCGTCAACCTCCCCACAACTGAGGCGCGGGAGGGCATCCACAGGCCACAGGTAACCTCCTTTGTAACCTCCTAACGTCCTTTGGAGGAAATCGTGCTCTACTGCTTCGTTTCTCACTTTATATTTGTAGGGTTACATATTCACAAGTACTGTTAACAGCAGCCGCCCATTTGTTCACACTTTTAAAATCTAGTAGATATACACTACCAGTCATAAGTTTGTAATATTTAAGGTTTAAAGAAGGCCTCTTATGCTCACCAATGCAGCATTTATTTGATCAAAAATGCAGTAAAAACAGTAGTATAGTGAAATATTATTTCAATTTAAAAAACTTGTTTTATTTGAATATATGTAGGGGTTCAAGCACGTAGCTGAACCCTATTGTAATTGTTACAATGGCCAAGGATCTCCACGTAAAACTGATTGGGCAGACCAAACCGTAAGTCGTAGAGACTTGAACTCTGCAAAAAAATGGCTTATCTTACTTAGTATTTGTGTCTTGTTTCTAGTCAAAATATCTGAAAATTCTTAAATCAAGATGCTTTTACTAGAAAAGCAAAATAACATTAGCCATTTAGTCTTCTTTTAAGCAAAATGAACTTAATTTAGTGTTTTTCCCCCTGGAAACAAGTAAAATTATCTGCCAGTGAGGTAAGTAAAATATTCTTAAAACAAGATTATTTTACTTACCCCACTGGCAGATAATTTTACTTATTTTAAGCAAAATGAACTTAATTAGTTTTTTACCCCTGGAAACAAGACTAAATATCTAATGTTGTTTTGCTTATCTAGTAAATGCATCATAATTTAAGAATTTTTAGATATTTTGACTAGAAACAAGACAGAAATGCTAAGTAAGGCAAGCCTTTTTTTTGCAGTGAAACTGCAGGGATAGCAGTACTCACACTGCCTACAATGTCACCAAGGCTCACCTCAATCAGCCTGACGGGGGCGCTACAGTGATCAAAAGTACGAAATTGGTTAGTCGCAGGCTCAAGTGTGTTTTTGGAATCCTTTGCTCACGCCGGACAAAACGCACGTCTTGGATTCGTCCGTCACCCTGGAGAAATTTTTGGGTATTTTGCGTTTTTTGAAAAACCTACTTTTGCAAACTAGTCCTAGGTTTTTCGATCGGAACCAAACCAGTGCAGGAAGATTCTCTGGAGAGTGAAAATCAATAGTTATCAAAAAAAAAAAAAAAAAGAACTTTCGACTCTCCATTGAAACATTCGAAAACGTTACTAAAACGTCTATAACTTTTGAACAGAATGAGATATCTTCAAACTCACAGCGCATATGTAAGAGCTGAATCTAAGGTCACATGAAAAAAGAAACATCAAAACGGCCATAACTTCACTGTAAAAAACAATTTATTGAGTCAACTTAAAATAATTTGTAACCTGGCTGCCTTAAAATTTAAAGTTCATTCAACTCAAAAAAAAGTTTATTGAACTTGAAATGTTAAATTATACTAAGTGACAACTTAGATATTTGAGTTGAATCAACTTAAAATTTTAAGGCAGCTGGGTTACTTACCGGCCTGTTAAGTTTAGCAAACACAAATATCAAAGTTGTTACTTAGTACAACTTAACATTTCAAGTTGAATAAATTTATTTTAGTTGACTGAACTTAAATTTTTAAGGCAGCAGGGTAACAAATTATTTTAAGCTGACTCAACAAATTGTGTTTTTTTATTTTTTACAGTGTATGCACCCATTTGTCCTATCAGCGTGTAAATCGGTGTGCATGGTCTTGGTCCAAAGTGCCACAAGTGGCTATAAGGACATTTGCGTATCTCAAAAAACATGGTCGCTGTAGGGCCGATTAACTTTTGAGCACCTATTAGACAAGCTTAATGGAGGTTGATCAGAACAACAATGGATGGGCCTGTTTGACTCACGGCCCTAAAGGTCAGTGAGAAATTTGAAAGAAATCGGCCACTGTTCCAAACAACTTTGCCTCTAAGAACCACTGCTGTCAATCAAACCGTTTGTTGATGATGCAGAAAATGTAAAAAAAAAAAAGCTACTTTTGTGAACTAGTCCTAGATTTTCACTCAATCTGAAAGCGAGAAAACCACTGCAGTGCAATTCTCTGGACTCTCTAGGTCAATAATTATCAAAAAATGTTGAAATTTACCCTTTGGGAAGCTATAATATGGTTGTTTAGAAAAAAGGCCTTCCCAAAAGCCTATAAAGTACAAACGAAAACTCAAAACTTCGCAAAATTTGGTGAGCACATGCGACAGGTGATTCTAAACAAGTTTGCCATTTTTTTGGGAGATCAGACCACAGCTGCCACTGTAACAGTCAAAAACGTTAAAAAACATCATATTTTTATGGTAAATTACCTGGATTTGCCAAAAATGCTTTTTAAAATCATTGATTTAGGTGGTTACAGGTTTGCTAAATAATATGTAATATTAAAAAATAATATTTTTTATATGCGCTTAAATGCCTTAAAGCGCTTGAACCCCAGTAACCGCTGCTTGCAGCTACATTTTAAAATGTAATTTATTCCTGTGAATTTTCATTACTCCAGTTTTCAGTTGGTCCTTCAGAAATCATTTTAATTTGCTCATTTGGTGCAAATATTATTATTGCTGTGTAGTTATTTAAAATTGTTCTTTTTTTGTTATCAGTGTTGAGAATTTTTTTTCTGCTTGATATTTTTGTGAAAACAGTGATACATTTTTTTTTTTAGAATTCTGGATTCAGCAAAAGAACAGCATCTATTTGAAATAAACATGTTTTGTAACATTATAAATGTGTTTACTGTCCCTTTTAAAAAGTTTAACATATCCTTGGTGAATTAAAGTATTCATTTATTTTCCTTTTCTTTCTTTTTTTTTTTTTTTTACATCCAATTTACCACTACCTTTTAAATGGTAGTGTATCATGGTTTTTCCACAGAAATATTATTTTCAATTTTGTTAATAATAAAAAATGTTTCTTGAGCACCAAATCAGCATATTAGAATAATTTCTGGATCAAACAACACTGAAAGCTGAAATAATCACACAGGAATCACAGGAATAAATTGTTTACAAATATATTCAAATATAGGACAGCTTTAATAATATTTTACAATATTACTGTTTTTATGTATTTTATATCAAATAAATGCAGTCTTGGTTTAAAAAAATGTTTATAAATCAAAATTATTCCAAACTTTTGACCAGTAATGTATACAAAAATAAAACTGAGATGCCCAGCATCCTTTCATCAGCCTCTCATCCCGAGTTGTCAAATATTGACAACATTCCTTTCGTCCCATACAACTTTGCCTCTTAAAAGCTACTTGCTTTTGCATGTGCCTCTGTGTGTCTGTCAAAAGTGGGTTAATGTTTATGTCTGAATCAGTGAATTGTTTTTTTTTTTTCCTCTATAACAATTGTTCCAGTTTAATAGGAAACACGATCTGGCGATTTCATTTTACACCAGCTTATGTTCACTGTTTCTGTTTTCTCTTGGTAGTCCTAATGTGTTATTAGCCCTTCAAGAGGACCAGATGACTGCGGCCAACTCCAGACTTCCATGTGACCCCTTCAATTGTCTGGCCCATCATTCTCATCTATTCGGCCCTTAACCTCCTGTCGTTATACTCTAATAGTGACCAATCCTCACAGAGAATTATAAAGGGGGCGGGGCACATCTTGACCTCCAGCCAATCAGATGTGTAATCTCTTAAGGACCCGCCCTAATTTCCCACCTACTCACTGAAATTGATATTGATAATTGATATTGTGAAAGTATTAATTATCATCCCGAGTGAGATGAGAGCAAACGGAAATGGACTGATGTATACTTATTTATTTCTATTTATTTATGACTTAACTTATTTGTGTTTTTGTTTATTTAAAAATATGTGTGTTGTGTCTGATTATTTTATTACGAATATGATTTTGGATATGAATGCAGCTTATTTTAAAAAACACACACTTAAACCAGAAAAATTAGTATTAATTGCATCAACCCAGGAGTAGTATTACAATACGCAAGGTGAAAACTAACATTTTCAATCTTTGACGCACAAAAAAAAGTGTTACATGATAGAAAAACGTGCTTGAAAAGTTGAAGAGAGGTGAATGGATTATTGAGAGACGTACATATAATGTTCAAGAAGTAGAAACAATTTTCAATGTAATATTTGAGTGACCTTTGACCTTCAAGCTCCTGAGGTGATGTTTGGATACGATCGAGTTTAGCAAGTCTCTAACATCATTGCACATGGAATTTGTTTCTTTGTCATTTTTTTTTATTGCAATGCATAAAGATTATATTTTATACCTGAATTCTCTTTTTTTATTGCCGAAGTGATGTCAGATACGTCTTTGAGGATTGAGTGGATATGTAGACCTATTTTAGTGCCCATTGGGCAAAAATCATGTTTGAGGGAGTGGAGTTAAAGCTTGAGTGAGGCTTGATCCCAATGCTAAATTTGAACATGAAGTAGGTTTAATATTCTCAGATCGGCTCCAAAAACAGCATACAAGCCCTATTTACTGTAGCCCATATTCACTATAGAAACTCTCGTTTTCGTTTTCATTTTAACCTTATATGAAGCACAAACACATTTATCTATGCATTTTGAAACAGGCACAGGATCGTTTTCATGTCATTGGGTCATCTGTCCTCCAATCACATTGTGATTTGTACCAGCAGGGCATGGAGAAATATCAGATGTCATTGTTTTTATACAGCAGCAAACCACAAAAACACATTTTCCATCTCATTGATTGGCTTAAAGGTTATTGATGTGTCTAGATGAAAAATCCATCAGACACTTCTCAAAGCATAACTGTATCCATTGTGGAAGGAGAACAAAGCTTAGTCTGTTTAATGACATGCAAAGAGGGATATAAGATCAATGGTTTCATTCACAATCTCTTTTAGCTCCCAGTTCTCGGTTTCTGTTCAGTCTAACCCGTTAATTTGGTGTTTTACACTATATTTGTTTCTTATTGAGCATTTACAATGAGAGGAGGAGTTTCGGTTTTATTAACTACACATTGTGGTAGATTTGTTGACTCTGAAGTGAATTTACTGAATAACACCCACAACGTCACATGGTGTGTACTGGTGAAAGCATGATCTTGCCGCAGGATATTTTTATGTGTATACAGTCATAAGCCACATACTTTTTTGTGAAATAAAATTGAAAACAACATTTTCTGAGTCCTGATTATTTGAGAGACGACGTGTGAAAGGTTTTGTGCGCACACTGTAGTATATCACAACTCACACTTGTGTTTGCACTTTATATCAAGGTCTCGTTAAGAAAAATAAATAAACACTTATTGTAATTTTGTTGTCTTTAAGTTTTTAATAGGCTAATGATCATTATTAATAATCCTAATCAACTTTATACAACCGTTAGTTCCTATCCTCTGATTTGATTGGCTAAACGTTTTTAAAGTGGACAGGTTCAAAGGATTTGACTCACTCAGGTGAATCAAAACCGGAAGGACACAGAGAAAATGACTAGAATAATTATACCTAATAATTAAAAAAATAATTTAAACTAATAGTCAAAAGTTTTTGAACATTAAGATTTTTCAGTACAGTAAAAATGTGAAATATTTTTACTGTTTAAAATAACTGTTTTCCATTTGAATATTTTTTAAAATGTAATTTATTCCTGTGATTTCAAAGCTGAATTTTTAGCATCATTACTTCAGTCACATGATCTTTCAGAAATCATTCTAATATTCTGATTTGCAGCTCAAAAACATTTATTATTATTGCTGAAAACAGCTAAGTAGAATTTTTTCAGGTTTACTTGATGAATAGAAAGTTCAGAATAGCAGCATTAATCTGAAATAGAAATCTTTTATAACATTATAAATGTCTTGATCATTACTTTTGATCAATTTAAAGCATCCTTGCAAAATAAAAGTATTAATTTCTATAATTTATCCCCCTTATTGCAGCTTTTTATTTCAGATAAATGCTGATCTTTCGGTCTTTCTGTTCATCAAAGAATCCTGAAAAAAATGTACTCAACTGATTTAAATATTGATAATAATAATAATAATAATAAATATTTCTTAGAATGATGCATATTATAATGATTTCTGAAGGATCATGTGACACTAAACACGAATAATGATGCTGAAAATTTAGCTTTGATCACAGGAATAAATTACATTTTAAAATATATTCAAACAGAAAGCCGTTTTTTAAATATTATTATTATTTTTTTTTTTACAACATTACTGCTTTTGCTGTATTTTAGATCAAATAAATGCAGGCTTGGTGAGCAGAAGAGACTGAAAAAACATTAAAAATCTTTCTGTTCAAAAACTTTTAAATGGTAGTGTATATGTATGTATAAATAATGCATTTGTTTAATAAATTAATTTAGCTTGTTGCAATTTTGTCTATATACTGTACAGTTGTTCAGTGCCGATAATCTCAAATAATATTATGCAACAGTTAATTGGATTACCAACAGTGTTTTCAAGTCTTGAAGAAGGTCAGAACACAGTGAAAATGACTGGCTAAACTTAAATTTAATAACGTATTTATTAATAGTTTTTTATTTTATTTCATAACCTTCGATACAGTTTTTATCTAGTTAGAGTACTGCATATAATCCTCTGACAGGGAGTCAAAATTCACCACAACACCGGTTCTCGAATTTGATTGGCTAAGCAGGTAAACGGATTCGAACATTTCGACTCACTGAGATGAATCAAAATTCCCTCAAACTAATATTTTGAGTTCGGTTGCGAGTCAAAATTTACAGTAGGAGCACAGAGGAAAGGACTGGACCAATTGTGCTCTTAGAGGGCGGTGATATGAGCTGATAAAGCGATAATGACTGGCTCAGAACAGTTTACTACTGTAAGAGCCAAAGAATCTGAGGAAAACACTACACTGAAGCATTTCGCTTTACTCTTGCGTAACACTAAAGTTACAGAGTTCTTACGGTTGCAGACGCTTAAGACATGGACTTTACGCGAAATACTGCATGGACGTAGAACACCTGTTGTTTACACGCAAATGATTCAGTTTGTAAATCAAGTTTTTTAAATGTTGGAACGAACTAACGAAAACATGAGTGAACTGAGGAGAAACGCTATCCGGAGGAAGTCAAAGCCGAAGCAGACCGCAGGTTCGCCGGCGGAGGAATGCCCGGAATCCTCAGGTGAGTGAAGCGGTCAGGTGAGAGTGGAAGGTCGGCTTATAGGCTTATCCTCCTCATGCCTCAAACGTCCGAAACACTGGATGCATTTGTTTCAGGCAAACAGTTACGCTGTCAGGCCAACTTTTGAGTGTTTATACATAACTTTCTGGGAATATTTTCTTCGTTCACCCATTAGAAATGGCAACATGCGACACTGACACACCTCTGACACTGGCTGAAACGTTTTTAAAGGTTAATAATGTGTAAATTATTTATTTATTTTTTACACATGGAAAATATCGATTGACACATTATATCTCCTCCACGATATAATGTATAGTATAAAATAATTGCGTGTTTGATTTACTGTATTAATATTTTGCTACACATGTAGCTTATATGATAAGTAAACAACACTGTAAAGTCATGGAGAAGGTTATGGAGGTCGTTTTGGAAAGAATGGTGCAGTGCTAGATCAAAATTAAAGTCATGAATCCTTCATTAAATATTTATTTTGCAACATATCTAAAAAAAGAGTAACATATCTACTTTGAATGGGTCTTTTTATTTCTTAGTTTTAATATAAAACCAGCTCAGTCAATCTTTTCATGATCAAATTCATCATTGTGGGTTGCCTTAATCTCTGACCGCACACAAGAGATTTGGCAAAGCGTGGAAAATGCATTGGAAAACATGCCAGACTCCATTTTCTACCTTGGAAGAAAGTTCTGTTTGTACTGAAAGCTCAGGATATGATCATGAACAAGTCCCAACCGGTTGTGTTGCAGTGTTTGCAATAGTGACATGTCTCATCTCTGACTCAGTATGAACCATCCTGCATTATTCTATACCTTAAGGATAAGGAATGTGTAGGAGGACATGCTAATTCACAGTCTATTAGATATTTTAAATCTATTGAGTCTATGTTTAGGAATAACAGACTGTCAAGACTACTCTGCATGGCACAACACAGCCACTTATGTTTAAAAGTCAATGGATGCCATAGAGTCCAGTGTGTCTGTGACTGGGCGATTGCCAATGCAGATTTTGCCTTTCAGTGACAGCAAAACATTGTATTTCTTTGGATAATGTTGCATAGGAATTCAGTTTTAAAGATTTTTGTGTTGTTTAGATTAAGCAAAAAGTAAAAAATCAACCAGATTTTCTCAGATTTTCTCTGTAATTCAGTATTTATTCTTAGCCTGGCTATTCATTATTGTCAGTCCAAAGGACTCTTGGTACTGTGTCTTGTTAAAGAGACTGCAGTGGGTCTCATTTATCTGTGAAAGTTCCACTTTCTGCACCTGTGAGCTTCACTGTCCAGTGAATCGGACCGAGCACGAGGAACTCAATGAGTTAGATTGTTGTTGATGTCTGTGGGAGTTAGACGCTGGATTTTATTTGCTGAAAGCATTGCTTTCATGAGGGATTTGTTTAGTTAATTCACTTCCGACATGCAAATAGTGCAAAAATACTAAATCAAATGCGGTATGTCCAACTTTAGCATGCAATTTACAATATATTAGAAATGATCAGACTGATAATCAGTTATATTCTCGTGGTGCTCTCATGAATGCACATTAAAGTGACATGGAAGAGAAGAAATTGTATTTTGTTTTACTTGCACACAAAAATTGTTGTAGCTTCATAACATTACGGTTAAACCACTGATGTCATATTTTAATGATATCCTTACTACCTTTCTGGGCCTTTAATGTGGTAGTACCATTGCTGACAACGCAAGGTCAGAAAGCTCTTGGATTTCATCAAAAATATCTTCATTTGTGTTCAGAAGATGAACTTCCGAAGGTCTTACAAGTTTGGAACAACATGAGGGTGAATTTAATGACAGAATTTAAATTTTTGAGTGAACTATCCCTTTAATCTGAAGAAATGATCGGGCTGCTCTCATATGCAGCTTGTTTAAACAATAGAGTTGATGCAACATGAACAGGAAAAAGATCAGGGACCCTTGGGAGCTATTTCCTGAAAAAAAAAAAATAATAATAATTATACTAGGTAGAAATGCTTTCCTCTTCAAACTTGAGTAAAATAACAATTTTTGGCATGCACTAACACAAGTGCGCTGTTGTTAAAGTTAACTATTAATTTTCAGTGGTGCTTTGCTAAATCCCGTGCTTCCTTCCTGACAGTGAACTCAGTGTTTTAGGAGTTCAGACTCAGGTGAGACAGAGCTGTTATCGTAACATTATGAAAGCTTATCAGACTTTATTACATGGCTGTGATTGGTGTATTCTGCTCTTGCAGGCCTGTAGTTTATGATGTGAGAGAGAGAGAGCGGTTATAAATAACTCGTGGATACACACCCTCCATTATCCTCTAGTAAATATTTGAGGACACCGTAGACCAGCCACAGGAAATGAGACATAATTTCAAGTATAACACTGTGATCTAATCTAAAATAAATATGGCCATGTCAGCAAGGAATTGCCTTAAATGCTCACTTTTAATACTGTATGTTTAGGTATGTTGCTCTACGGAGCGGGTGTACATGTAGAAGGCGGGTGTACATGTAGAAACATCCAGCAGGTGGCAGCATAACACCAGAAAAAAAAAAAAAAACTCAATACTGTTCCCTGAACCCATTGCACATTGATGTTATTTGTTATTTGTTATTTGCCTGCATTTATTTGATCCAAAGTATAGCAAAAACAGTAAAATTTTAAAATATTTTTACTATTTAAAATAACTGTTTTCTATTCGAATATGTTTCAAAATGTAATTTATTCCTGTGATTTTGACGCTGAATTTTTAGCATCATTACTCCAGTCACACGATCCTTCAGAAATCATTCTAATATTAAAAAGAAAAATGTATACATTATTATTGTTATGTTGAAAACAGCTAAGTAGAATTTTCTTTGATGAATGGAAAGTTCAGAAGAACAAGATTTATCTGAAATAGAAATCTTTTGTAACATTATAAATGTCTTTATCATCAATTTTGATCAATTTAAAGCATTTTTCCTAAATAAAAATTTCTAATTTCTGTAATTTTCCACCACCAAATAAATAAATACATAAAAATATAAAATCCAAGCTTTTGAATAGTATAGTCTATAGCTTGTTATTTCTAATAAATTCTAAACTTTGGATCGTTCTATTCATCAAAGAATCCTGAAAAAAATGTACTCAACTGTTTTAAATATTGATAATAATAATAAATGTTGATTGAACAGCAAATCAGCATATTACAATGATTTCGTAAGCATTATGCACTGAAGACCAGAGTAATGATGCTGAAAATTTAGCTTTGATCACAGCAATAAATTACATTTTAAAATGTATTAAAATAGAAAACAATTATTTAAAATAGTAAAAATATTTCAAAATGTTACTGTTTTTGCTGTACTTGGACTGGATTAAATAAATTCAGGCTTGGTGAGCAAAGAGACTTATTTAAAAAACATTAAAAATCTTACTGTTCAAAAACCTTTAACTGATAGTGTATATTAAACAGTTATTTCAAATTGTAATAGAGTATTTTTTTGATCAAATATGTTTTGTTTTTTTTTGTTTTGTTTTTTTTGGCAAAAGCTGAAAAAAATCTCCAAACTTTAAAAATGTAGTGTATAGAGATAAATAATTTAATTTAATAGTTAATCTTAAATCAGAGCCACCCAAAACATGCAAAATTTAAAATAACTCCATATTGTAAATGTTCAGGGTAGGGAATGGGGTTAAGGGTTTGTTTACATGCATCGGAAGGTCCGGTAGGCAAGGTCAACCCGTAATGACGCACTTCCTGTCAGGGAGGGAAGATTTCTACTCAGGTACTGATGACGGGAGGGTGAATTCCTCTCTTGCCTATTGTGGAATAACACAATGTACAGCAGACGGGGTGTCGCAAGGTCTTATGTTAGTCACATCATACAGTAGGTTGGTAATCGGGTTAAAAAGTCAATGAGAAATCAGGAACAGTGACTTATTCTAAAGGGTGTAGGATTTTATTTTATCCTATTCTCTGTAATTTCCTTCGTTTGATTTGTCTTCCTGACTATAAAGATTTGGCACCCTAGCTTGAATGATTAATTTCTCTCTTAGTTGACTCAGGCTCGCCCAGGTTAGATCTCTTCTCTGTTTACCTATGAGAATTTGTGTGGCAGTGGTGATAATGGAGTTTACGTAACACACCCCTCCACCCAGGGCAGTCCTGTCCATGCCCCTTTCCTCTTGATCCACTCAGCTCCTTAGCAAACACTGTAAAGGGCTGGAGTTTCCTGATTTTTGTCTGGAGTTTCCCCCCCTCGGGCTGGAGGAATGGGTCAATCCTGTAGCTTGAACATCATGCCTAGAACAGACTCATTTTTGGAGACTTTCTGCACCGGGAGCCTCACCTAAAGTCTTGCTGGACTTTCTGGAATGCTGACATGGGCCATAAAGATGTATATTTCTCCATTTAACATCACTGAATGAAGAAACATTGAAAAATTTGGAATCTTAATGGGATATTATGATCCTGTGGCTTTTAAGTGAAAAGATTTCTGCAGAAATTCGTCGTCTTCCATTGGCGAAAAGTTTGGAGCTTGGTTTTGTAAACTGGACTGCTTTTTAGAGGTGAGCACCAGAGGGAATAAGAGAGGAAGTAGTGATACAGTGGATATTTTTGTCCATTCTTCATCTACAGGAAGCCGGGCTTCACTTTCTCCCCCTGCTTTCTCGGCAGTCCTTTTGTGGAACCCCTGGATTCTTCCCATCAGTGTCTTTAACTCGTATTCTCTGTTTTGTAAAGTCTTGCTGATGGACAGTGATGGATTGTCTGGGCTCTGGCCTCAGGAAAGCTCTCCTCCACCGCACTGCCTCTGGTAGGTGATCCAACGGTTTTCACTTTAATGAGCTCCAACATGCCAACAATGAGAAGTTTCACCGTGACTCTGGGAAAGAAAGTAGCGGTTGGTTGTCAGAGAATGGAGGAGAGGAGGCTGTTAACCGAGCTCTGATTATCACCCCGTTGAGATCTAAAAATGAATCTGTTGACGAGTATGAAAGCTGCATTCATGTAAACACAAAACAGCATATCATGGGGAATGGATTGAGAAAAATGAAGCATCGTCGGAAGTATTGGTTTTGGCCAACTAAAGGTAATGTTGAGTTTCAGTAATTGTTCATGAGTTGGTTGTCAACATAGTTTTGGGAGTAAATACGTGTTAAAGGGATAGTTCACCAAAAAGTGAAAATTCTGTCATTTATTTACTCCTCCTCATGTTGTTCCAAAATTCAAAGAAGCATGTTTTGAAAAATGACTATTTTTCTTTCTTCTTCTTACATTATTTTGGACTCCATTGACTTTCATTGTATGGACAAAACACTTGAACATTCTTCAAAATATCTTCTTTTGTCTTCTGCAGAAGAAAGTAAGCCATACAGGTATTAAATGACATAAGGGTGATTTATTTTTAGATGAACTATCTTTTTAAATTGTATCATGTAAAGAAAGTGTTGTGCCAGCTGTCTGGAGAAGTTTACTATCTGTACAGGAAGGTGGGTTAAAATGATTCGCCATTAAACTGGTGAATAGGGTGGTATGACCAAAATCTTATATCACGATATGAGTGATTTTATTACACGGTAATGATATATATATCATGATACAGTTACTTTTGCTTTAAATAAGGTCTTTATGATCAAAATTTTTGTAATTCTTGTCACCAGTGTCAATATCACAAAAATAATAATAGCCTAAATTAAAAAACAAAAAAAACAAAACTCAAGCTCACTGAAGACAAGAAAACCATCAGCAATTAAATAAGAAAAAAAAACTAATTACAAGCAATAGGACAAAAAAACTATAGTAGAACAAAAAAATAAATAAAATAAAATAAAATAAAAAATAAAAAATAAAGTAACATAAACTAAAACAATGAAACGCAAAATAAATAAACACCAGTAAATGAGTCCATTTAAATAATTAAATTAAAAAATAAAATAAAATAAATAGTGAAGCTGGAAAATAAAAAGAAAGACAGAGTGAGAATGTGTGTTTCTTTTTATTAGTTACAAAAGTGATTTAGTCTGAAGCAGTGAGGGATTTTCTCTCTTTTGTTTTTGATTAACATAAATAACAGACAGCAGGAATATTAGACTGTTGTCACTTTAAGAGCTGCCCAGATCCAATATACTGTTACACATGTGTTTTTTTCTCAGCTGTTTGCTTTCACATAAGATTTATAAGATAGCACAGCAACGTCACATGAGCATGTAACCACGATAGAGATGCCAGTCGAAAATCTCTACCGGTTGACAAATTTCTACCCGCAATCGTGTGTACCAGTATATTGCCCCAGTATATTAATTGTGAACAAACCAAAAAATGCAGAATAAATCCACAAAAAATGTTTAAAAATATAATGTCAACAAGAAATTAATTTTATTTAAATTGACCCATTTTAATTCATATTTGTGAGTAAATCAAGATATAAAGCAAAAAATAAAGACTGGATTGTGAAAAGTGGTCCCTATATAACAGATGCTTGAAGTGAAGAGGTTAAATGACATCAGCAGAATAGGAAAGTCGTTTCAGAAACAGAGTGGGTTAATGCATTTTAGAAACAATATTACTGAGACAAACGTTTTTCTTTAAAATAACAAGAGTGTGTATTAGGATTTTAGGAGTGTACATACGGTAAATGTGTGCATTTGTGGGCATGCATTTGTGAAATGAGTATCAAATGTTGCAAATGAGCTCATCAGCATGTGTCTTAATAGCTTCACGCAGTAATCTGAGCTTTTGTCTACTAGCTGGTTTGTATTGCAACTCAGTTTTCTGTTGAAATAATGCCTGCAGCTGTTTCAGGGCTAATCCAGACAGCCCATTCTCTCTCTTACACGCCGTTTTGTCCCGCCCCTCTAAATTAACTCATAAGCTTCTTTTCACTAATCTAAACCTCCACTGACTTATTGCTGACTGGGGGCCCAGACAGTCTGGTTTATTTATTTTTTCAACCATATTATAGACAAAACGTCTCCCCATGTGTGCAATAATAAACTATGGTTTAAGGCTTAACGTGACAGGGATACACACATGGTCACAGACGAGGAGTATGAAGTAGGAAGGTGGGTGTTTATGTAGTTGTCAGATTTGAGTGTCCTCAATGTTTACATTAAGTGAACACCACTCACAGATGTTTATGTGGCCTACGTAAACATCACCCTTTAAGTGTTTATGCGAAGTGAAAGCACTACTGCCTTGTTTATGTAATAATTTGATTATTCCCTCTAAAGCACAGACTTGAATTTGCAGATATTTCTTTGCATAATTGTAGGATGGTGGCACAGTATGTGAGACTGTTTATATGAGGACTGTGTCCAAAATCAGTTACCAACCCAAGCAGAAGAAAAGCACAAGTCTCTTGAGATCTGGGAACCAACACGAGTCCTCCAACTGTTCTGCTTGGCAGGAACTACTGGCCTATTATTTTGTGTGTTTATATTGTGTTGTGAGTTTGTAAAGGACTGGTCATGGCCTATTTAAAAAACCACAGTTTATTTTTTTCTCTCTCTAATCTGTTAGAAAGGAAGAGACAGTTAAAATGTGTTTGTATTTATTTATTTAGAATGTTTTTGCACTAATAACATTAGAGATTTGCATATTGATTAATTAATGTGCCATCTAATAAATCTTTTTAGAGGGTTCTGGTAATAAAAAAAACATTCATTCTTTCTCTAAAGAGAAAATAAGTTTGAGCAATTTATTATTCAGGTCTGATCTACCATTAGCTGAAAAGCCCAGTATTTCTAATATAATTTTCACTTCAGAACAGTGTGTTTAGTGTGTGAAGTATTTAATTATTTATGAAGTATTACATGACCCACAATTTGCTGACAATTTGCTCACTTTCAGGCCATCCAAGATATAGATGAGTTTGTTTCTTCATCAGAACAGATTTGAAGACCTGGAGAATGGAATATTATGGATTATGAACTATTTTAGCTGGAAGCAACGTTTTAATAAATGATTTGTTTCCTACAAACACACAGATTTTAACTTCACAAGACCTTAACTGATAGACTGAAGTCATATGGATTACTTGTGGTTTATTCTTATGTTTTTATCAGCTGTTTGGACTCTCATTTTGATGGCACCCATTCACTGCAAAGGATCAATTAATGAGCTTATGATCTATTGCTAAATTTTTTCAAATTTGTTCCGATGAATAAACAAACTTTGACTGAAAGAGTTTGACTGACAGGCGATCTGATCAATCATGAGGCTGAATATATTTTGGTCCAACAAACAAACCAGAGAAGAGAGTAAATTAACGTCGGTGTACTTGAACTTGAAAAATGGTGTATTGACGTCTTTCTGCGGTTGAAAGATGATATCTTCTGATGTTCATTCTTGTTTATTTCGCACTGTAACTAGTAAAGAGAACGAGATGAATGTTTACAATGCTGCTTGAACTGAGGTGGTACAGCAATCTGTCACGACACATTAAAGAGCTACAAAATGCTATTTATTGTTTTAATTTTTTACAAAATGACAAAATGGTTTGTCGGCCCGTTGTCAGTGTCCTCGTAGCTCCACTATATATTTTTTACTATGTAAGAACATGATGCATGAGAGCACCATGGCTTTTCGGACACAACAACAGTATCTAAGGGGGAGGCGTGTCTTTGCGAAGGTTCAAGTAGATCCACTAATCAGAGAAGTGACAACTTGTGTAGTATTGTGTTTCAATATTTGTTTTATATTGCATCATCATTGTTAATTCTATTACATCATCCCCAGTGGTTCCTGAGATTACTTGTTCTTTCCCTTACTGAAGACATTTGTTGACATATCTTTCCCAATTTTTAAATACCTTTCAGCTTTAAATCAAATATTGATTCATCCTGTTGCTTGACTTTACAAGGCTTAGTCTTCGGAGAAATGGATCTAAGGCTGTTTAGAAAGATTGATGGTCAGCATGGTTTATTGACATTGTTACAGTTGTTCAACAGGTGATTGGAATGCTTTTACTTGTGTGGTCAACCACAAATGCAAATATTCTGCTGGAGGAAGGCTTGGTGATTGCTTTTGAAAAACTTGTTATTAAATGCTTTCATGCACCTGAATAATGACATCACATCCTTCCTGTACAACTTCCCGAGCCACGATGACACCTCACCTCCCATTTTGAGAGCTTCCTACTCTTTTCCTTTTGTCTCTTTCTGGCATTTTTCTTCTCCTTCATTTCCTTTTCTGTCTTTGTTTAGTGTAATTTATGCTGAAGTGCAATATACATGTGGATTTTTTTTAAAAAATGTTTTTAATTTTTTTTTTTGCAATCGTTTTCTATTAATTTTTACATATACCTAATGTAGGTTACAGTTGAAGTCAAAAGTTTACATACACCTTGCAGAATCTGCAAAATGTTAATTATTTTAACAAAATAAGAGGGATCATACAAAATGCATGTTGTTTTTATTTAGTACTGACCTGAATAAGATATTTCACATAAAAGACATTTACATATAGTCCACAAGAGAAAATAAGTTGAATTTATAAACAAAAAAGAAAGTTTACATACGCTTGATTCTTAACACTGTGTTGTTACCTGAATGATCTACAGCTGTGGGTTTTTTATGTTTAGTGGTAGTTGTTCATGAATCCCTTGTTTGTCCTGTACAGTTAATCTGCCTGCTGTTCTTCAGAAAAATCCTTCAGGTCCCACAAACTCTTTGGTTTTTCAGCATTTTTCTGTATTTGAACCCTTTCCTGCAATGACTGCAATGACTTCAGAAGGAAACACAATGCATTAAGAGCCGGGGGTGAAAACTTTTGAACAGGATGAAGATGTGTATATTTTTCTTATTTTGCTTAAATATCATATTTTTTTTCCATTTAGTACTGCCGATCAGAAGCTAGAGAAGATACTTACATGTTTCCCAGAACACAAAATAAGTTAAATTTACCCTGATCTTCAAATTCAAAAATGCATTATGTTTCCTTCTGAAGCATCTGTGAGCATTTGAACCTTCTGTAATATGGCAAGCCGTTTTAACATTTAATCTAAAAGCCGTACTAGTATCTATTTTCATGCTACTAGTACTTATTTTTTATGTACTAGTATCTTTTCCATTAAGTACTAGTACTTATTCATTAGCTACTAGTGCTTATTCTTTAGCTACTAGTGCCTTTTGTAAAGTTACTAGTACTTATTCATTAGATACTAGTACTTATTCATTAGATACTAGTTCTTATGTTTTAGATACTAGTACTTATTCCAATAGTGACTAGTATTTAATTACAATCTTTCTGTTAAGAAAAAATAGAACTAGTACTTATTTTTTAGTTACTAGTAACTTTTTAGACCAGAGATATCCTGAACTTCCTGAATAGATACTAGTACTTTTTGAATTTGCATTTCTGCCAGTATGGTAATCGTATGTTGAATATTAATGAACCAGCAACATATAGGAGAGAGATTAGAGAGGAAACAGAAACTAGGTGACGGATGTATTTTTTTGATGAAACCACATAGAAAAAAAAACAGTCATTTGTACTCAAGCACATAGAAAACTTTTTTTTTTTTTTTTTTTTTGCCAGTTTTGTAGACGCTGTAGTTTCGTAAACATAGTAGCCTAAAGTGTGTGTTTGGTTGGTCATCGGGTGCCCTCTGGTGGCAGAATGGAGAAAAGACACCAATTTTATTATCTATTAATTTCCTCTTTTTTCCTCCAGTAAAAACAATGAATATCATATCAGGGCTGTAGGTTAACTTTTTTTTTGCATATAGCACTGGTGCTACAGACATTGAATGTTTTTACATAAATATTCTGTACAGGGCATACAGATTCCAAACCCTTATGGTTTTCAGACAAGCATTTTTTTTTTTTTTTTGGAAAAAATGACAAAAAATATTATTAATAAAATTTTTAAAAAAAGAAAAAAAAGGGGTGCTGTACTTTTAGGGCTGCACAATTTGTCCAAAAATGTTGTTTTTATATCAATATGACTAATAATGATTATGGTTATTAGTTCTACAGGGTGGGCCATTTATATGGATACATCACACATCAAACTTATTGGGAATTTCACAAGAAAAACAATGGTGTGCTTGGTTTAAACGTAACTTTATTCTTTCATGAGTTATTTACAAGTTTCTGACCACTTATAATGTGCCACAAACAGGACGTTAATATCACCAACCATTCCCATTTTATTAAGGTGTATCCATATAAATGGCCCACCCTGTATATAGAAACATTAAACAAAATAAGGAATATTACTTTTGTAATAACACTATTTCACTATAATATAAAAAACTGAGCATTTAAGAATAAATATAATAATAAATATAGCTGCAAGAAAAAAAAAAAAAAAAAAAGTACACTTCTCTACACTGGGGAAAACTTAAGGATTTGCAAATGTTTACTTCAAAGTTCTTAATTATCTTTGCTATTTTTACCCAAATCAGGGTTTTGTGAGCAGTAATGAGTAGTCAGTTAATGTAATTTCTTTTTCATTCATACTTGTCCTCGGAGGGAGCCCTCCACAAGTGAGACTCACTGATGACGTTCCAGGAAATCCCTTCTATGGACAAAGGCTTTCAGCTTTTGCTGTAGATGTAGCCTAGTAGCTGAATAACATGCAAATAGACGTTTTACTGATGAAGCATGAATAAAATAAACAATTATTGTGACAATATATGGCTTTTATCTGTGTTCTGCAAGCCATCTCGGGTATTTTTTATAAAAATAAAGTAAATTTAAAACGCAATGCTAACCGACATAGCCTTTATCACCATTTAGAATATTATAAAGTAGCATGATTTCTGCCTGTTTAATAAAACCATGCCAGATCACAAAAATATGTTATTTCAAAGACTCAACTGATGTTGCGAAGTGTATTTGGACTAAACATATCATTATACTTTTGTTGGACAACAGGTTTGTAATCTTTCCTTGTGTTTTCATGGAAAACCAATTAGCAAGGTTGGCTAACATACAAAGCCATTTAGCCCTACTTAAAAATCAAATTAATTCAGCATATTAATGTATTGTATTACCATGTGGACTCTAATTGGATGGTGGAGATGTACTCATGTTTATGTAATGATCTTTTTAAAAGAAGATATCTCCAAATACATTCTTACTAGTACTTTATGAGGTTAAAGATATCTCCAAATGAACAGGGAAGGGTAGTTATTCTGTTTTTGATATCTTCTTTTCATTTCTGACTAGTAATTATTGCAGTAGTGACTGGTATCTATTTAAATATTACTAGTAAGCATTCATTAGATACTAGTACTTATTGAATAGATACTGGTAACTAATTAATATATACTAGTAGTTATTCATTAGGTACTAGAACTTATTTATTCGACACTAGTATCTTTCACAATTATTGCTAGTAACAATTTTTATCTTACTGGTCAGATCTGCTTTTTTACTCATCTTATGTTATGACTAGTCCGAATAGCCACAGTAGAGTTCAGTTAAACATTTTACTAGTAAAATAAAAAATCTTACTGGTAACATTTCAAATAAGTATTAGTATCTAATAAATGTGTACTAGTATCTTTTGAATAAATACCTGTTGCTAATCAATAAGTACTAGCATGTAATGAATAAGAACTAGTATCTAATTACTATGTATGAATACCTATTAAATAAGTACTAGTATCAAATAAATAAGAACTAGTATAAAATGAAAAAATACTAGAATGTAATAATTAAGAACTAGTATCTATTTAATAGGTTAGAGTATCTAATAAATAAGTACTAGTATCTAATGATTAAGTACTAGTATCTAATAATAGGTACCAGTATCTAAAAAATAACTACTAGTACCTGATGTTTAACTACCAGTACATAAAAATGATGTACTAGTCACGACTGGAATACATACTAGTCAAAACAGAAAAGTTGATATCTCAATGACAGATCACATAGAAATCAATGGTAAAATGTAAAATTTGTTACTAGTAACAACAGAATAGTTACTAGACACTATTGAAATAAGTACTAGTATCTAATAAATAAGTACTAGTATCTATTTAATAGGTACTAGTATCTAATGAATAAGTACTAGTATCTATTAAATAGATACTAGTATCTAATGAATGAGTACTAGTATCTATTAAATAAGTACTAGTATCTAATGAATAAGTACTAGTATCTAATAAATAAGTACTAGTGTCTATATAATAAGTACTAGTATCTAATGAATGAGTACTGGTTTCTAATAAATAAAAACTAGTATCTAATGAATAAGTACTAGTATCTTTTAAAAAGGTACTAGTTGCTAAACAACAAGCACTGGTAGCTAAAGAATAAGCACTAGTAGCTAATAAATAAGTACTAGTACTTAATGGAAAAGATACTAGTATCTAAAAAATAAGTACTAGTAGCATGAAAATAGATACTAGTACGGCTTTTAGATTAAATGTTAAAACGGCTTGCCATATCTGTAATAGTTGCATATGAGTCCCTCAGTTGTCCACAGTGTGAAGAGATGGATCTCAAAATCATACAGTCATTAGTGGAAAGGGTACAAGTACAAAAAATGCTGAAAAACTAAAGAATTTGTCAGACCTGAGGGATCTTGAACAATGAACAATGACTAGTTCAACTATTCAGGACAAACAAATGACTCATAATGAACTACTGTCAGTAAAAAAAAACACACACAGCTGTGGATCATTCAGGTAACAACACAGTATTAAGAATCAAGTGTATGTAAACTTTTGAACGGGGTCATTTTTATAAGTTCAAGTATTATTTTCTCTTGTGGACTGTATGCAAACATGCATTTTGTATGATCTCTTTTATTTTGGTTAAATATTTAACATTTTGCAGATTCTGCAAGGTGTATGTAAACTTTTGACTTCAACTGTATGTATTTATTCTTTCACTTATTCTCATTTGCAGTACAGTTATTTTTACAATTATATTATTTTTTCTTATTTAATACTTTCTATATAAATCTTATTTTTATTTCTGTTACATACTGTATATAGGACTTTCAGTCAAAGAAAAAATTTGAAAATAAACAAATGGCTCTGATTATCCAGCAGGGGTCAGTGATGCTTTGACACTCATGTACAGAAGCCTGTGAAGTTTGCAATAACTCACTCACTGCACTGCCGTTCACATAGTCATTATAAAAGAATGCTTTACAAAGCACAGTGCCCAAAATAAGTGACAAGTATGTGCTACTTTGTCTGTGTGTAGGCTACTTGTTCTCCAAGTGTGTGTGCGTGTGTGACTAGTACAAATGAGATTTGTGTAACCTAATTACACTGTTTCTTAAAATATGAAAGAGTGTAGCTACATAGTGAGTGTCAGTTCTGTTTTCCCTTTAAGTTTGACTATTAGTATTAACTGAGCCAAGTTGGACAGCAATGAGGAACATTTTCGTCAGCTTTTGAGACTCACACCCACACAAAGCTGTCTGACAGGAAATCTAAACTACTGTGTTTGTGTTGTTGTGCACGCTGAGATGGTATTTTGGTTGTGCTATGAGCTTATAACAAGGACAGGAAGGGCTTTTTGTTAATAATGATGCACCCGTTTTAAGAATATAAACACTCACACCTGCCTTAATGAAATCTGGACAGTAGTGCAGTTTACAGATTCAGTGACTCAACTCACTGACCTGAGTCATTTCCTCTCTGTATCAATGCCATGAACACACTAGATAGAGGAGATGGTAGATGAATGGATTGAATGGTTTAGATAGGTTTGATCTGTAAATGACTGGAAATGCCAGGTCATAACTAATAATGAACAGTCAACAGCTGTATGCAAGAGTTATGATATGATGTTGACAGGTGCAAAAAGTATGGCAAATGCGCTAGAGAAATCTACTGTATCATATGACCCTGAAAGCACTTTTTATTAAAACATATCTGTTTCATGTCCTTGAGACCAATTACCAAATCTTCAGGGTTTCAGTTATATCAATATTGTGCATTTATGCTAGCATTTCTTGCCAGGCTTGACTTTTTAAACTTGAGTTTAAAAAAAATAAAATAATAAAATAAAAAACCTTTCTCTTAGTTTATTTTCTTGACCTTGTTGTTCTTCAGATTTTAGATTTAAACCATTTATTTACATAGTTTATACATTTTTATTTTTTTCCAACATACTTAGTTTATTATTTTTATTTTGAAGTTTATTGTTAAATTTGCTTGTCTATATAATAATGACAAGGTTGAGAAACAACAAACTTGCAGGGTTTCCTTTATATCGATATTGTGAAGTTAAGTTGGCATTTCCTTCCAGATTTGACTCATTAGTCATCAAAAAATTAAAAACAGATGACTTTTTTCTCTTTCTCTACCAGATTTTGCTTCAAATAAGTATGGAAGCCTGTTTTGCCACTGGAGAAAAAAAATATAAAACCGTATTTGCAACTTTTTATCACACAATGCTGTTTTTTCATGTAATTGTGATTTTACATCTTGCAATTCTGAGATTTTTTTTCTCAGAATTGTGAAATATAAACGTCGAAATTTTGACTTTTTTCTTCCAAATGCAAGTTTATGTTATGCAATTTTGACTTTATAACTCACAATTGCGAGTTCATAGCTCACAAATCTGACAAAAAAGTCAGAACTGCGAGCACTTCTGACTTTATTATGTGCAGTTGCAAGTTTGTATCTAACGATTTTGAGGAAAAATTCAGAATTGCAAGATGTAAACTCAAAATTGTGAGCAAAAACTTAAAATTGAAAGATAAAAATTTGCAGTTGCTTTTTTTTTTTTTTATTCAGTTACGGAAATGGGATTCCTTAGATATGCAATTTGCACAGGTATAAAAGTGTTACTTAAAAACTTAAACATGAGATTTTAGGTCTTAAACCATTATGCAAACTCATAAAAACGCAGTTTACTGATTTCATCTGCATGATCTATAGATGAATAACAAAAATAATTAAATATACAAAAATATAAATACAAAAACTGACATTATATTACACAGTTTTACATAATAAAATGTATTTCAAACATTTAAAATTTTATATTTTTATTCATAGATATTTATAGATTCTTTGGCCAGTGAATATATTAGTACACTCAGTGTAGACTAAATCCTGTTGACTATCAGAGCAGTATGTCATAGAATCATTCAAAAGTGTCTAGGGAATAATGGCAGTGTGAAAGACATGCCTGAGGCTTCATTTACAGCAAGTCATGCAGGGGGAGGAGAGCACTGAGCATGTATTGATGGAAGGAGGGAGGAGGTAAAGGCAGGAGCGTGAGGGAGCTGGGAGTGGGGGAGACGTGTGCGTTTGCCGTGATGTGACCTTAATAAAGTGTAGTTGTCAAAGGCCAATAATGGTGGTGTTCATTTGAGTGTGAGAACTCAGACAAGTGAGTGAAAACAAGAAAGAGTTTACAAGAAGAAGTGTGATTTGAAAGCAGTCAGGAGTATTTGGTCTGACTGGTCGAATTAGCACGAGGGTTATCACACCGAGGCATATGACACAAATAATGAGGTTTATAGTCAAGTGCTGAAGTGTGATTGTGTGTGAGTGTTTGTGTACGTGTTCGTTTGAAGGCATGTTGGGAATTTAGTGTGACACTGTCACCTCAGGCTGTTACAAGGCTCAGCTTTACTGATCACAGATCAGCTTTATAGTAATTAGAAACCAGAATAAACAACAAAGCAAATTTTAAACCAGTCTAAATGAGAAGTAAAAAAAAAAAAAACATTGCTATGTATTTTTAAAGGCTTAATTTAGTTTGAGCTGCTCTGTGAGACAATGCACAATCTGATTCTCTGTAATTGTGAAAAACAGGAAGTAAATGACATTCATTCCCACAGACTCTTATAGAGAACATATACAGTCTTTTGAATATAAAAAAAACAAAACATTAAAATAAATTTGGTGTCAGTCGGATAATGTTGATATTAATTATTCTATCGTTATAGAATTTAGCATGGAAATACCAAAGTCAGTAACTCATTTTGTATAATCATGAGTTTTAATTAAATAATAGATTAGATTCTTTCTTTTATTTTTATTTCAATGCCTGTAATGGCCATTATTGATTTCTTAAAACCAAATTTGACTATTAGACAAAGCTTGGCAAGGCAAGTTTATTCATAGAGCACATTTCATGCACTATGGTAATTCAAAATTATTTAAAATAATAAGAAAATAATTAAATTAAATTGATAGTAAAACAAAAATAAAATAATGATTCAAATAATAAATAATTCTAAATATTTATAACAATAAAAGCAAGGAATTAAAATTTAAAATGAATTAAAACAGTTAAGAAAAAAAAAAATATATATATGCTGATTTGCTGTTCAAGAAACATTTTTTATTTTTATTATTCCCAATATTTCAGAATTTTTTGATGAATAGAAAGATCCAAAGATCAGTATTTATCTGAAATAAAAAGCTTTAACATTATACACTATACCATTCAAAAGCTTAGAGTCAGGTTTATTTTTATTTTTATTTTTATTTTTTTGGGGGGACAGAAATTATAAAAATTAATACTTTTATTAAGCAAGGATGCTTTAAATTGATCAAAAGTGATAATAAAGTGTCAAAATATTTCCATTTCAGATAAATGCTATTCTTCTGAAATTTCTATTCATCAAAGAAACCTGGAAAAACTCTACTCAGCTGTTTTCAACATAATAAAAATAATAATAAATGTTGAGCAGCAAATCAGAATATTAGAATGATTTCTGAAGGATCATAACTAGAGTAATGATGCTAAAAATTCAGCTTTGAAATCACAGGAATAAATTACATTTTAAAATATATTCAAATAGAAAGCAGTTATTTTAATTAGTAAAAATATTTCAAAATTTTACTGTAGATTGGATCATATAAATACAGGCTTGGTGAGCAGAAGAGACTTCTTTAAAGAACATAAAAAATCTTACACTTCAAAATCTTCTGACTGGTAGTGAATATACTGTGTATCATGGCACTAAATGATGACCATATTCATATACCTTCAACAATACCATGATACCATGGTAAAAACCCATGTTACTTTGTTTTTGTATAGTGCAGAGTTATATTTTCCCTACTGTCTTTGTTTCATCATCCAAAAGTGTGAGAATATTATAGGTGGTGACAGTGCCCTCCACCCCCGTCCCCTTCCCCCACAAATCACTGACTCATCTGTATTCCTCCTCAGTCTCCCAAGTGGCCCTTTCCTTTCGTCACATGACCGGTGCGTGGCCTCCAATAGAATCAGCCTCATTTTCGCCCCTCGGCTGAATTACAGCGATACGTGGACTCCAGTGACCCGACCAATCAGAGGAGAAAAGCGGGCATTCTCCAAATATCAGACCCACTCATCAATATTCCTCTAGTTTTTTCTTTCGAGTCGCACCCCACCCCTTTATCCCTGTTTGTTGGCCCACCCCTCCGACAACACAATAGGGGTAATTGTCCATGCAACACACACACATTGGCACATAAAGACGGACAGACAAGAGCGTGTGGCGTTTCCCTGCCATATGCCGTCCCTCCTCTGGAATGTGATTATCCTCGGTGGAGAAGAAAACAGAGGCTGAGCGGAAAACAGTGTGCGGGGGAAGTAAGCGAGGGGAAGGAGGAGGAGGAGGAGCACTAAAGCAAGTGTAGAGGTAGAGAGAGAGAGAGAGAGAGGGGAAGGATGGAGGATGCAGAGTGTGTGGCGGCTCGGCTGGAGAGGGAGGGTTCATGAGAGGGCTGTTCAGTCTGGCGTGATTCTGTGGATAAGGACGACGGAACTGAACTGAAGTGGAAATCTCTTTCTCACACACACATACACACACAGCTGCCGTCTCGAAGACTCAGGTCAGTGGTGTTTCTACATATGTTCATCGAGATCACCGTTGCTTTGCACACAGCTGACCACATTTCACAAGGGCTGTGGTTCCTGAAGCTCTTCAGGTTTACCGCAGAAGACAGCATGGTTTAGTCTTTCAGGTTGTGTTGTATAGAAACGTGCTGTTTTGTACGTTAGAGCTTGTTTATGTCTGACATTTTTGCATATTTAACTCTGCAGACACTAAAGCAGAGGCGTGGGTCTGTACAGTACATGGGTGGATCTGAACGGTGCTTTTGTGTAAAACCTAGAGCAAAAACATATTTAAACAGCGTTTTTTGTGATCGAGTCACAGCGATGAGCAATCCCGGGGTGAATCAGCCATGCTAATTCGAACGCAGACACAGATGCAGAAACAGATGGATGTGGAAACAGGTCAGGGTGCTTCATAGAAGCAGGTGGAGATCTGTGTGTGTGTGTGTGTGTGTGATAGGTGTGTGATCGGTATCCAGACACTAGCAAACATCACGCTGTTATCAGATTATGCAGAGAAGTATCTCTTTACAGGATCAGGTGAGTGTTAAGACTCATTAACGTGCTAAATAACACATGTAGTCAGCGTCACAGACGGCTAAGACTGTTTTAGCACCTCGGTTCAAGCGCTTTATGTCAATCTGTCTGTGTCTTTTTTGAAGTACTGTATGAACTTTGTCTTGTTGGGTAAAAAAAACAACTTTTACTATTATACCACTGGTCAAAAGTTTTAAATAATTAAGGTTTTTAAATATTTTTCCTTATGCTCATAAGTCTCTTATGCTCATTATGGCTGCATTTATTTGATAAAAAATATAGTAAAATCTGTAATATTATTGCAATTGAAAATAACAGTTTTCTATGTGAATGTTTTAAAATGTAATTTATTCCTATGATGGCAAAGCTGATTTTTTTGCACATGATCAGTGTCACATGATCCTTCAGAAATCGTTCTAATATGCTGATTTGGTGCTCGGTTATTAATAATGGTTATTTTTACTATCAATTTTGACAGTTTTTGCTAAACAGTAATTTTTTGTGTAAACCGCAATACTTTGTTCATTTTATTTATTTATTTATTTATTTTGGATTAATACATTTTTTTTAATAAAAATCTTTTGTGACATTGTACTGGAAATGCCATCACTGTCACTTTTGACCAGTTTTAATGCATCCTTGCTAAATTAAAGTATTCATTTCTTCATCTAACTAACCCAAATCTCAAAGGAACACTCCACTTTTTTTTTTAAATAGGCTCATTTTCCAACTCCCCTAGAGTTATACAGATGTGTTTTACCGTTTTTGAATCCACTCAGCCGATCGCCGGGTCTGGTAGCACTTTTAGCTTAGCTTAGCATAAATCATTGAATCCGATTAGACCATTAGCATCTCACTATAAAATGACTAAAGAGTTTCGATATTTTTCCTATTTAAAACTTGACTCTTCTGTAGTTGCATCATGTACTAAGACTGCCGGAAAATGAAAAGTTGTGATTTTATAGCCCGACATGGCTAGGAACTATACTCTCATTCCGGCATAATAATCAAGGAATTTTGCTGCCGTACCATGGATACAGCAGGCGCAATGATATTACACAGTGCCTGAAAGTGACCGGCCCTAAGTTTGTGTAGATGCAGAGTTGACGGCTGCGTAATATCATTGATTTATGCTAAGCTATGCTAAAAGTGCTACTGCCAGAACCGCAAATCGGCTAATCGGATTCAAAAACGGTAAAACACATCTGTATAACTCTAGGGGAGTTGGAAAATCAGCCTATTTTCAAAAAAAGTGGAGTGTTCCTTTAAGATCGCTTGTTTATCCTGGTTTCCACATAAAAAATATTAAGCAGTACAACTGTTTAACTTCAACACTGATGATAGTAAGAAATGTTTCTTGTAAAGTAAAGATGCTGAAAATTCAGCTTTGCCATCACAGGAATAAATTACATTTTAAAATGTATTAAAATTGAGTATTACTGTTTCTACTGTATTTTTGATAAATGCAGCCTCTGTGATCACACATCTTTCAAAAATTAAAAGAAAACAAAATTTACCAGTTTAAACAATTATAGAGCTACGCTACCAGTCAAAAGTTTTTGAACAGTAAAATTTGTAGTTTTTTTTTTTTTTTTTTAATAAGTCTCTTCTGCTCACCAAGCCTGCATTTATTTGATTTATTTGATTCGAAATATTTTTACTATTTAAAATAAGTGTTTTCTATTTGAATATATTTTAAAATATAATTTATTCCTGTGATTTCAAAGCTGAATTTTTAGCATCATTACTCCAGTCATATGATCCTTTAGAAATCATACTAATATGCTGATTTGCTGATCAAAAACAATTATTATTATGATTATTATGTTGAAAACAGCTGCATAGTTTTTTTTTCGGGTTTCTTTGATGAATAGAAAGTTCAGAAGAACAGCATTTATCTGAAAAAGAAATCTTTTGTAACTTCACTGTTTTTGATACTAATAATAAAAAAAAAATCAGCATATTACAATGATTTCTGAAAGATCATGTGACACTGAAGTCTGAAGTGATGATGCTAAAAATTCAGCTTTGACCACAGGAATAAATTACATTTTAAAATATATTCAAATAGAAAACAGTTATTTTAAAATAGCAAAACTATTTCAAAATTGTACTGTTTTTGCTGTACTTTGCATCAAATAAATGCAGGCTTGGTGAGCAGAAGAGGTATCTTTAAAAAACTTTTAAGATCTTACTGTTCAAAAACTTTTGACTGGTAGTGTATAATGTTGGATATTTTGGTCTTGATTCCAAAAATGTCTCAGTTTTTATTTTGACTTTTGATTACAGACTTTATTAGCCAATTCTAGTGGACTTTTTTTACAGCAAAAGTCTAATGTTTCTCACTAATGCAATTTGTGTAGGAGAAGCATTTGACATTAATGCGATTTCATTTGTCATTTTTCTCACTTAAAGGTAGTAGCGTCCCTCTACACGGTCTTGGTTGCGTCTATAAACGATGACCTCACTGCCACCCACACTGTCTTGTACTTAGACCAGGTGCACAGAAATGTTTTATTATCTCCTTCTCACTGCTAAACATGTGACTGCTTTCAGTTGTGAAGTTAATCATGCACACACGCTAAAAGCAAAAAGCAGAACTTTGCTGCAGGAAAATGACATAAAAACGAGCTCAAAAAACAGAAGAGAGGCTCATACCTTATCAAGCTTCATAGAATTATGTGTGGGCCGCGGTCTGAAAATTTAAAGGCAGACACAGTCTATGAGTCATTTCTCGATTATGTCATTTAATATCAAACTTAGAATTGTCTTTGAATGCATCCATTTCCTGCTATAATTGTTTTTAAGGCCCATAGTTCTGTTCATGTTGGCATAGAGAGAGACTATAGAGATGAAAGCTGAAATGTGGGTTGGTTTGTTGATATTATTGCAAATTTATACTTCATTCTCATTGATTTGTCACTCAGCAGCTCTTATCAATGCCTGTAATTATTCTCTAGTTGCCAGCGCATTCACGCACACATAACATTTCGTAGCTGGCACTTTGAGGAAATAGTTGGATCCTTTTTTAATTACACATATAGGAGGATTTCACCACAGTTTGTTTTATTATTTTTTTTCTCTAGCGGTGTTGGTAGCATGGTGCATCATCTAAGGCCATGTTTCTAGTGTCTGTGCTGTTGTTGAATGAACATTTACTTATACTCAGTGACCTGCTGCTTCTTACATTGGCTGGGAAACCAGTTTGTGACCATTGAGAGGAAGGAGTGAGACACCACCACAGGAAGAACAAAAAAATTACAGCTGCTTGTTATAAGAGACACTTGCAAGACGACTTGCATGTTGTGGATATTTTCCTGTTGTTTAGCATATTGTTGTCTGCTTAAGATGGAGAAACGTCGTAGGAATGTGAGAAAAATGCAGACTTGGACACACAGGAGAGCTAAGAGCAGAGCAGGTATTTGTCCTCTTTTTTTTTTGTGCATTTCCTTATGCATCAAATGACATGGCCTCACATTGATTCATGTCAAAATATTACATTGTGCTCACGATATGTAACAGTCTTGTTTAGACTAATTTTGTGACGTGGGCAAATTTCATAGTCAGGAAAAATGCATTTTGTCAGAATTCATCATAATATTTCTATATCTGTTTTTCTATATCTGTGGACAGTTTGCTGTAAACTTAAGCATATATGAACAGATGAATCTCAAAAAGGTATTTTTACACTACCAGTCAAAAGTTTTTGAACAGTAAGATTTTTAATGTTTTTTAAAGAAGTCTCTTCTGCTCACCAAGCCTGCATTTATTTGATCCAAAGTACAGCAAAAACAGTAAAATTTCGAAATATTTTTACTATGTAAAATAACTGTTTTCTATTTGAATGTATTTTAAAATATAATTTATTCCTGTGATTTCAATGCTGATATTTTAGCATCATTACTCCAGTCACATGATCCTTCAGAAAGCATTCTAATATTCTGAATCGCTGCTAAAAACATTTATTACTGTTGTCATGCTGAAAACAGCTAAGTAGATTTTTTTTCAGGTTTCTTTGATGAATAGAAAGTTCAGAAGAACGGCATTTATTTGAAATAGAAATCTTTTGCAAAATAAATAATGTCTTTATCATCACTTTTGATCATTTTAAAGCATCCTTGCTAAATAAAAGTATTTAGTTCCCAATTTCTGAAGGATCATGTGACACTGAAGACTGGAGTAATGGTACTGAAAATTTAGGTTTGATTACAGGAATAAATTACATTTTAAAATATATTCAAATAGAAAGCAGTTTTTTAAAATAGTAAAATATTTTACAAGATTTACAGCTTTTGCTGTATTTTGGATCATATAAATGCAGGCTTGGTGACATTTAAAATCATACTGTTCAAAAACTTTTGACAGGTAGTGTATATATACATTCATTTCATTACAAGCATATTTTTCCTAATTTCTCATTACCATAATGTGGAATATATATTTATAGATCATAGTATTTATTTAGGATAATTCAGAAAAAAATCATAGTTGTTATAATGCATTTTAATACAAAAAAAAACAATATTGATTAATTGGTTAATGATAATAATGATAAATGCAAAATAAGGTATTAATAAAGCTATTATTAATATTGATTATTACTACTATAAAGCTGGGGTAAATTGTATTAACCTCCAGTATCATCAAAAAATAATAATAAATTAACCCATACAATCTGAAAGCGTCTTATACTTGGTAGAAACTGGTTACTATATATATTTGTAAGGTTTTGGATCTTTTTGTTTATTGCGTCAGTATTAAATCTATTTTTAAGCACTTTAGAGCTCAGTTTGTAAATGCTAGATTGATGTAATGAGCCATCGGCTTCATGCATCATAATTCAGCTCAGTGTTCTGTCATTTGGTTTCAGTTGCATAAAATGCATTCGACATACTGGGAATTGATTGAGCCTGACTTAGGGAAGCATTTATACTTGCATCGACCGGACGCATAATTCACCGCCTGTTGAAATCCACAATATTTACATTCATAATGGCACTAGACTGTGAACATGATTCATGGCGCATCTCCTCTAACAAGGTTGCTCTAACAAGGGCTTCACATAAATGCTAAATTACATGCTACACAGGATCATAAATAACCTCATAAAACATGCCATTGCTGTTTTTTTTGTGTGTTCGGATAAAAGATGACTGTATTTTGTGTTTCTAAATTAACTGAAGTGTCATGGAAACATCTTCGCATGGTTATCCAGCTCTATACATCCCAGTAACACAACTGTACAGTGTTAAGTGTTAAGAATCTCTTTGATAGCTCATAAAAAAAAGACTTTATATAGGGTCCCACCAGCCCCCTCTTTCATGTTCGTTAAAGTTTTTTTGTTGTGGTTGTTGTGTTAGCTTACAGAATGTGTTTTGTGTAAAGCTGCTATTAAAAATGGTGATTATGTGAGCATGTGTGCACGTTTGAGTGTGCGGGGGACACCAGATCCTTCTGTCACAAGGGCTCCAGATGGTATGAGGAAAAAGCCTTGCTTTAATCTGACTTCCGGGATAAAACACAAACACACACCCTGTCCTGCTCAAAACTTTACGCTTACTTTAAACTGACTGTTTTGTCACATTCTCTCTTTACTTTGTTCAATGAGTTCATTTATCACTGCATTTTGTCTCTTTTTCTACTTCCCCATTCTCTTTAGTTTTCTCTTAGTGGCGTAACAGTATTATTGTGGTCTTATGTTTTCAGCTGTGTGCTTTATAAGCTGCATGCGTGTTAATGTGTGCCTTCATGCACACGTGTGTACAATTGGCAACCACATGCCACAAATGATTGACTTTCATCTTTTATAGAAATAGAGTTAGAAATAGAGTACATTAACAGAGCTTTCACATGCCCTAGATATTAAAGCAGAATTAATTACTGGTGAGTCTCTGGGGATTTACTTTTCTTTTGTTTTGCTACAAATGCTGGATTAATGTTCTCTCATCCTCTCTATTCACACACAGACCTTCTGCTGCTTCTGCTGTTTTTATTATCTGAAAGACATTTATCTACTTTAATTGTTCTGCAGTTATACTATTATACATAATACTGTTTCGTGTTTTTAGAATTAAAATAATATTTTGCTGCGATTGCATTTATTTGATTACTTAGCTAGCTAGCATTATACCATAATTTTAAACTTCCAACTTAATATACATTATTGAATTTCACATAATCAAATGAGTTGTATTTATTTATTTATTTATTTTGTATTGTGACATTAAGCTTATTTGTATAAATCATATATTTTTAATGAAATTATACTTTTTTTATTTTGTTAATTTTTTATTGCTTTCAACCTTAACTACATTATAGAATTATATACTTTGTATAATTTATATAATTTAAGTAATTGTAATTAATTTTAACAAGTCTATTTATTTATTTTTGTTTTTATTTTATTTTGTTCAATTTTTATTGCTTCCAACTTCATATACATTATAGAATTTCATATAATGAGTTGTATTTTTTTTATTTATTTATTTATTTATTTATTTATTTTGTATTGTGACATTTTAAGCTTAATTTTTTATATAAATTATATAATTTTGTGTAATTAAATTAAGCTTATTTATTTATTTATTTATTTATGTATTTATTTTTTGTGACATTGTTAAATGTCTGATATTGTATAAATTGTATAATTTTATGTAATTTAATTAAGACCATTTTATTTATTTATTTTGTAATGCAACATTACTTTAAACCTTACTTTGTAAAAAAATATATATATAAATGACAGTTTTTATAATTTATATAACTGAAATCATTTTAATACATACATACAAGTTTATTTATTTATTTATTTTTTATTTTTCATTTTTTTTATTCCTTTCAACTTCATATACATTATAGAATCTCATATTATTAAATGAGTTGTATTCTGTTTCTTTATTTATTTATTTTGTATTGTGACATTTTATGCTTAAAAATTTGTTATATGATTTTGTATAATTAAATTAAGCTTATTTATTTATTTATTCATTTATTTGTTTGTTTATTATGACATTATATTACTATATTACTAACATTTTATAAATTGTACAATTTTAAGTAATTTAATTAAGCCCATTTTATTTATTTATTGTGACATTATTTTGAGCATCCTACTTGGTATAACTTATATATAAATTATAGTTTGTATTATTTATATAATTTAAATAATTGTAATTAATTTTAATAAGTCTATTTATTTCATTTTTTATTATTTAATTTTTTACATTCTTACATTATTGAAAAATTCCAACTTAGTATAATTTACAAAGGGTAATTTTCTACTCCAACAGGACAATGCCCTGTGCAATGAGCGAAGTTTATATCCAAATCATTTACTGAGTCCTGTGTTTAAGAACTGGCCTGCCAAAAATACAGTCTGAACTCCATTGAACACATTTAGGATACAATGGCATTCATATCTAAATGGGATCAAATCCTCACAGACATCTTCCAGCATCTAATGAAAAGTCTTTCTAGCAGAATTAAGGCTGATAGCGGGACCCACTCTATTAATAATAGTGGTTTGGTGTCATTTACTCTTTGGCATTAAGATTTGCAGATCTCTTCCTGTTCTTATTTTTAACCCACCCACATTTCTCAGTATCTCAGTCCCCCTCAGTTTCCATCTATACATAATTTAGGATCATGAAAGCATCTCAAAATGCATTCTGGAAACTACCCCAAAAAAAAAAGTGTTGAGAATAAAATGTACTAAATGTTTCTCTTGGTGTCTTTCAGATAAATCCGGCAACCCCAGCTGCTTCCCCTCCAAACAATCTGATGTAGAGGAGCTTTGTGTTGGGGTGAAGATCGCTCAGAACAAAGGTAAGCAACAGCCCTCCCTTCCTCTGCTTCCTAATCTGTCTATTCGTTTCTCAAGATGTTCACTAAAACATCTAGCTCAGATCCTTGGGAGAATACCGTTTATTGGAGTTGCTGATGCATGTAATGTGCATCAGATTTAATCTTTTCAAAAACCTGTAGCTGTAAGCTGTTGGAATTACAATCTGCTGTAAAAGATAAGAGATGTGATATGTTATGTAATAGTGGTTTTAAGGTTTATGGGAATGAATAGGCGTGACTGAGCCACACTTACTGTACATGGAATATGGTCAATGATCCATCAACCACAGTATCTGGCATGATCACCCTTGTTCTGTTTTCGTCTTTCTTGGTTATTGAAAGAAGAAGGTTAATGTGAAGACAAATTTGGAGAATTTTGTCGTTATATCAGACCAATTATTTGGGGAAAGATCACTGGACCAATGAACCTAAATGGTGAGTTACCCGGCACAACACCACATGCATAGAAACAATACAATCTACAAAATATTCTTTTGCTTTGGTTCCTAAAACTAAAAAATACTTTCCATGGAAGACATTGCTGTTGTCGCTTTGGATAAAAGTGTTCAATAAATAACACTTAATTCAAAAACAGTGCTGTAAGTAGCTCTGTGTAAACAAAGGCCTTAGCAGCTTCACAAAGTTTGCTTTCATTTGTCAGATCGATATTAAATAAAAGGCTTTTGTTCTTCAGACTGTATATGAGAATACAAATGGAGTCTGTGGGGACATGACATCATAGTAGTTGTGCTGGTCAGTCTTGTTAAAGCAAGAGTTGTTTAACACTGCACTGAGTTTCCTGTAATTGTGAACTTATAATAATACCTTAATGTGATCTTTATAACCTGGTGATTAATGGTGTGGTTTTGGTCCTGAGTATTTGACCTATGGTGGTTTATAATTGCTTATATTCTTTGTGTACAGTATTTTGAACAGTCACATACTATATATAGATTATATACAGGCTACCTTTAAAAGGGAACCCCAGGTATTAAAATGATGTGGATTTTTAAAAAAAAACGTAAATCTTGCATGGGTTTTCTACTACAAATTTCAGTAAGAGACATCTTTTACGTTATCTAAAGCCATACAAGTCTTAATACCTGGGGTTCCCTTTAATAAATTAATATTTTTATTCAGCAAGGATGGATTTAACTGATCAAAAGTGATAGTAAAACATGTATAATGTTACAAAAGTTTTCTATTTCAAATTCTGTTCCTTGAACTTTCTACTCAAAGAATCCTGAACAAAAAACAGCTTGTCAAGATTGAATATATGAAGCACCAAATTAGAATATTAGAATGATTTTTGACATCATGGGATCATGTGACACTAAAATTAAATTGCATTTTAAAATATATTATAATAAAAATTGCAATAATATTTCCTTATTTTAGTGTATTTACTTGTTTACTTACTAGTGGATTCAAAAACGCTGTATACTGGTATATATCCACTACCAGTCAAAAGTTTTTGAATATTTGACATTTTTAATGTTTTTTTTTTTTTAAAGAAGTCTCTTCTGCTTACCAAGTCTGCATTTATTTGATCCAAAAAACAGTAAAATTTTGAAATATTTTTTCTTATTCAGTCTTCAGTGTCACATCATCCTTCAGAAATCATTCTAATATGCTGAGTTGCTGCTCAAAAAACAATTATTATTATTATTATTATGTTGAAAACAGCTGAGTAGAATTTTTTCAGGTTTCTTTGATGAATAAAAAGTTCAGAAAACTTTCGAATGTTACAAAAGCTTTTTATTTCAGATAAATGCTGATCTTTGGATCTTCCTCAAAGATCTAGTCATTAAAGAATCCTGAAAAAAAAATACAGTTTTAAATATAATAATAATAATAATAATAATAATAAATGTTTCTTGAACAGCATATTAGAATGATTTCTGAAGGATCGTGTGACACTGAAGCCAGGAGTAATGATGCTGAAAATGTAGCTTTGATCACTGGAATAAATTACATTTGAAAATATATTTAATTCAAAAATTGTTATTTTAAATAGTAAAAATATTTCAAAATGTTACTGTTTTTGCTGTACTTTGGATCAAATAAATACAGGCTTGGTGAGCAGAAGAGACTTCCTTCAAAAAATAAAAAATAAAAAAATAAAACTTACTGTTGACTGGTAGTGTTTGCATATTTAAAAGCTATAAAATAATAAAATAGCTGGTGGTGTAGTGCTAAATATAATATACATATATATGTTTAGCACAACATAAAGTCACTAATCATACCTTGAAAAAAATAGTGCAGAGATAATTGTCATTCAGAAAATTCACCAAATAACACATTGTGAACTTTCCAACGCAAACATGAAATTCTGAAGTAGAAAAACTGAAATAGTATTTTCTTGTAAAATATACTCCAGTAGGCTTCATTTTATTTGGAACTTTATTTACAAGTCATTTTCACAGTGTACCAAGACAAACTGATTCAGTTTTTCTTTGGGCAGTGGTTGATGAAGCAAAAAGTCCTGCCTGACCTGCCTAGATCATTACATCATAGGTTATACATTGACAGCTCTTGAGTGATTGCTGTGGATACTGTTGCTATGACATGTTGATGTTCAGATATCACGTCAGCGAGCCTCCAAAGAGGAAATACTAAAAGTAGCTTTAAACTGTCACTGGAAGTGATCAAAGGGCAAAGCAGAATATGAACATTTTACCTCATTAACTGCATGCAACAGAAAGGGCATCCATATTTACACAGACCTCAGGTTTGAGTTGAGTTGTGGCTGTCTGGGATGTGTCAAGATGGTTGTGCAACACCAGATGCTCAGGAGGACTCTTCTCTATCTCCGCTCAATGTCAAAATGAGATTAAAGTAAATCAGATCTGCAGTGGAATCTGGTAAACAGCTTAATAAACTTGTAAGGTGTGTCACTGCATGCAGTTCATGTTCAATGTGTGTGTGCGTTTATCAGTTCCCACCATTGAATGATTGCTATTCAATCTGTGCCTCTCAAGTAAGAGCTCCATTTAATTTTAGCCTGTGTGAGTCCATTTGAATTTTCCTCTCAGTATTTTGTAACATGAGAGTGTTTGTGTGCCAGGAGGTTTTGGAATAAGACTGATGCTGCTCAAGGCTGTTGAAAGGGCACAGTACACCTTAGTCAGGCTTCCGCTGTATTTCATTTTTTACTGGAATGAAAATGAGGTTGTGAGAGCTAGAAGTACAGTGCGTTCAATGGATTGTACTGCTTTTTAACAACATGCCGATTGTTCTGATGAAACATCTTTCCAGAAAACGTTCAGTAGACAAAAACAATACAGAACAGGTTTGAAAATGACGTCTCATCTATGACCTTTACACAGTGCATGCCATTATAAAGAAAGACTACCCCACAAAGCCTTTTCTTCCACTTTAAATTCAGTATGTCGTACACTGACTAAGGTCTGCTGCGTTTCTTCCTCATTTGTACCGTCAGATTTCATCACGTCTTACGCTCACAGTCAAACCTCTGAGTCACTCTGAATTTAGTATGTTTATTAGTTTCTATACTTTTACTGATATACACTGGCTTTAAAAAATTTTGGGATCAGTAGGATTTTTAATGTTTTTTAAAGACGTCTTTTATGCTCATCAAAGTTACATTTATTTGATCAATAATACAAAAAAAAGTAATATTATGAAATGTTATTGCAACTTAAGGTAACAGTTTTTAATAAAAAAATATATATATATTTATTCCTGTGATGCAAAGCTGAATTTTCAGCATTGTTACTCCAGTTTTCAGTGTCACAAGATGCATCAGAAATCATTCTAATATGCTGATTTATTATCAATGATTTTTTTTTTTTTTTTTTTTTTGGAACCTGTGATACTTTTTTTAGCATTCTTTTATGAATAAAAAGTTATAATAAACAGCGTTTATTCAAAATAGAAATCTTTTCTAAAAATATAAGTCTTTAATAAATATAAGTCTTACTTGACCCCAAGCTTTGAATGATAGTGTGTTTTTAGATTTCTATTTTAAATAAATGCTGCTTTTTTTTTAATTCATCAAAGAATCCCAAAAAAAGTATCACAGGTTCCAAAAAAAAAAAAAATAATAAAATTACGCATATTAGAATGATTTCTGAAGAATCGCGAGACACTGAAGACTGAAGTAATGATGCTGAAAATTCAGCATTGCACCACAAGAATTAATTCTATTTTAAAGTATATTGAAATAGAAAACCACTTTTTAAAATTGCAATAATATTTCACAATATTACAGTTTTTTCTGTATTTTTAATCAAATAAAAACAGCCTTGATGAGCAAAAAAGATTTCTTTAAATAACATTAAAAACGTTTCTGTTCTCAAACATTTGAACGACAGTGTATATACATATTTTATTTTATTTTATTTTATTTTATTTTATTTTATTTTATTTTATTTTTTATTTATTTTATTTTATTTTATTTTATTTTATTTTTGTTTACTACAAATAACATTTAGGAGACTATTAGTTATGACAATGATGGACATAAAAAGACAATAATAAAACACAAAAATAATTTTAAACAGAATTCATGATGAATTTAACTGATATTCTAATTTTTATTATTTTTTACCATGATCACACAATCAGAAATCATAGTAAGAGAATATTTTTCACTTATAATATTGAGGTGCAGAAAATGGCATTAACACACAGCACTATGTACATTGTAGCATTTAGTAAATTTATGCACAATGTAAATGGCCTTCACCAGTGTTGTGTTTGAGCATGCATTATGTGAGTGTGTGTGTGTGTGGAGGGAGGGGTTGTTTCCTCGTGTCTTTGTGACAGAGTTTCAGTCAGTCTGTGGTTTATACAGGACCGGAAGGCTTGAATGAAGAAAACTGCTCTTATTTTTGTCTCATAGTCCTGGATTTATTTAGCTTCTTTTTAACGGACAGAAGGTGAGATTACTCTGGCTGTTTTCATTGGTTAACATAGTCTGTTTAGATGTTGTGACAGTATAATTACACTTGGCAACAGCACTTAGTGGAGGACGCTGGACTCTTTGGCAAATTTGCCATTCTTTCTTCTCTGTGGTTGTATTACAGAATCATTTAAATCAGAATGCATTAGTGAATAATCCATATACTTTGGTCACCTGTCTGCTTTATTTTTGACTCTCTCATGGGTTTACATATTTCAAGCAGTTTACATTTTTCAGTCTTGTTTGCTTTTTTTCATCTGGCACTATGGCATGATTAAGGGAATGCATTTTGCATGTCAATTTCTAACTTCCTGCACGTTTATATATTGCCTCTCTGTGTTTCTCTGTTGCCTGACATGTTTTGCAAACGGTTGCTAACTATTTCTGCTCCTTATGGTCAGTTCCCACCTCGGTTTGCAAATTAAATGAGCTGTTCTTATCTGTTCTGTATTGGCTGGTACTTTCCCACAAAGTTATTATTGATAGTACAGTACCAAAGTGTCATATTTAAACAGGTACGGTATGGTGGCTTTCCCATAAACTGAACATTTTATTATTCAAATTAAGGTTGATTTGTGATGTTGTAACTAGTTAAAACTGTTTGTTAAGTGTGAAGTTGCATGTAAAGACATCTGGAATGGGTTGAGTGACCGAAGGTTAGACGTTATGTTTTATTTCCTGGAACAAACTGCTGTTATTAAACTCAGATGTTGATTATCTTGAATTGGGTTTTCTGTATATGTCAGGTCAAACCACAGACTTTTTTTCCCTTCTATATTTAGCCAGGAATGCCAAAGTTGGCACACGCCTGTGTTTTAGGCTATGAGAATGCGGAACATTTGTGCTTTTTCCCATGCAAACATTTTACCAGCAATTATTATCATAATTTACATTCCCTAGACCACACATGGTTTGACATCAGCCTGGCTTACTTTTCTACTCATTACAGCTGCAGAAACCCAGCGAGACATTTCTAATAGATCTACATGCAGGTGTTTCTCTGTTATGATGTGCACCGTTTCGATTTCATCTGCTTTCCCAGACAGGATTTTGGGAAGAGGTTGCCATGGTAACTTATTATAGTCTGAGCAAGGCCGTGCCATGGGGTGCATTATTCACCTGAGAATGCTTTCGTTGTTTTCGTTAGGGAGGTACAGTATGCTTACATAAACACACTGAGGTAGACAATAGCCATTCACACATCAGTGCAATTTTTTCATGGTTAATGGCCGAACTGACTTTTCCAGTATATCTACCACATCTGCAGCAGCTTTGTGTCTTTTATGCGCGTGCCATTCACACATCAGCACCCACATTCTGGTCAAACTCTGTTGCTATTTGCTATTTGATTGGCCTTTGAACACTTCCAGTAAAAGAGTCAGTGGTTGAAAGGTTAAAAATCCTAGAAATTTGTGTTGTGTGAGATAACATCGCTCAAAATTACGTAACTGATAGAGAACGAGTTTTAGGAAAACAATTGGTCTCATTTGCTCATATAAATAAAAGCTCTTCATTTCAGCATTCATCCAGTTTGAAGAATTTCTTTTCACAGCATAGTTATAATTTTCAAGTCCCGTGTGACAGGTTTACAACTAAATTGCATGGAGTGACTACGTCAGCTTCTTTAGAGCTTAGTTTCAAACAGTTTTACAGTATACTTCTTATGTTAGAGTCAGTCGTCTAACCTTACATGCATACAATGTTTTTTCACATGTAGCATCAGAACTTTTCCGGTAATGTTGCAACTTCTTCATTTTGACAGCCGGCCCTGTTCACACAGAACCTCTAAATAGAAAAATTTAGATGAATGTGCTGATATGACTGAATGTGTGAAAGCTCTTAATGGCAACAATTTCTAGAGGTGTTTTGATACTGACAGTGCTGTCATTGTCTTTTTTGTAGCACTTTTAAGCCATTTTTAATTATTACTTTATATAAAAATTGTATTAATGCAAACCCAAATTTTATGGAAGCTAGAGCTCTATGAAATATGTTTAATTCATTCCCAAATTCCATTTTATTTTTTTCCAAATTCTCTTTTTTCCATTGTTTTTTTTTTTGGAATCTGTTTTTTTTTTTTCGTAAAATTTTTTCTACTCTTATTTTTAAGGGTTAAATTAAAAAATAATAAACAGCATGTTAAAAAAATATTTAAATATTAAAAAGCATGTCTAATTAATTAAAATAATGAAACTTACACAATTTAACAGCAATTTATTAAAAGTTTAGCAAAAATTACATTTTTAAGGCCTTATGAAACTTTTTTACCAAAATCTTTTTTCCATGAATTTTATGGATTCCATTTTAATGGTTGCTTTGCATTTTAAAAATCTAAAGCATCTCTAATCGACTGATTTTATAAAAAAAAATAATAATAATAATTTATTGTTACTGTATTTATTTTTATTTTTCAGAAATACTGAAATACTGAAATTTTTTTGGTAAATAAATTCTAGTAAATATTCTTTAAAAAATAATGTTTTAGTAGTAAATTAAAACATTTGTTATTAGTAGTACTATCATTACATTAAATAATGTATTTCTGTCCTGGTTTCTTCAAGATAAACCAAACATTCATTTTGACGAGTTGCTTTGAAGACCTTTAACTTTCTGTTTGTATATGATATGACGATAGTTGTTCTCTAAAGAAATGGTTAAATGCTCATGAAACAATTCTCAAACCAGTTCTAGAGGCTTCAGTATGTGTGTAGTAAACGAAACCGCGCATCTGCGCCATTCATTCACACAGAGACGCGCAGAACATGCAGGATTCATATTTAAGTCGTTTTTTGTGGCTTAATATTAACACTAGTCCATATTGCATTGCAAGTGTAAATTCCACTGACTTACTTTTGATTTATTCGTCTTATACAGTATACAGTAAGTTCCATTTTTATGACTGGTTTTCGTGATTCCGTCCACAGTTTCCGCATCGCGGAAATTACAGTGTCCTAGGAAACGTGCCTGTGCAAAACTCACTGTTACGGTGTTGCAGATGGTTGCTAGAGTATTCTGAATGGTTGCTAGGTGTTTGCTGTATTAAATAAGCTTGGGGTTTGTTCAAATAGTGAAAAAAGTTTAGACAAGACTTAACATTATGTACACACAGGCAACAAATAGTCACATTCATAATGAATGTTAAATAGCCTTGAGGATATTAAAATAAATATATATATATATATATATATATATATATATATATATATATATATATATATATTATTTTATTATTTTATTTTTTTTTGTAGACACTAAAATAATCTGATATCAGTGTAATGCAGGCATTTAGAGGCATTCGCTGGTCCGTAAAAGAAAGCTTGTTTCAATCCCGTCCACAAACTGAGCCAAAACTGAGATGAATGGACTAATCACACATGAAGCTGTCCTTACACCACCACCACCACCACCATATATTTACTTCCAGCACAACAGCATCATTCATCCTCAGACATGGACAGTCCCATGCAGCCTATTGGCCTAAGATGTTTGCAGTGAAGAAAAGAGGGCCAGATGAAGCTGGGAAGGCCATAGAAAGCCTGTCTTTGTGCTCCCTAATGCATTTAACATCCCCATGCTTTAATTTAACAAGACATGGGCAAGACATCATTTGCATGAGTGCCTGTAACAAGACTGTTTACAAAGGAAAGCGACAGGCTTGGGTGTCCTGTTCATTGCACCCGAATAATGCAGGGGAGGGGGGTACTTTTTTCGGTACATTTTGAACAATACAATCCTACAATCTTTTTTTTTTTTTTTTTTTTTTTTTTTTTTTTTCAGTTTTTTTCTCTTATTATTATAATTTCTGTATTTAATTGTTTTATTTAAATTAGCCAGAAATAGGAATATTTAAACACCTACATTATACTGTACAAAAGTAATACAAGACTAATACATTTCTGTTAGATGTTAAACATTACTTTTATTATGACAGGTTCCCGGTTAGTTTTTGTGTGTAACGTTATACCACTATGATATGGTGCTAATTTTCTCAAATGAAACGGTAAAATTTACATGAAGTGACTCTCACAGCAGTTCTGGAGATAAAGTTCATGCGTTTATGTCGTCATATAATGAGGCGCAGAGGCCGAAAATAACCGCGAGCGTCACGTGTGCTTCACTATTTGTGTAGTAAACAAAGCCGCGTCTCCGCCATTCATTTATACAGAGCCAAGCAGAACATGGAGGATTCATATTTAAACCTCTTTTTTGCGTTTCAATATTCACAGACACTAGTCCATATCGCAATTCGAATTAAGTGAGAGACCTACTTTTGATTTATTAATCCAAAAATTGACGAATTCTGTGGCATCCTGTGCTATAGAGTAAATCCGTTTTCATGAATGGACTCCGCGATCCCGTCCGCGTTTTAGCGCAGGAGAAATTGTAGACGCGCGACCACGTATCGTTAGAGACAGAAATGACACACCGTTGTGTAAATAAGATAAATACCATAAGGCTATTTCGTTTGTTTAATAAAAGAACAAGGTATAGACCTGTTCTATAGGAAAGGTAACCTTAAATGACGTCTGTTGTGATCTGGCGGTATATAGAAAATAAAGTTTAGAAAATAAAGGTGGGACGCCCCCCTAATATAATAGCAGGGGAAACACTCCATTCTAAGACCGTCACCAAAAAAGAGATCCAGACTTTCAAAATAACTTAACGTCGTGTGAGCTTCTGTATTTTACGTTTATGGACTCAAAATGAAACTTTTGAGAACATATTAGTGTTCTAGTTATGAGTCTGCAAGTCAGCTTAAGAAATTTTAGAGATGTTGCACCCAAATAAGGAATTCTAAGACCTTCATCAAAAAAGAGCTCCAGACTTTCAAAATAACTTAACATTGTGTTTAATTGTGAAATTTACTTTTATGGACTCAAAATGAAACTTTTGAAAACCTACTGGTGTTCTGGTTATGAGTCGGCAAGTCAGCTTAAGAAATTTTGGAGAGGTTAATTTTATGTTAGATTCCAGGATTTTTCTCCATTTTTCAATGGTGGCCAATGGGTTAAGGGTCCAAATTGAGTTTCAAAGGGCTCTACACAATCCAAGTTGAGGAATAAGGGTCTTACCTAGTGAAATAAATGCTCATTTTCTAAAAAAAAAAAATATAAAAAATACAAATTTATGTACTTATTAACCACAAATGCTCATTTTAAATTCATGTAGGGCGAAAAACTCCATCTAATTTTTTCCAACTTCAAAATCAGCCGGCATCGTTGTTTTGTCTTTTTTTTGTAAACGGCATTTTACTTTCTTTACACATTCGCTTTGTAAACACTGGGTTTGACCTTTCCAATGTGACTATGTAACGCGTGAGGTCGAGCCTAGTGCAAGTCGAGCATTTGTGGCTAAAAAGTATATAAATTTAAATTTGTTTTAGAAAATGACCAATTGTTTTGTTAGAAAAGACCCTTATTTCTCAGCTGGGATCATTTAGAGCCCTTTGAAGCTGCATTGAAACTGCAATTTGGACCTTCAACCCATTGGCTCACATTGAAGTCCACTACATGGAGAAAAATACTGGAATGTTTTCCTCAAAAACCTTACTTTATTTTTGACTGAAAAAAGAAAGACATGAACAGATTGCATGACTAAGGTGTGAGTAAATTATCAGACAATTTTTACTTAAAGGGGTCATCGGATGCCCATTTTCCACAAGTTGATATGATTCTTCGGGGTCTTAAGGAAAAGTGTATGATATACTTTGGTTAAAAATTCTCAATGGTAGTGTAAAACAACACCCTTTTTACCTTGTCAAAATCAGCTCTGCCAAAATCATCTCATTCTGGTTGAGGCTGCTTTAAATGCAAATGAGCTCTGCTCGCCCCGCCCCTCTCTTCTCTCTGCTGCTCTGGGAGATTGTTTACTTTAGCCACATTTAACACGTTTAGCCGCTAAACTTGCTAACTAGCACATTATTAGGAAAGGCGATTGCAAAGATTCATAAAAACTCACTTATACTCACTTCTGCTGTAAGTGAAACTGGATCACAAATGATTCGTGCAAACATCGACGGATATATGTAGATCAGGAGGCGCATTCCCTTCACAAACACTGCATCTTTAGCGGGTCAGATATCGGGAGTAAATGACGACCACTGTGTTCATTATTACATCCAGCAACACAACACCTCAATCACTCAGTCGGAGATATTCTTGTCTAATTTACATCCCTGCTCCAGCATCGAAACAAAGAGGGCGGACTGTTAAAACTGATCTAAGGTAAGATGCTCATGTCAATCAACTATGGTAGGAGCGACCTCTGTCAGTGTGACGCCACAACGAGAATGGCTCGATTTGAAAAAGGGGATATTATTTTTACAGATTAATTAAAAACCACTGCATGGATTTTTATCATTATAGGGTAGATTTGTACATACACTGCCAACACACATTAATGTTCAAAGAACATGTAAAAGTGAACTTTGCATCCAATGACCCCTTTAAGCATTAAGCATTTAAAACAGCAGATGACATAACTGTAGTAAAACATGCAGAGCATTGTCATCCATTGGTGTGGACGCTAATATAGTTATCTTTATAGTTATCGTTCTTCTTGTGAACAGGCCTTAATAGGAAGTCCACACCACTATAACGATAACGACACACAGGAACAATAATTTTCAGAACAATTATTTCCAGCTAATGAATAATAAAGACAATGACAGCCAATTAGAATCCACCTGACTCAAGAACTCGAGCATTTGAAGCAGCAGGCATTTAATAAGCAACGTGCTTTTAATAAACAGAAAGCTATGGTCCGTTGGTGTGTATGCAAATATAGTTATAACCATCATTCTTGGTGCGAATAGCCCTTGACTCTTCCGTATATTCAGTACGTGCTGTGGTCAAGCAGGAAGAATAACCTGAAAGAGGAATCTAAACCAGGATTGCACCTACATAGCCCTCAGTGTGTTTGTGAACCTTAAAGTGTTTTGACTGGAGGGTGTTTTGACTTTAGTGTGCACTAATGATGTCTAGTGGCCTTGAAGCTCTTGCAATGGCATTTTTGCATTTGCAAACTTTACGCATTGTTTTTTATTATTTCATGTTGTATGATCGAGCGCAGTCGTTTTAGATGAAAATCAATTCATTCTGCGGTCATATTTGCAACTCCTCCACACAGCTATTTCGGGCATGCAAGACCAAGTACCTACCGTGCTTACGTACTAATTGGGGAAATACCGAAATGTCAAAAACTGCTTGCCAAACTCCTATTTAAATAACATATTTCAAATCAGCAATGTGACATGAACTATCCCATAATGCATGTCATTTGCCTTTATTTAATCATCAAATTTTAATAATATAAAGTTTTCTTTACTGTTTACATCACCACACAGGCAGGCAGTGTTAGCTAACAGAGACTTGCATTTGCTTTGTTCTGGCTTCATTCTTGTATGTAACATTCAAGATTAAAGTTATAAATCTGCATGTCCTGCTTCACATGAAAATGCATTACGGAAACAAAAGGGGAATTTTGAAAAGGAATAGTGTATTAAGATCAGAATCTTTCATAAAGAAACAAATTGCTCCGCCTCTGAAACGATTTTACTTTTTGCATGACTTCACTAGGTCCTCTTATTTTTTTAAACCCTTTTTCAAAAAACCTGCCGAAGAATGTTTTTGCCATCCAGTCATTTTCTGATTGATAAACCTGAGTCTCAACATTTTATCTTGTTTTACTTACAAATATGTTACATTATTGAAGTACAATGCATCGCAAAGGCAATTTATTGACTAGATCAGGGGTGGCGAACGTCGGTCCTGGAGAGCCACAGCCCTGCATAGTTTTGCCTCAACCCAAATCAAACGCATATGAACAAGCTAATCAAGATCTGAAAGGTTTCTAGAAAGCTACAGGCAGGTGAGTTTTAATTAGGGTTGGAGCTGAACATTGCAGGGTTGCGGAGTCCACCACCCCTGCACTAGATGTTGATATATATTAATAAAGAATTCGTTTTTTTCAAAAGGCCTTGTTATGAGAGCAGATTTTATCACTAGTCCAACTTTTCCAGTAAAAATAGCTTACTGATATTTTGTTCTTGTTGTTTTGGAAAGTTTGCAGTTTTTCTTTTACAACGTGGGAACCGAGGTAATTTTTAGTTTTTTTCACATCTAAAATGAATCACATGAAAAATTCAGTTCTGTCATTTTTAGATCTGAACTTTTTGAGGTCAGCTGTCATTGTTGAAAAGATGCGTGCATGGCTGCGTGCCTTACAGTATTTGCCAAAGCTGTTTTTCAGGAAACATTTCTTGGTTGAGGTGAACAAAAAAGCTTCCTCATAGGCTGAATATTGATCATCCAAACAATCCGAAGAGCTTTTTTTTTGTTCCGCAATCAACGCAGAGGAACTTGTGGTTATTTTTAGTCTTTGTTTTAAGTTTAAGTTACTTTTAGTTTCAAGGCCGCTTTTATACCAGCCCTGACTGATATCAGAAGCACAAAAAACAGACCTTTTGCATTTCACTTCTGCACAGAAAGTGAATTTACTAGAACACTGTGCTGTATTTGCATGTTCTTGATAATCAGCTGAAGTTTGCATGTCAAAGCAATTAGAAAAAGCAAACTGCTCTTGAAATTGCTACCGTATCATTTATTTCCATCCGTTTTTTCTCTCCTGCAGCTGTTGGCAGCATCAGTCCTGATGAGCAAGGTCGTCGCAGTGAGAAGTTAAGTCGTGGATGCAGATTCAGCAATAAGAGCCTTACTGGAGTAAATGGAAGAGTTTCAGGCCGACGGCCACCATTGCATCCCAAACCACAAGGTATGGAGATATTACGAATATGACGTGACACAAACACATAAAGAACCTTTCATATCTATGGAAACTCATCTTTCTCTTTATAACAAGCCCTGAACACTGAATGTTACCATTAACAGGATTCAAATCAGCATGGCTACTGATTAATGCTGAAATAGCACTGCTGTAATAAGTACGGCAACCTTAAAGCATCCTTGAACCCCGGCTCAATCACTAGGCAGATTGTCTGTCGTGTTTAAGAAGTGTGACTAATTTCCTAGTGATAAGAGTCACAGTCAAAGATTTGTGAAGTTCCTTTGCTTTTTTTAAAAAAAGGTCAAAATGGGTCATCACAGACCCTAACATTCTACAATGTCATCGTTCTGCGTTTTAAAATGCATCATAAGAGCCGAGTTCCTCCTTCATAGAATCGTTTTTTGTGTATCTCTGTATTCTCATGTGAAATTAAAAGCAGAAATCCCACTCACATAAACCTCAAAGACCACACTCGCTGAAATAGAGATGTATGAAATGAGAGGGACGGCCACTGTTTATATCAGGGCAGACTAGATGGAGCCGTGAGCTCTGCAGTGTCTACACCCCATCAGATTGAGATTAGCTGTGATTCGCTCTCCGCAGGTAAAGACAGACTCTTTGGCTTCCAGATGCACTTCATCTCACCTTGCCGAGTATTATCAGGTTCCATTGCAACATACTAAAGCTACACTGCCACCTTGTGGTGATTGCAGTTACAAGTTCTAGTTTAATAGCACTAAACCAGGGGTTTCCAATCCTGCTCCTGGAGGGCCAATATCCTATAGAGTCCAGCTGGAAGTTTCTAGTGAGCCTGTATACCTTGATTAGCTGATTCGGGTATGTTTTATTGGGGTTGGAGCTAAACTGTGGGGAACAGTGGCCCTTCCTGTAATAAAAAATGCTTCCTTAAAACAACTTCACTGTTAGGGGTTTTCCCATATATATGTTCTGTTTGGGCACTTTGTTTTATACTTCCTTAGGAGTGCGGTTAAGAATACAGTGAAAAGCTCCTAACCGTTCACCCAAAAATGAAACTTCTGTCATTAATTTCTCACCCTCATGTCATTCAAACCTCTAAGACCTTCATTCATTTTTGGAGCACAAATTAGGATATTTTTTCTGACCCTGCATAGACAGCAAAGCAACTCACATGTTCAAGGCTGAGAAAGGAGATAAGGACATCGTTAAAATGAATAGTCCACTCAGAATAACAACGAAATGTTGCGCTTTTGTAAAATAATTAAAGCAAACTGGATGCGCTTTCTGCCGTCTTGGTCGCGTGTCACTTCAAAACTCTGTGCATACTTGCCTTAAGGACATGAAAAATATACCTATAGAGAATGAAGCTACTTTTAAATGAACCAGTTCAAATAGAAAACAGATATTCTCAGATTATGTAATCCGTATGAAACATGCATCACTACTGCGGAGATGACGAGTCAGTGTAGCCGACTTCGTCTCTTAACCCGAAAACAAAGAAAGCACTAGTTTATTAATAAATTATTAAAACGTTAATGCAGCCTCCTTACTGTTTTGACGCATTCTTAATCATTATATCTGCCGGTGCACTGTGGCAAGCTTTTTTGCTTATTAGGCTATGTAGGCAATTAAAGGCTTATTATTATGATTTATATGGTTTATTAATAAACGTGCGATAATAGTCGACTAATGCTTAAAAATGAACGACTACTAGTCGACCAGAAAAATCTTTAGTGGAGGGCAGCCCTACAAGGAAGAGAAGAAATTGTTGACTAAAATCATTATTTTTGTTTTCTTTGCACACAAAAAGTGTTGTTGTAGCTTTATAAAATTATGGTTGAACCACTGATGTCACATGGACTATTTTAACAATGTCCTTACTACCTTTCTGGGCCTTGAACGTGTCAGTTGTTTTGCTGTCTATGCAGGGTCAGAAAGCTCTCGGATTTTATCAAAAATGTCTTAATTTGTGTTTCGTAGATAAACTTGTCTTGGAACGACATTAGGGTAATTACTGACAAAATCTTCATTTTTGGGTGAACTATCCCTTTAAGCAAGACACTTAACCTCACATGATTCAGGGCACTTATCCCTGTTAAGTTCACAATGCCTGTGCCACGCTAGAGACATTGCATGGAGTTGTGGAATCTGATTCCACTCACACTGGTTATAAAATTATATTTTTTACAGTCTCTGTCTTTTTTGTGACTTTTCCTGCAGTGCCTCCTAAGCCAGCACACCTTCAGAGTCCGGTGACGGAAGTCTCCTTTCCTCTGGCTGCTGGAACGTCAACCATCAGTCCCAATATGGAGGGGGGAGTAGGAGGAGGAGCGATAGGGAAGGGCCTAGTGTCCAACCTCATCAGCCGCTTTGAGGAGAACAGGTAAACTTGGAAACCTCTCTTTTCTTTGTTCATGGATATGTAGATACTGACATTGACACTGACTGGCATTTGCGAAGATATATCTTCAAAACACCTCTGTTGAAAAAAACAGCATATGCATGGCTGCTGGATTAAGCTAGTCCTTAGCTGGTCATGAGCTGGTTTAAGGTGGTCCTAAACAATTTGCTCCTGCTCAGGACCAGCACATGACCAATTTAAACCAGCTCATGACCAGCAGCCATGCTTCAAAACATGCCTAACCAGCATATGTTGGTTTTTTTTTTCAAGAGGGACTGTAAGTTGTTTTGGACAAACACGTCTAGCTGATGATCAGATAAATATTCAGATATTCTGCCCTTAATGTAGTTTGCAGAGTTTGGGGTAGATTGATTAGTGTTTTCTCATCAGTACACTACTCGTCAGAAATTTTTTTTTAAATTTTTGAAAGCCAAGACTGCATTTATTTAATCAAAAATACAGTAAAAACATTAATATTGTGAAATATTATTGCAATTTAACGTAACTGTTTTTATGTATTGTAAAATAATTTATTCCTGTGATGCAATGCTGAATTTTCAGCATCATTACTCCAGTCTTCAGTGTCACATGATCCTTCAGAAATCACTTTAATATGCTGATTTGCTGCTCAAGAAATGTTTATTATTATCAATGTTAAAAACATTGTTTTTTGTGAAAACCATGATACATTCAAAAGTACAGCATTTATAACATAGAAATCATAGAAATTGTTTAAATTAATGCATGGTTGCTAAAAAAAAAAGTTAATTTCTGTTGTTTGTACGATATAGAGAGCAACATTGTGAAATCAGAAACCACTGTGTAACATGATTAAATTACTGTAAAGAAATGTCTTCCCATGTCTTCACATTACACAAGATCAAAAAGCAGAAGCTAGTTTTTACTCTAACGTTCTGTTCAGTGTTTCTCAAGCATTGTGGAAAGAACTGGTTTTGTATGAGACATTTACTCTTGTGTGTGATAAAACTTCAGCACATGAGGTAAGATTGATTTAACAATTTACCTTATGTCTAGCCATCTTTTCTTTAATGTTAGCTTGGGCACAACCATGCTTAAAACGGGTGTAATTCAACATAAGTGCAATGATTTATACTTTATAATGGCTCATGCCTTATATTTTACTGCTGCCAATAGAGATGTTCAGTCATTTGTAGGCCAACCTGGAAGGCTAATTCACCGTAGCCTCCCTCTGGAATTTCTAATGGGTTTTTAAGAGTAAAATAAGATCTGTGGTTCACATTATTTGAAGAGAATTTCATGTTTTATTCTATGATATAAATAACAGACTACACCTTAAATATGAATTTTGAAATCATTGAATGATTTAAAAAAAACACAGGTTGCTAAATATTCAGTTCTTTTTTATCTAATTTGTCAAGCACATTATAAATTTGGTAGTTATGTATCTTATGGTTTTAAAGTATACAGTGCTTTCGAAATTTGCGGCGCGACTTTATGTAATTGTTTTGCAGCAGAACAATTGTGAAAGTCTCTTCAAATAAAATGAAATTAGCAATATACTATGTTATCTGCAAAATAATGTTTTTTGAGACTTATTGTTAATGCATTCCATTGTTTATCTTCTATCACATTGCTTTTGCTGCTGTTTTATGAAATAAGCCACTTATAAGCAGTGAATTGGTTGGGTTGCATGGGTTCAAACACTAATAACTCCCCTTAACCATGATAAAATGAGTTTAAAGCACATGTTTTACTAATACTCACTCTCTTCATCTGCTATAAGTCTGTAGCTCAGCATCGGTGTGCTCAGGTCATATGAAACCATATGGCCATTATAATAAAATGGGCTGACCATTAACCCCAGTTCCTCACAAATAAATCCCTGCAAGCCCTTATCCTGTTTTGCCTGCCGGTCTAGTGCCATTGTGTTGTGTGTGGGTCAGAATCTGTGCAGGAATTCATCCTGTAAGCTCTAGAGCGCACGGGTTGATGGAGTAAACTGGGGTCTGATAACTCCTGCAGCTGTCTGGCTTGGGCCAACACGTACTTATGAATGCTGACCGAAGAGCCGTGACCTTAGACAACTGCAGGGGGTTGGTTTACAGCCTCATAGGAAAAAAACTATGAAATCCATACTGCCCTAATTGTGTGGTTTCATTCGATAAATTAATTTGAACTTGTTTGTAACTCCATTTCATCATACCAGATTAGTAAGATTTAGCGTTTGTTCTTTGCACGGGACAGATTTGAAATGTCATGCCTTGAAAAATATTAGATAGCACGTATTAATCAGTCTTAACAGGTCCAGAGCTCAGCGGTGTATTAATAGCCCTCTGTAATCTGGAGTGTTCACTGTAGTGCTCCGTACCCTCAGATCCACATCTCCATTCTCTATCTCACAGGAAACGCTATCTGATCTAGAGGGCAGGTGGCCATAGACAGGGAAACAGCTGGAGGTGCAGGATATCTGTGTGTGTGTGTGTGTGTGTATGTGTGTGCATGAACCACAAAGCCTTACATTGTGGCTTAATTTTGTTCGGTTTATGCACGCTTATGTGAAGTTATGAATGGATCATGATTTTACAGTTTACGTCTGTGTGGTTTTGATAATTATTAGGCATGCACAATATATCAGTGACCATATTGCCAATATTATTATCATATTTTTATATCGCCATTGGTCTGGATAAGTAGCAAATATTATCAAGACTTATTTTTCAGTTGAAAAAAATAAATAAATAAATAAATATATATATATATATATATATATATATTACATCATATTAGTAATATGATATCAAATATTTATTTTATTCTATTTACTTGTATGATATAAAAATATTTATTATTGGTATTGTCACGATTTCTATATTGTGCATCTCTATTATTTATTGTTCATCATTCAAAAAAAGTTTGCTTATTACACGGCACTCTGGAATACTTGATTCCGATTGGTCCATTGCTATATTAGACGTGCTCTATCATTTTGAATCCAAAGTCGCAATAATGCATTTGTGGAGATTTGAATCTAAGAAAAAATATATTTTTGAAGAAACAAAATCTCAGCTTTCTTATTATGTTAATTGTTTTGTAACACTTTGCAATACGTTTACATTTGTTAACATTAGTTAACTACTTTCATTAACATGAACTAACAATTAAAAATCATTCCAAAGCATTATTCTTGTAACACTTTACAATAAGGTGTCATTTGTTAACAATACTTAATGTATTAACTAACATGAACGGACAATGGACAATACATTTATTACACTGTTTATTAATCTTTAAAATACAGTTGTTCATTGTTAGTTCATGTCAGTTCACAGTGCATTAACTAATGTTAAAAAACACAACTTGTGATTCTAATAATGCATTAGTAAATGCTGACTAGTTATTAGTAAATGCTGACTTGGTTATTCTTTTATTAACTTAGATTAATACATGCTGTAGAAGTATTGTTCATTCTTAGTTCATGTTAACTAATGAAACCTTATTGTAAAGTGTTACCATTATTCCTAGTTTATGTAAATTTAAACGTTTATTAATAGATTAATAAAATGAAAAGTTGTATTCGTTAATATTAATGGACCTCAGCTAACATGAACTAACAATAAACAGTTATATATTTATTAACTAACATGAACAAACAATGAACAATACATTTATTACAGTATTTATTAATCTTTGTTAATGTTAATTATTAAAAATACAGTCGTTCATTGTTAGTTCATGCTTAATTTACATTAACTAAGATTAATAACTACTGTAGAAGTATTAGTTCATGTTAACTAAAATAGTCAACTAATTTTTACTAATGAAACCTTATTGTAACGTAATATCATTATTCTTAGTTGATGTTGATTTCAACATTTATTAATAGATTAATAAAATCTAAAGTTGTATTTCTTAATATTAGTGGACCTCAGCTAATATGAACTAACAATAAACATTTGTATTTTATATTTTATATTTTTTATTTTTATATTAACTAACAATAACAAAAATAGTAACACTTTGCAAAAAGGTTCTATTAATGTTAATGTCTTAACTAACATGAACAAACAATGGGCAATACATTTATTACACTATTAATTAATCTTTGTTAATGTTAGTTAATAAAAACAGTTGTTTATTGTTAGTTCACGTTAGTTCACAGTGCATTAACTAATTTTAACAAACAGCCTGTAATTTTAATAATGCATTAGTAAATGCTGAAATTAACATTAAATAAGATTAATAAATGCTGTAGAAGTATTAGTTTATGTTAACTAAAATGGTTAACTAATGATTACTAATGCAGCCTTATTGTAAAGTATTATCATTATTCTTAGTTAATGTTAAGTTCAACACTTTTTATTAATAGATTAATAAAATCAAAAGTTGTATTTTTTTAACATTAATGAGAAATGGTAACACTTTACAATAAGGTTACATTAGTATGTATTATGTATTAACTAGCATAAACCATGAACAGTTGTATTTTTATGAACTGACATAAATAAAAATTAATGAATACTATAACAAATAATGGTAAAATTTTACAATAAGGTTCATTAGTTAACATTAGTTAACAACATTAGTTGTTCATGAACTAAGAATGAACAACACTTCAACAGCATTTATTAATTTTAGTTCATGGTAATTTCAGCATTTACTAATTTTTAGTAAATGCATTATTAGAATCACAAGGTGTGTTTGTTAACATTAGTTAATGCACTGTGAACTAACATAAACAAACACTGAACAACTATTTTTATTAACTAAGATGAACAAAGATTAACAAATAGTGTAATAAATGTATTCTTTATTGCTCATTCGTGTTAGTTAATACATGTTAACAAATGCCACCTTATTGTAAAGTGTTATCAAATTAATTCATCATTATTAGTTAATTTTACTTAATATATTAACTAACATCAACTAATGGGATTGTTACCAATCTACTGCAAAAATTAAACTATAAATGCAATTTTGATTTTCTTTAATGAGGTGTGAACCAAATCTCTTGTCTTATTTACTTGGTTTTCTCAAAACTACGTTTTTTTTACATATCTCATATCTTGAATTTGAGTCAAAACATAATGACATTATTAGAAAACTGAGACGTTCCCTTTCAGTTAAGTGCATAAAATGTAAAATATTTTTTGTTCAAAGCAGCTCAATTTGATGAAGCAAGTCTTGTAGTAAAATAATTTCAGCTCAAATCAATATTTCACATCCATTTATTTACTTATTCATTAAGCAGCCGTGTAATACGTTTGATCCTGTCCAGTCATCCGGTCATTATCACAAAATAAACCCCATCAGGGTGATAAAAGAGTGACCAGACTGTCTGGATGCACCGCACATGATCTCTTAAATATTTTATAGTCTGCTCCCACTGTTCCTGAAAGCATTTTGTTCAAAAGAGAAAGACTTGAGTGTCTCCCTCTCGAGTGTGTAAATGTGTGTTCTTGCATGTTGGCATGTATTCTGAAGTAGGGCAGCCGTGTCTCACGGGACGCTCTGCAGCCGCTTTCTACCTCTCCTCACCCTCCCAGTTCCTCCCATCCTATCCTCTTTTCCTCCACTCCTCCCATGACCCATGCAATCACACGTCCCCTACAAACGCACACACATCGCCGCCACACAAGACAGAGGAAGTTTGTTCAACACTTTTTTTTAACGGCATCACATTGACACGAGCAACGCATCTTTTTCTTCTTCTTTGCATCTTTCTCTTTCTGCTCGCCAGCTCTAAAAGTTAGTCGCTTTTTGGAGTACTAAAGAAGGTGACCTTCCTCTACTTTCTCTCTCTCAGTCACACAGACAGTCGGAGGGAGGGCGCTCCTCTGAAGCAGGTCAGCAGATCTCCTAACTGCAGCCCGGCTTACAAAAACTACCAGAGACAGACGGAGCAGCCCACGGACGCCGGCTCTGCTGCGAACAGCCCGCACCATGCTCTCAAACCCCCCAATGGGGTTCTAGCCCAAAAGAACACAGAACAGGACAAGAATCAGGACATGGACGAAGTTACGCACGACACGGTTCCTGTCGTGAGCATTGACAGGCAGGAATTGGTGAACGGAGATGCTGCAGATGAGGCTAAGAGGGAAATTATGGACGAGGACTGTGTAGATCCGCCTCAAGCGCACATTCAGGCCGAAGAGGAAGAGAGGAAAGAGCCGGAGCAGCGTGACGTTGTGATGAACAGCGTCCCGGAGCAGAAGGTAAGATGTTTTTGCTATCTGAAAGGATTGTTGAGGAGTATTTTGTTCTGTTTAGATATTGTATGTCTGTGTGAGTCTGAGTCTGTTTTTGTGAGTTGGTAGTGCCACTGTCACACAGTTATTTGACACCACAGACCCGACTGAGCAATGTGCTGTCTCATCCGCCAGATTTACATGCTGACGTTCACATTAGAGCTTGCTTCTTTGTTTTTTTCTTTAACCTTAGTCTTACAAGCCAGGCCTTCATTTCCTCTGAAGGAAACATCGCAGATGTATTAATGTTTTGTCTTCTTTTTAAAACTCGTGGTTGTTGACCAAGTAGACTGAAGTCTGATGACAGTATCTGTCATTATGGTACGTTTATGCTATAGTCATGGCTAAGGGTGACTTATTAAGTTGAAAACAGCTGCTATGTATTATAATTAAATGTATATTTTTATCAAGCAAATGAATTGTATTTAAATCCTTCCTCTGGAGTATATATTCTCTGATATAGTCACTGAAATGTATGTTATGGTTTTAAAAACTTAAAAGCGTATGTTTAAATGCTGTCATGTAGTTAATAAATTGTAAATAAATGAAATGATTTGTTTAGAATGAATTAGTTGGACTGGATAGTGATAGAAATGCAGGCAACAAGTGTCCAGGTTGCATGTGAATGCTTTCAGTGGTGTTTAAAAAGCATCTCAGCATGCACTTGCTGAAGCTGGTTGAGAGAATGTTCAATGCTGGAATATAGAAAAAGAATACATTTAAATATTAGACAGTTTCAGAATTGTTGTTTGGAATTGTTTAGAATTTTTGGTCACTAAATAGTTTCCATACTTCCATTTTTTTTATAGTTTTAAATATTTGAATATTAATAAATATATTGGTCAATATGTTGAACATTTTTAGTCAAAGCATTATTTGCTTGCTTCCATTTGTGTCATTTTGTAGTTTTTGTTGTTATTAATATTTGTATTTTATTGTTTTTTATTTATTTATTTATTGTCATTTTAATAATATATTTTTTTAAATTGAATTTATTCAAATGTTAATTAAAATATGTTGTTGTATTTTAATTATTTATAATTAATATTTTTATTTTATTGTATTGTTATTATTATTATTTTGTTTTTACTTTTTTGTCATTTTATTAATATGTATTTTTAATTATATTACATTCCAATATATACATATTTATTTTATTATTATTAATATTATTTCTGTAACATTTTGGCCACTACAAAATTCACTTATTTCCATTTATGTTCTATCATAGTTTTAATTATTTGAATATTAATTACTATATTAATTATAATCTTTTATTGTTTAGAATTTTTTCAGTATTATTATTAATAATATTTTTAAAACTTTTCACATTTTTGGTCAAAACATAATTGGCTTTCTTCCATTTGTGTTATTTTGTAGTTTTTATTGTTGTTATTATTATTTTTATTTTATTGTATTGTTATTTTTACATTTATTTATTTATTTGTTTATTTATTTATTTATTTTATTTATTTTTTTATTTATTACATTTTTAAAAATGAATTAGAATATTTTATTATTTTACATATTTATTTATTTTATTATTATTAATATTATTTGTTTAACATTTTTGGCCACTACAAAATTCACTTACTTCCATTTATGTTACCTCATAATTTTAATTATTTTAATATTAATTAAAATGTTAATTAGAATATTTTATTTTTTTTAATTATTTATTTTATCATTAAAAATATTATTTGGTTAACATTTTTGGTCACCATTTAATTCTCTTACTTCCATTTGTACTTTATCTTAATTTCAATTCTTAACATTTTTACATTTAATTATTTAATTATTAACATTCTTAACATTTTTGGTCACTAAAATTTGCTTGCTTCTGTTTGTTTTATTTTGTAGTTTTTATTATTATTTTTTTTTTTAATATTATTTGTTTAACATTTTTGATAATTTTAATAATAATTAAAAAAAAAATAATATTTTATTGTTATTAATATTAGTTCACAACATAATTCACTTACTTCCATTTGTTTTATATTATAGTTTTAATTATTTTAATATAAAAAAATGCTAATTTAAATATTTTATTGTTTCACATATTTATTTTATTGTTATTAATATTATTTGTTTAAGATTTTTGGCCACTACAAAATCAGTTCCATTTGTGTTATATCATATTTAATTATTTTAATGTTAATTCAAATGTTATTTAAAATATGTTGTTGTTTATCATTAATAATATTATTTGATTAACATTTTTTGTTAAATATATAATTTACATCTTACTATTTGTGTTATTTTATAGTTTTAATTATTTTAATGGTATTTAATTTAATTCTTAAATTTAAAGACCAGATTTTCTGTGTATGTAAACATGCGTGCAGCTTCAAGAGTGCAGATCTTTTATCCTTTCACCAATCCCTCTTTTATTGGCTTAACTTGTTTCCTCTTATCCATCCTTTCATTTGCTGTCCTCTGATTTACGTTTCGACAACTAGCTTCTTTTAAATTGAAGTCAGCTCTGCCAAAGGCTGGATGTATTGGAAGTTAGCTTGGTTTCTTTCATCAGCTAAGTGGTGGAGGGTGTCCGAAATAGTTCAAAGGTTATTTATGTGAGCTGAGGTTGTAGATTCTGATAAGAAGAGATAGGCTGTGTGTCTTCAAAGTGCTGACAGCCAGATAGCAGCACTGTTTGTGGGCAGTGTACATCAGGAAGTTCCTTTAACAGACCTCAGCGTGTACAGTGTGCGTATGCCAGTGGATGTTCACTTGTGTATGGGTGTGACAGAGCGAAAGAGGGGGACAAAAATTTTATGGCAAGGTGAGGAATGTAGGTGGAGTGGGAGTCAACCTCTAAATTGGCTTTGCCCTTGACCCTTATGTTCAGAGCTCGGTTTCCCTTCAACCACGTGAACTGCTGTGCTGAGCTGGGTCTCCAAAGGACATCTGCAGTGTTATAGTTCCCTCTCAGCAAATTCAACAAAAATGTCTTGTATAATTTAAGTTAAAACAAGCTTAAAGCTCAGTACTTCAGACAATCTTAATGATTTATAGTGCCTCTGGAAGAGCTGGCAAGGGCAAATTTGAAAACAAACTTGTATGAAGCAAAATGTAAACTTGGATCGCTTTTCATTTTAAAAAGTGAGTAGAGGTCATATTCATATTTTTAAATATTTGAATATTCACTAATATATTATTATATATTTTTTATTTTATTATTATTATTATTATTAGTAGTAGTAGTAGTAGTAGTATTTGTTTAACACTTTTGGCCACTAAATAATTAACTTGCATTTGTGTTCTATCATAGTTTTAATTATTTTAATATTAATGAAAATGTTCATTAGAATATTATTGTTTTACATATTTATTTTATTATTATTAATATTATTTGTTTAACATTTTTGCCCACTATATAATTAACTTACTTCCATTTGTGTTATTTTGTAGTTGTTATTATTATTATTATTATTATTATTTGTTTTGGCCACTACATAATTCACTTACTTTAAGTTGTGTTTTAACAGGATTTTAAGCTTTTAAATATTAATTTAAAGTTAATAAGAATATTTTATTGTTTTACATATTTATTTTAATATTAATAACATTTTTGGTTGCTACATAATTCATTTACTTCCATTTGTGTTATATTTTTGTTTTATTTATTTTAATGTTTTAATGATTTATTTTATTTATTAATAATATTAATTAATAATTAATAATATTATTTGGTTAACATTTTTGGTGACTATATAATTTGCTTCCATTTGTACCCTAAAAAATTTGAATTTGTATGTTGCTAAAAGACTATTCATATTTTTGTAATTTTGCAATGTGAACAAAATAATTTTTTAGAATTAAATGGTACTAGTGTTTGTAGTAATGCTTTTATTTATTTATTTATTTTTAATTATCATAAATATTTTTGTACAATATTTTTATTTAGATTTTTTTATTTATTATTATTATTATTATTATTATTATTATTATTATTGTTGTTGTTATTAATAATAATTTTATTTATTTATTTATTTATTTTTGTGGTCTTAAATATGACATTAATTACCATCAAAGATCTTTAAACACCAGCAATTGTATTAAACATCCGGCCAAGAACAGAGACAGAAATATAAAATATAAAAAATATATATATATATATATATATATATATATATATATATATATATATATATATATAAAAAAATGATGTTGATTTGCATCTTATACAGTATTCATGTTAAACCTGAACTTCTTTTGTTTAGGAAACTAATGAGCAGAAGCTCTACAAGATAGCAAATGAACTTCTGCAGACAGAAAAGGCTTATGTTGCACGACTCAACTTATTAGATAAGGTAAGTGCTCATTTTGTTTTTCATGAAGGCATTTTTGCTTTTGTTCATAGACTGACCAAACTCTTGCAACTTCCTTAATTTGAAACCAATACTGCAGCATTGTTGTTCAATATGGCAACCTGAACATGTTAAATATAGTAGTATGCATTGCACACAGACCATACATCATCTAACTCTGGCCCTGCAGGTGTTCTATACCAAGCTGTTAGAAGAGGCGAAAAAAGACACGTTCCCCATGGATGTAGTGAAAAACATCTTTTCCAACATCATTTCCATTCATACCTTCCACAGCCAGTTCCTTCTGCCCGACCTGGAAAAACGGATGGGAGAATGGTAAGACATTTACACTCTTTGCGAACAGAATTTTTGGTTTAATATGATCTTAATGCTCTGAGATTGTTCTCCAGGACGACAACACCTCGCATTGGGGACATCCTACAGAAACTCACGCCCTTTCTGAAGATGTACGCTGAATATGTGAGAAACTTTGATCATGCTATGGAGCTGCTGAAACTATGGACGGACCGATCGCCTCCATTTAAAGCCATCATTCTGGAAATCCAGGTAATCGTTGCTTAAATCGTTAACTTAAATGCAGTTTGTTACTCTTGAACACTGAGTGTTTTATTCAGTAGCCAGAAAACATTTAAAAAAAATTTAAACTGAGAATTATTTGAAAACAGAACATTTCTATTATTAAATAATATGGATGTTTGTACACTGCTGTTCAAAAGTTTGGGATCAGTAAGATTTTTAATGTTTTTTAAAGTTTCTTATGCTCATCGAGACTGCATTTATTTGATCAAAAATACAGAAAAAGTATAACATTGTGAAATATTATGATGTAAAATAAAGTGTTTCTATTTTAATACACATTAAAATTGAATTTATTCCTGAGATGCAAAGCTGAATTTTCAGCGTCATTACTCCAGTTTTAAGTGTCAGAAATCATTGTAATATGTTGATTTATTATCAATGTTGAAAACACTTGTGCTGCATAATATTTTGTTGGAATCTGTGATACTTTTTTTAGAATTCTTTAATAAATAAAAAGTTTAAAAGTTATTTAAAGGAAAAATCCTTTTTAACAATATAAACTACCGTTTAAATGTTTGTGGTCTGTAAAATTTATTCTTTCTTTTTTTTTTTTTTTGAAAGAAATTAATTTATTTTTAATACTTTGAATACTTTTAATACTTTTTTAATACTTTAATACTTTTATTGTGATTAAAAAAAGTGATAGCAAAGACATTGAAAAAAAAAGTGAAAGCAAAACATTGTTAGAAAAGATTTCTATGTTGAATAAACGCTATTCTTTTGTACTTTCTATTCATCAAAGAAACCCTAAAAAAAAAGTATCACCGGGTACCACAGTATCACAGCATATTAGAATGATTTCTGAAGGATCATGTGACACTGAAGACTGGAGTAATGATGCTGAAAATTCAGCTTTGCATCACAGGAATAAATTATATTTTAAAGTATATTAAAATAGAAACCATTATTTTATATTGTAATAACATTTTGCAAGATTGCAGATTTTTTCTGTATTTTTGATCAAATAAATGCAGTCTTGATAAGAGACTTCTTTAAAAAAAAAACATTACATGTCTTACTGATCCCAAACTTTTGAACAGCAGTGTAGATTTTAGTACTGACATAATGGAGAACTACCACAGATCATTTCAAAATAGCCACATTGCGGTCGATTTAAAGGAGAACTTACAACAATTTACAAATAATGTACTCCCCCCTTGTCATCCAAGATGTTCATGTCTTTCTTTCTTCAGCATTTTTCTCCATATAATGGACTGATATGGTGCTCCGATTTTGAACTTCCAAAATGCAGTTTAAATGCAGCTCAAATGATCCCAAATGCGGTTGTAAACAATCCCAGCCGAGGAAGAAGGTTCTTATCTAGCGTAATGATCAGTTATTTTAATTAAAATAATACAATTTATATAGTTTTTAATGCCAGACGCTCATCTTGTCTTACTCTGCCTGGACTGTTTTTGTTCCGGTTCATGACAGTTAGGGTATGTCGAAAAACTCCCATCTCATATCCTCAACTTCGAAATCTTCCTATATCGCTGTTTTGCCTTTTTTGTTAAGGGTGTTTGATCTTCTTTGCATGTTCATTTTGCAAAGACTGGGTCGGTACTTCTGCAGTGATGTAGGATGACTTTGAAATCATTTTTGAAGTTGAGGGAGAAAATACAATTGGAGTTTCGAGTCAGAATACACAGAGTTCAAGCAGAGCAAGACAATACAAGCGTTTGAGATTAAAAAGTATTTCAATTGTATTTTTTTTATGAAAATAACCAATCGTTTCGCTAGATAAGACCCTTCTTTCTCGGCTGGGATCGTTTACAACCGCATTTGGAATCGTTTGAAGCCGCATTTAAACTGCATTTTGGAAGTTCAAAATCGGGGCACCATAGCAGTTCATTATATGCAGAAAAATGCTGAAATGTTTTGATCAAAAAACAATTTCTTAATGACTGAGGAAAGAAAGACATGAACATCTTGGATGACAAGGGGGTGAGTACATTATATGTGAATTTTTGTTTTGGAAGTGGACTTCTCCTTTAATCAGCCTGGCTTATATATCGTTACTCTTTCTGGATGTATCTGTTTGTTTTTGCTTTCTTTAGTGTTTGTAGATTTACGTGTCTGTGTTTGTGTGTTTAGAGTCAAGAAGTGTGTGGAAGTCTGACGCTGCAGCACCACATGTTGGAGCCGGTTCAGAGAGTGCCACGATACGAGATGCTGCTCAAAGACTATCTCAAGAAACTTCCTCAGGATCACATAGACCGGCGGGATGCTGAAAGTGAGTTCAGGAGTGAACGGATTCCTAAAACAGAACTTAAACGTGACCTTTTCTAAATGTGAAATCTTTGTCTTTGCAGAGTCTTTAGAGATTATTGCCATGGCTGCCACTCATTCCAACACTGCCATTAGGAAAACAGTGAGTGTTCTTCCTCTGCTGTACGAATTAAAATGCTTTTTAATGCTTCTTGGCTGGTTATTTTCACTGTTTTCTGTCTCTTAGGAAAACCTTAAAAAATTGCTGGAGATTTATGAGATGCTGGGGGAGGAAGAGGACATTGTGAACCCCTCAAATGAGTTAATAAAAGAGGGTCATATTCTGAAACTGGCAGCCAGAAACACTTCAGCCATGGACAGATATCTCTTCCTGGTAAGGACGAGTGACTTTTGTCTATGCTGGTGATCATTTTAGCCATGTGTTATTCTAAATCTCTATTATTAACGTTTTCTCACAGTTCAACAACATGCTGCTGTACTGCGTTCCCAAGTTCAGCTTGGTGGGACAGAAGTTTACGGTTCGAACGCGTATCGGCATCGACGGCATGAAGGTGACAGAGACGTACAATGATGATTATCCTCACACCTTTCAGGTTTCTGGAAAGGAACGGACATTGGAGCTGCAGGCCAGGTATAGACTGGACCATCTGTGCTTGCATTTATAATGCATACTGTGTATTCTTCAATATTGGGTGTTTTTAATGCTTGCCTTATGGTAAATGGTTTTAATTGTTGCCTCATTACAGCTCTGAACATGATAAAGAAAGCTGGATAAAGGTAAAAATGAAATATCAACTGTTTTATTTGTTGATTATTGTCAAGTCATTTGAAGTCCCTTTTTAAAATTTCTTTATTTGTGTTTTAGGCATTCCAGGAAACAATACACATTTATCTACAGAAAAATGAAACCTTTAAGTCAGCATTCAAAGATGTGGAAGAAGTACCAGTCAGTGTAAGTGAAGTGAAGTTTAATATTCACCATTACTTATTATAAGATTTTATATATTATAATTTTAAAATATTGAATTCTTAAAAAAGTATTTAAATTAACAATTAAATGATAAATATTCAGTTATTTAAATTATTCAAATTACTGATTCAATTAAAATTATTTTAATTATTTAAAGTATTTAAAAAATATATATTTTATATTCAAATGAATAAAATTAAAGACAATATGATTATTTAATTATATACCATATTGTCTTATTTTATTTAATTTTATTTAATTATATATCAATCATTTAAGTACTGGTTTGTATGTGTATTATTCACCAGGACTATATTATAAGAGAATATTTTTAAAATATGTAATTATTTAAATATTCTTCTAATAAACCAATAAATTACAAATATTAAGTTATTTAAATTATTCAAATTACTGATTACATTAAAATTATTTATTAAAATCAATAAAATATGTAATTGTCTTCTTATAAGTGTAAAATTCACCAGGACTATATTAAATAAGAGAATTATAGAAAGAATATTTTAAATATTGAATTATTTAAATATTGTTTAATGGGCAATAAAATGACAAATTACTTATTAAATTAAAATTATTAATACTATTTATTATCAAAAATATTTAAATAAATAAAATATGTAATTTTTTAAATGAAAAAAAGACAACTAATTAGACAATATGGAATAAGAATTTTTATTTTGTGCTAAATTATTTTTCAGCTTATAAAAACTATTATTTGTAATATTTTATCATTTTTTTATTTATATATTAATATTTTTATTGTAAAGTTTTAATTTTTTCATTTAAATTTTTCTATATTTTAACAATTTAAAAAATGCTCATTTTTTATATAATTCTTTATTCTGTATCTTTATTCATTTGTTTATTTATTTATTAATTATTGAAAATATTTAAATCAATAAAGTATTTAATTATTTAAATTAATAAAATTAAAGACAATAATAAGACAATATAGAATAAGAACAAAAATAAGCAAGGTGAATTTTCATTTTATGCTAAATTATTTTTCATCTTTTAAAAACTATTATTTCGTATTTAAATTAATCAGTTACAGTTATTCAGTTATTTGTATATTAATTTAATTAATATTATATATTTTATTTAATTTTGCATCATGTCTCATTTCTATCACATAATGCACATATTTCTCAAGAGTATCAATTCATAGTACTCCAGATTTGATTGTTTTTATTGTTTACATTATTACATTATTTCTGTGTAGGATCTTAAGATATCAGAACTGGGCAAAAGAGCCCCTCGCTGGATCCGAGACAATGAAGTGACCATGTGCATGAGGTGCAAAGAGGCCTTTAATGCCTTAACGCGCAGGAGACATCACTGTCGGGCCTGTGGATACGTAAGCAGCAGCAAACCAAAAACATTGTGTTTTTCGCAGTTTTAAAACGCTTTTCATGTGCTAAAATGTCTATTATTTCTTTCAGGTGGTCTGCGGGAAGTGCTCCGACTACAAAGCTTCTCTGGAATATGATGGAAATAGGATGAACAAGGTGTGCAAAGACTGTTATTCCATCATGAGAGGCCATATAGATGGTGAGGAGAGGGAGGGCAAGAAGAAGGGCATTCTAGAGGTGAGTTTAGAATCATGTGACCTGGGAACTGCAATCCAAAATGTATCAATTACCACACACTGTACTGTCAGAAAAAAAGGACATCATACAACCTTTATATATATACAGTTACGGAAGAAAATACGACGTCCACGAACTGTTGTGGTGAATTCGCCAGCGGTAAGATCGGTCGGTAACACTTTGTAATAACGTGCAGTAATCAGTCATTAACAAACATTCAGTAATGCTTAACAGATCAGTTGATGGACGTTCATGAGTATACATAAAAAAATACAAATTTAAGTTTTATTTCTAACTAATTTACATGAACTAATGATCTGTTTAGCATCATGTTAATATCATTAATGAAGCTTATTATAAAGTGTTACCACTGGTACCCTGATGTTTTAACTTTATGGTTTGGTAACGCTTTAGAACAGGGAGCAAAGCTACAAAGTTGATTATGCAAATTATTTTTAAATAGTTTGTGAACAAATAGTTTAGCTTGTTCCCTGTTCTAAATTGTCTCTTTGTAAATCACTGAAGCAAACTGACTCTTGATGAAACGCTCTGGCTTATTACAAATACTGAAAAACTGAAACTTACCCTTATCTTTGAACTTCTTTTTGTTTTACTCACTTTCAGTGAATGTCAGATTCATATTTCACCTCAAAATGACAATAAAAAACAATAAATGACTTTTTTCAAAAATTAAATACAACCCTATTCTTATTGTATCCAGATATTTTGCTTTTTAGTTTGCATTTTTTGTTTGTTATTGTTATTCGTCAGGATGATTTTCATTACAATATGTATACAATATATTACAATATACAATACAATATATATATATATATATATATATATATATATATATATATATTTTTTTTTTTTTTTTTTTTTTTTTTTTTCTAAAAAAAAATTAAAATATTTTACATTTGTAACTATATATATATATATATATATATATATATATATATATATATATATATATATATATATCAAAAATATAAAAATTTCTAAATATTTTAAAATGCATATATATATATATATATATATATATATATATATATATATGTGTAGTTATACATTTTAAATATTTTAACACTTTAAAAATTAAACATTTAAAATATATATATATATATATATATATATATATATATATATATATATATATATATTTAAAATGTTTAATTTTAAATATATTAGGGTATATAATAAATATATAATAAATTAGAGAAATGCAGCAAATACATCAATAATTTGGATTTTTTGTTACATGATTCTTTAAGCAAATTATTTTTCTGGATTTTATTTCTGGAATGTGTCTGGATGTTTTACTATTTTTTTTTTATTTTTATTTTTAATGAATACTGAAATTGTAAATGAATAACAGAAACTGTCAAAAATAAATACACACATACATGTATATATTTAAGAAATTTATTTATATATATATATATATATATATATATATATATATATATATATATATATATATATATATATATATATATATATATATATTTAAATATTTCTTAAATATACATGTATGTGTGTATATATAAATATGCATAGTACACACACATTTATAAACACAGACCTTTATTTTTGATGTGATTAATCGATTTGTAAGCATTGACTATATTAGCTATATTACATATATTTCTTAAATGTATACATGCATGCATGTGTATTTATATATACATATAAACATACACGGTACAAGTGAACTAAAAGTTGAAGTGAAATATGACCCAGACAGGCTTGCCAGGCTTCTGCTTGACAGGCGTCATGAAATTCACGCTGTCATCTCATACAGGAGTGATAAAGCATTTATACTGCAGTGCTTAACGTCACTTCTTCTCCTCCACAGATTGAAGCAGCTCAGTTCTCGGGCAACAGTATCATGTGTGGCTTCCTGCAATACTGCGAGAAGAACAAGCCCTGGCAGAAAGTCTGGTGTGTCATTCCTCAGAAAGAAGCTCTAGTTCTCTACTTGTACGGAGCACCTCAGGTCAGTGCACGTCCTTTTTCTGTTCCTGCACAGCACTTCCCTTTACTAAACAAAGACTTACTGTCCACACAGGATGTCAAGGCCCAGTCAACGATTCCTCTGCTCGGCTACCAGGTGGATGACAGCCCGAGACCCACTGACCCTCCCGCGAGCTTCAGACTGTCTCAGTCTAAATCAGTCCACAGCTTTGCAGCAGAAAGCGAGGAACTGAAAAAGCGTTGGCTCAAAGTGATCCGTATGGCAGTGACGGGGGAGGTACCGGAATCGCCCGAAGAAAACCATTCTGCGGAAATCACAGAAGAGCCGAGCTCTAACGGCGTCTGAGCATAACAGAGCAAACTCTTGTTGAAGACTGTACTGATGTGGCAATGCTTTTGGTAGGAAAAGTGTTGACGCTCCCGCTTGCTGCGCCATCACTGCTGGTCCTAAAGTTCCATGTGGATTTGAACACATCCAGGATCTGGGGCTTTAAAGAACATGGATATCAGCTTATCAGACCCTTACCTGACAGATTTGAAGTTCACAATGGATGCAAACGGGGCACATGGAGGAACTAAGACATATATCATCACACCATACTACAGCTGACGTAGCACTGTTTTAAGCCTAATGTAAAAATTGTACATTTATAAGAACATTTACATGTTGTATGTATAGTATATTGAGGCAAAAATTCAGATGTGTTGAAAAAATGATTTGTATATGCAGGACATGAGCGCTTTTCAAAAGACAGGACTGCAAATAACTGCAAACATAAATTGCATTCAGATGCAAAATGCTCTGCATGCAACTCCATTATGGCCAGCAGACATGTTGTTGACGTTGTTGATCCTAGGTTGGGTTGCAGCGGTAAACTGGTATATCATGGTATTAAAATTGACAGTTTGCTTATCTATAGTATTGGGGGAAAAAATACAACCGGTCTGAGAATCTCAACCAGTGTTGCCAAGTTTCCTGCTCACTGGGGCTACTTTAACATTGTTGCTGCAGGAAAGCAAATTTTACCAGGGGAGCCCAGCTAAAAAAAAATGGGTATTTTATCCCCCAGAATGCGATTTTTACTAGGGGACCCCCACTGAAACATGATTGGGCTAGTTTTGAGTAGCAGTTGGACAGGGTGTTTTTTGTGAAAACCTGGCAACCCTATTTTTGGGCTAGTTTTAAGTTGCAATTGAGTGGGTTTTGTTGTGAAAACCTGGCAACCCTGGCATGACATGCAGAAACGTGAGAAAGAATTTTTTATATTTTTTACGCGATGACCTACTTCTGATTAGAAATATTAGAAAGTCTCAGCTTTCAAATTCTGTACGTTTTTTTTCAAAATCCAGAAAATAAATGCAGTTTTGGCGCTCTTTATTTTCAGTGTTGCCAAGTCCGTGGTTTTCCTGCAGAATTGGGATTTTTTTCAGTGTTGCCGCCGGTTGTTTTTTTATGTCCGTGGGGTTGGAGCAACCCAAACAACATGATATTTAGCCCCTGGAATGCAAATTTTACCAGGGGAACCTAGCCAAAAATGTGTTTTACCTCTCTCTGAATGTGATTTTTTTTTTTACCAGGGGACCCCCACCAAAACACAATTGGGCTAGTTTTGAGTAGCAGTTGGGCGGGTGCTGTTGTGAAAACCTGGCAACCCTGGTTTTGGGCTACTTTTTAGTAGCAATTGGGCAGATTTTCTTGTGAAAACCTTGGCACGACACATGCAGAAACGCTTTCAAATTCTGTCAATTTTTTAACAAAATCCAGACAACAAATGCCATTTTTGGCACTCTTTTTTTTCAGTGTTGCCAAGTCCGCGATTTTCCATGGGGAATTGGGCTACTTTAACGTGATAACGTGATATTTAGGCTCTGGAATGTGAATTTTACCAGGGGAACCTTGCCAAAAAAAGATGTATTTTATCCCTCTGAACACGATTTTTACCAGTGACCCCCACCGAAATGCGACTGGGCTAGTTTTAAGTAGCAATTCGGCGGATTTTCTTGTGAAAACCTGGCAACCCTGAAACACATGCAGAAAAATGTGATGCTGAAGCTTCACTAAATAGCTCAAATATTAGCTCTATTTAAGAAATAAGAAACAAACTCACAGCTTAAAAATTCTGTCAGTTTTATCTTGAAATCCAGATAATAAATGCTGTTTTGGCGATCTTTCAGTGTTGCCAGTTGGGCTATTTTAACACTGTTGCCTCGGGTTGTTTTTCATCCGCAGGTTGAAGCGACCCCAATAATCTGGTGATGTGGATTTTAGCAGGGGAATCCAGACAAAAAAAAAAATTTTATCCAGAAAATTTCATTTTACCCGCCAGAATGTGACTTTTACCGGGGGACTCCCATCGAAAGTAGCAGTTTTCAGTAGCAATTGGGCGGGTTTTCTCGTGAAAACTTGGCAACCCCGTCTCTGCATTTTTCACGTTTTTATGAAAACTACCTTATGTGCAGTTTGAACGTCGTTGTTGGGAAAATCTGTTTTGTTTGAGCGAGTAAGGTTGGTCTGTAGCAACTGAATTCATTTTACTCTTTAATGTTAACGTTTCCAATGAGAAGGTTTCCATGTTTAGTTTAACGTTACAACATCGTATGTTAGTTTGGATAATTTTTAGATTAAGAAAAACTGATGTGCAGCTAAAATATATTCAAATAAATAAACACGAAATCAAATATGGAATACCTGATACCGTAAAGCTATGAAACGGTTATCAAACTGCTAAAATGTCATACCGTTGCAACCCTCCTATGACAAGTATTAACTAACCCTAACCATTAACGGCAGTTCAGAATCAACAAGGAAACTGATCCTAGGAACATGTCGTTTAATCAAGTGAGCTTCGACGCCACCTTCTGGTTTGCAGTGCTTCAGCACATCATCTATGAATCTTTTGAAAGATTTAAAAGTCTGCTGTGTCTCCTATTAGTCCTCGAAACGAACAACAGCAGTCGAGATCATGTGAATAATGTCTCACTCACCATAAGCTGTCACTGTTCTCTCAAAGCACATTCAAATCACACATGAACAAAATTGTGGCTTTTGGTGTCAGTAGCTCAGCAGTCAATTCCATTGATGATCAAAGATGGACAGTGTGTGATTCATCAGCTCTAATCATGATAATAGATTCAGTATTTAGTGAAACAACTGGTTGTAAATTAAATTTGTGTAATAGCTTCAGTAATGGACCTTTTATTCGTAAGCAGTCAGTTGACAAATGGGGGACGGGTGTGAGAAGGTTTTGTTTTGTGTAATTACTGTGGGCAGCACAATCACACTCAGTAGGCCCGCTGGAGCAGGGACACATGTATATGTTCTTTAAATACTGTAATTATAATTTTATTATTTAAGATAATTTATAGAGGAAATGCATGATTTTACATAGCACAAAATTACATTTTCAGTCTCTCAGCCATCATTCATTCCTTTGTATTTAAGAAATAAGCATGTTCATGTATTTCGTTCCTGTGCAGCCTACAGCTGCGTATTCTTAGCATTAATGAAAATTAATTTGGCTTGACTTGTCACCTCAATGTTGTGTTACAGGCCTACTTTCATGCATTAATCTTAAGCTAAATTTTTATTTGGTTTGACGTTTCTGGGAAACTCGAACAATTCAAAAACTACTTGACCTTGAAACATATCATGGCTATTAAATGTAGTCATATTTTTGTCCTCATCAACCAGTTGTTGATTCCACAGTCCATATTTTCAGAACAGGATGTGCCTAGGACATTTATAAATGTAGTTACGCACACTTTAACTAAGGAAGCAACTAGGTTGGTATATTAAACGTGAGTTTCTGTATTAAAACGTGGATGTGTGCTCATTATTGCCATTTGAAACAATCCTTACCATGCAATCTGAATGTAGTCTGCTGGTTCTCCCAGAATCTCTTCCACAGTAAAGCTACATCAGCTATCAAAACTGAGACAGACCCTGTTTTATACATACAAATGAAACTGAAGATTACGCACTTTACTGTCTTCTATAAAGTGTACCTTGTACAATAAAACAAGATTATTCTACAATGGTTTTGTGCCTCTGCTCTTCACTATACTACCTTTCTGGGCCTTGAATGTGTCAGTTGCATTGCTGTCTATGCAGGGTCAGAAAGCTCTTGGATTTTTGGATCAAAAATGTCTTCATTTGTGTTGCAAAGATGAGTGAAGGTCTCATGGGTTTGGAACGACATGAATAATTAATGACAGAATTTTAATTTTTGTGTAATCTATCCCTTAAACAAACATACTTCGTCATGGAAAAAAAAAACAGAAACAACCAAACTGTCTGTTTAGAAAACCATTTATTAACCACATTAGAAAAAAGGCAGATATCCAATAGAGAGAGCTTCAGAGCAAGAAAATTTAATGTGTTGATGTAATCAAAACTGCAATAAGCAATTGTAATTCAAAAGAGTCATGTTTTGCACTATTTGAGGGAATATACATGTATGTGAATGTTCAGCCTTTGGCGTGATGCACGAGGCCTCGGATCCTGCGCGTCAGGGCCTGGATGAAGGTGTGACGGGAGCGGGTTTTGCTATATAGGCCCTCCACCTCTAGCAGTTTCCTCTGTAACGGCTCATTGAAGCTGTTCGCCACGTCACTCTGCAACTACACACAAGAAAAGTGTCAAAAAATAAGACTTTTCTGATGTTTTTGAAAGAAGTCTCTTATGTTGACCAAAGCTGTATTTGTTTTTTCCCTAATAGAATGCGTTTTAAAATTCTAATTTAATCCTGTGATGGCAAACCATTACTCCAGTCTTTAATGTCACATGATCCTTCAGAAATCAATCTAATATATCAATCTAATATGTGACCCTGGACCACAAAACCAGTCTTAGGTAGCACAGGTATATTTGTAGCAATAGTCAACAATACATAGTATGGGTCAAAATTATCGATTTTTCTTTTGTGCCAAAAATCAGTAGAATATTAAGTAAAGATCAGGTTCCATTAAGATATTTTGTCAATTTCCTACCATAAATATATCAAAACTTCATTTTTAATTAGTAGTATGCATTCCTAAGAAATTCATTTGGACATTTTTAAAGTTGATTTTCTCAATATTTTGAAATCTCAGATTCCAGATTTTCAAATAGTTGTATCTCAGCCAAATATTGTCCTATCCTAACAAACTTTTATTGACCCTTTTGACTGGTTTTTATGGTTATAGTGTCACATACTGTATATGCTTTTCTCATTATCAGTGCTGGAAAGAGTTGGGCTGCTGACTTTTTTTTTTTTTCCTGTGAAAACCATGATACATTTTTTCAGGATTTTTTGATAAATACAATGTTCAAATGAACACCATCTGTGAAACAGAAATCTGAATGTAATGTATTCTTGCTGAAAAAAGTATTACAAAAAAAAAAAAAAAAGAAAAAGAAAAGAAATTGACCCCAAACGGCCAGAATTATAAAAAGAAAACGTGGGGACAAAAAAAAAAAAAAAAAAGAAAAAAAAGTTTTATTTTTTCCCAAATTACTTTGGGTAATTTTTTTTTCAAATTACATTTTATTTTTTCTGGATTCTGGATCCGATTTAAATTTTTTTAGACTGTTTTAATGGTTAAATAAAAAAATAATAATAAGCATGTCTAACTAATTGAAATCATGAAACTTACACAATTTAACAGCAATTTTATGATATATATATATATTTATATTTAAATAATATATAATATTTATTTATTTACATATATATTTATTTTATATATATAATATAATATAATATAATATAATATATATATATATATATATATATATATATATATATATATATATATATATATATATATATTATATATATATATATATATTTTATTTTTTTTTTTTTTTCCCCTCAGAAATACTGTGTTGTGTTTTCTGGTAAATAAATTCTGGTACATAATTTTTCTGGTAAATATTCCTTTAAAATGCATTCATTAATTTTATTAGTAGTAGTAGTACTGTTACACTGTGTAATATATTTCTGTCACAGTTTTTTCAATCAAACTTTTATTTTGACGGGTTGCTGTGAAGACCTTGATTTACATGTACCGGCCTGCTTTAGATTTATTCATCCAGAATTTGGGGAATTCCATGACATTCCGCGTTATACAGTAAATTCCATTTTTATGGACTGGTTTCCTTATTGCATCGTGAAAATCATAGGGCCTTACATGAAGCAAAGCAAAAAAGAAACATATCTGCAACGTACCTGTTCAAGATCTTGCTGGCTCACTCTTGACACGCTTAAACCTCGGCTGCCACTAGGATCTAGACAAAAAGCAATAAATGAGTCTCTCAAGCAGTTAAAACAACCTAAAACTGATAGAGCTTTGAAAAACACTAGATTGAGAGACAGCTGACCTCTGTAACCTGGCAAAAGTGAGTCTTTGGGGTCGGTGGGAGTGCAGTACAGCAAGTAGAACTCTAGGTGGCGCCAAATCACGAACAGGCATGTCTCAATGATATCTTAAGAGAAATGTTAAGAAAAAATATGCAACTGTTTCCAACTTTCAGATTGTAATTGTGAAAAAAAAGCTATTTTAAAAAGCAAGTTAGATCATCTCTTGATTTCTCAAGCAATCTCTGTATGTTAGGATACAAGAGCAGAGGGCGAGAAGCTTGGCTCGGTTGTTGACCAGCTGGACGAGTCGGCGCTTGGCAAGGACGTTTCTCTGCACTGATGAGATCTTTTCCACTCCACCAGAACCAGATACCAGACCCTGGCACAGCTTTGTACACAAAAAGACAATTTAAGCATCTAAATGAAACAAGCACTACTACTGCAACACCACAAACGTTCTCTGTGTTTGCAGATGTACCTCCTTCAGTTCCTCGGGGGGAAGCTGCTCTACTCGCTCCAGTTTGTTCAGGCTCTGTCTGTGGCTGTCATGATATCGGAAGAAGTCAGTGGCGCTGTTCTTCAGCAGGAGCAGAACCAATCCCAGACTGGGCACCCGCGCGGAGGGAACGGCCACATCTGATGCAACACGATCACATACAGAGTTAGGTTACAGAAGCCAGACAGTGCTTTCGCAACATAGACAGGTGCTAGATGATCACAAAGACTGACCTGCTGGTTCACTTGCTGACGGGCTGAACAGGCAGAGAGTAAACTGGGCTTCAGCTGAGCTCTGCAGCAGTAGCGTCTGGCAGTACTCCATAATATTGGCACAAATCTGAGAAATCACATAATTCATATAATCAAGGCTGGAATAAACTACTCAACTTATACTCAGATTTGTGCCCTGATTTCAGTCCAGTGGTGTTGACAGTAGCTGCATAAAAATGACTGCCTGTGTATCATGGTGTATTATGGGCAAACACTTTAATTTGTAACTTTAGACTTTTTGACCTTTTTTCAAACATCAAACATGCTCAATAATTTAAGCTACAGTAATACAATTATTAAGAACAGTGCTATTTTAGTATTATTGATATATCATAGTTTATTCATTTTTTGAATTGGTTTTTATTTTTATATACACAATTAAAAAAAAAAGAAAAAGAATTTATATACACAATTTAAAATGACTACTACTATAAGTGAACTACTATAAGTTTTATTTTACCTTTAAATAAAATTAACTAGAAAGTTCTTAATTTTTATTTCAGTTTTAGTTACCTTAATTTCAGTACCTGAAGTTAAACAAAAAAAAAAAAAAAAAAAAAAATGACAAATGATGCCTAGGCAACTAGCTTAACATTCATGGTTTTAGTTTTAATTTTAGAACAAAATTTTAGTTAAATGTTTTTACTACATTTTCCTTAATATTTATTAAATATTTTATATATATTATATACACATACATACATACATACACACACGTTTATTTATTTTGTTTATATATATGATTTATATATTAATAAAATAATATATATAATATTAATAATAAATATATATAATAAAATATATTATATATATATAGAGAGAGAGAGAGAGAGAGAGAGAGAGAGAGAGATTTTTTTTAAGGAAACAGTCATTTTTTTACTATATTTTTCTTCATATTTATTCAATATTTTCAACATTTGTGCTAGGATGAAACCAATCTTCTGTTTTAGTTTTAATTTTAGAACTAAATTTCTGTTAATTTTTTTACTATATTATCCTTAATATTTATTCAATATTTTCATCATCTGTCATACATCTAACACCGAAGCACAATGTTTCACAATGTGAGAGTTTGTGGTGTCCAGAAGTTTATCGATGCCCAGTTTGTCTCTGTAACCATTTACAAAGCTGCCAATTGTGTGATCCCTAGTGTTTTAAAGTCTGTTCAGATTTTAAAAGTAGTGTTTTATAGCTAAAGATAGTAACACCTGTTGCATGGCAACCTCCATTTCCTCTCTCTTTTCTGCAAGGTCGCCTGGTGAGACGGACTCCTCAATCTGCTTCAGGTAGCGAGCGCGATCGGTTCCCACCAGCCGCACCAGCAGAGACAACGACTGACGCTGAAGGAGGGATAAAGAAGAAACATCACTAATTTTGCAAACTTTATACATCACCGTACATTTATAGAACTGACAGTACTGATGTCATTATAATAACCTGTGATTAGTCTGATGTCTTGCATTTAACCATTTATAGTCACCTAACCATTCCTAAAAATAAGCTTTTGCAGACTTTCTATATTTCACCTGGAATCTGCCAATGTGTCCCTGTAATTCCATCAGGGCGGCACTGTTGATTTCCTGTCCAATCTCAAGGGCTCCTGAAACACAAAAATTGAGATGCACAGTATTAGATCTCCATCAGTATGTAGAGCATTTGAGCAGCTGTGGTGTGTCTGTACCTGGCAGTGCAGTCTTGCTGATGATGGCAGTGAGGAGAGAGAGCTCCTGTAGTGCACCCATACTCATATCCTGGCCATGCAGGATGGACTGAATCACATCAGAGTGAACGATGAGCCACTGAAGCACCTATTAAATCAACACACACAGATTACATCAATCAACTGTATGCTGATGTCTAAAATATATCTTAAGATAATATAATACAATACAATATAATAATTATTTTTAGAACATGGAAGTATTCATTTAGTTTTAATAAATTTTTCTCATTTATATCATTTTATTTTTTTTTCCTCTAATTTGTTATAACTATTTAATGTTCATAAAATATTTTATTAAAAAAAAAAAAATAAAAAAAAAATAACCTTCTATTTCTTGATATATAGTCTTGGCAAAAAGTTATTTAAACTGGATTTCTGAAATGTTTTTGAAAATTTTGTAATACTTGAAAATGTATAAATAAAGCAAGGAAAAAAAAAAAATAAATAACCTTCTAAAAAGTTGGTTAGATAGTCAAAGAATTTTCGCCAAAACAGAAATAAATTACATTTTAAAATATATAAAAATAGAAAATATTTAAAAATTATTTTTAATTGTAATAATAATAATAATAATAATAATAATAATAATAAACAATATTGATGTAAATTTGTAAAATTAATGTAATGATCAAATAAATGCAGCCTTAATGAGCACAAAGGACTTCTTTCAAAAACAATGAAAAAACTTGCTGACCGCCAAACTTGTAAATAAAAAAGTGTAAATAAACTTAAAATAAACTTCATAAATAAATAAACTTTTTCCGAGAGCTTTTAATTTTCTCATTTATTTTATTTAATTTTTTCCCTCTAATTTGTTATATTTAATGTTCATGAAATATTTTATTTTTTTAAAAAATGAAAAAAAAAAAAAAAAAAAAGAAAAGAAAAAGTTGGTCAGATATTCAAAAAAATTTTTTGCCAAAACAGAAATAAATTATATTTTAAAATATATAAAAATAGAAAATAATTATTTTCAATTGTAATAATATTTTACAATATGCAGCCTTAATGAGAACAAGAGACTTCCTTCAAAAACAAACAAACTTGCCAACCCCAAAACTTCTTAACAATAGTTTAAATAAACTTTCTTTATCTGAGAACTTTCTGACCCTGCACAGACAGCAACACAACTGACACGTTCAAGAAATGTTTGGATGGTTGAATGGTTGAAATGCTTTGTGCACAAAACAATTCTCATAGCTTAATAAAATTACGGTTGAACCACTGATGTCACATGGACTATAGTAACAATGTCCTTACAACTGCGTAGTTGCGCTGCCGTCTATGCATAGTCTCTCCGAAAGGAGCTCTCAGATTTGATCAAAAATATCTTTATTTATGCTCTGAAGATCTTACAGATTTGGAACGACAAGATGGTGAGTAATTAATGACAGAATTTTCATTTTTGGGTGAACTATCCCTTTAAGTATGCCTTAAGATGTAGCACTACATACAAGTATGTGCTTTCCTAATAACTAGTGAAACTTGAGTAGTATATAGCAGAGATTTGCGAATTTGGAATCAGCCTGTTTAAGAAGAAGCATTTCAGAGATGTTTAAGTACCTGTGCCGCCCCCTGCTGGTGCTGCGTGGTGGTGGAGGTCAAGATGACCTGCATCAGTCTGAGAGTAGGCAGCAGGATCTGTCTGTATCGCTCTAGAGGACTAGGAATAAACCCTGATGGATCTCTCTGGCCAAACACTCTGCAAAAGAGATGCAGAGAGTAAGTATAAAAAAACAAATGTCTTTCACTCATGTCATCTTAGTCTCTATATTACAGAGTACAAACCTGAGTGCGTCATTCTGAGGCAGCATGTGAAAGACCTGACACTCCACCAGCTGACCAACCAGCCCACAGCGCAGGAGCTCCATCGCACCCTGTGCTGTCTTAGCCACACGGGTCAGCAACGCCATTTTGGACTCGTAGATGTACAGTGGTTTGAGCAGTGGAGGCTGAGGTGTGAGCAGAGTTTGCAAAGCGACGTCGTCCTGTCTTAAGCTCTCCACCAGCACACGCAGGTACCCGCTGTTACACAGGTACACCAGCCACTGGGACTGTCTGTCTATAGACAACACCCGGTCCAACACTGCCAGAGCAAGCATCTGGAAAAGAGATCATGTCCTGAACTCAATAGGCATTTGGAGGTCTCTCGTTTCTCAATAACTTAGTAAGATGATGTTGACTTGTTTGCTCTTACCCTGCCAATCTCATGGCCATCACAAGCGTCTCTGCACACCACCTCCATGAGCGCAGTGCCGTAGCTCTCGATGATGGCCAGGTTCTCTCTCTGCAGCTTCGAGAAACAATCCTCAGGGGCAGTCAAACGTTCCCACATGGAGTTACCTGTAAATTCAGCATTATAATATTTGCATATATTTTTTTCATATATTAGTATATACACTACATAATATCATTATGTAATGTTTTTTTAAAGAAGACTCTTATGCTCAACAAGGCTGCATTTATTTGATCAAAAACACAGAAAAAAAACTAAATGTTATTACAATATAAAATAATGGTTTTTATTTTAATATACTTTAAAATATAATTTATTCCTGTGATGCAAAGCTGAATTTTCGTAAGCAATTACTCCAGTCTTAAGTGTCACATGACCCTTCAGAAATCATTCTAATATTCCGATTTATTATTATAAATATCTATGTTGGCAACAGTTGTGCTGCCAAATATTTTTTTTAGAACCTGTGACATTTTGTCAGGATTCTTTGATAAATAAAAAGTTAAAAAGAACAGCATTTATTTAAACAATTTTGAATAAATGTATAATTTATTCTAACAATATAAGTCTTTGCTATCATTTTTAATCAATTTAACACATCCTTGCTGCATTAAAGTATTAATTTCTTTTACTGACTCCAAACTTTTGAACCATAGTTTATATTGTTAGAAAAGATTTCTATTTTAAATAATTGCTGTTCTTTTTAAATTTTGGATTCTTTCAATAAAAATAAGTATTACAGGTTCCAAAAAATATTAAGCAGCACAACTGTTTTTAACAGTGATAATAATTCAGCACATTAGAATCATTTCTGAAGGATCATGTGACACTGAAGACTGGAGTGATGATGCTGAAAATTCAGCTTTGCATCACAGGAATAATTTTTTTAAATGTATATTTTAATGTTATTTTACATTGCAGTAATATTACACAATATTACATATCTTTCTGTATTTTTATCCGAATAAACACACCCTTGATGATTATAAAAAAAAACAAAAAAAACATTAAAAATCATACTGATCCCAAACAGTTGAAGGGCAGTATATATTAGAATCCTAAATATCATATGCAATCAAACAGTAAAATGTTATTAAACATTCTAGTATATATATCCATGAAAAATATAGGTAATGTTGCTAAAATCTTTCCAAAATTACACTGCAGCATGAAGGCTTAAAATTTCCAAAATGCTATCTAGGAAAGTATGTGAATGAAATAACATTTTGCCCTTGCTTTATCATATCTGTGTTTCTATACCTGTCTGGAGTGTCTCTGGCTCCTCAGGTTTCTGAGCAATTTGCAGGTAGTAGAGCAGAGCGCCATAAAGGTGAGCCCGCAGACGTTGGAAACCTCCACCTTCATGTAAACAAATACCAGAGAGTAAAACAAGAAGTTCAACCGTTTAACCTCTAACATGGTGGAATTAATTTACCCAGGTTAGCCGATTAGTCAACCCTGAAAATGTAACCCTTCTAACCTGTGCACAAGATAAAATCCAGTAGCTTCCTCAGGATGAGGTGGAGGGCGGAGTTAGCAATAGAAGCAAATCCTGATCCAGATCCACCCTCTGACCCCGCCCCCTGCTGCTCAGACAGCACTGATTGGCTGAGGTGTGCTGTTAATGTGAAGACCGCCCCGGCTACAATTGGCATCAATTCACCAGCAGCATCTTCTGACAACACCTAGAGGAAAGAGAGAAGCGAGTCAAAATGCTGTTCCTCATTCATGCTAAATGCAAAAACAAGCACACGTCTTTCCTATTAGGTTTACTACCTTGTCATGCAGATCCAACAGCAGGTCTCTGATGATCAGCTGGCGCTGGTCGGCTGGGATAAGCTCTGAAGGACAGGCCGTGAGGATAGTCTCCACCAGACTCCTCCAGCTCTGCAGAGCGTGACGCTTGGCACTGAGACTACGCCGCACGCGGTTCCTCTCCACCACCTGTTGCAGGATTGAGTTCACCTCCTGATACCGACAAAGACAATTAAAAAAAATATATCACATATACAGTTGAGGTCAAAAGTTTGCATGCAACTTGCAGAATCTGCAAAATGTTAATTATTTTACCAAAATAAGAAGGACCATTCAAAATGAATGCTATTTTTTATTTAGTACTGGCCTAAATAAGATATTTCACATAAAATTCTCTGTTCTTCATAAAAATCCTTTAGGTCCCACAAATTATGTGGTTAATCAGCATTTTTGTGTATTTGAACCCTTTCCAACAATGACTGTATGATTCTGAGATCCATCTTTTCACATTGAGGACAAATGAGGGACTCATATGCAACTATTACAGAAGGTTCAAACGCTCAGCGATGCTCCAGAAGGAAAAACAATGCAATTAAGAGCCGGAGGTGAAAACTTTTGAACAGAATGAAGATGTGTACATATTTTTTTATTTTGCCTAAATATCTTTTTTTTTTTATTTAGTACTGCCCTTCCGAAGCTACAGAAGATATTTACATGTTTCCCAGAAGACAAAATAAGTTAAATTTACCCTAAACTTCAAATTCAAAAAGTTTTCATACCCCAGCTCTTAATGCATCAGGCAGTTTAACTGTTCAGGACAATCAAGGGACTCATGAACAACTATCACTAAACAAAAACCAAAAAAAAAAAAAAATATGTTGATGTCATTTTTAAAAATGTCATTTTTATAAATTCAACTATTATTTTCTCTTGTGGACAATATGTAAACATCTAATTCAGGTCAGTACTAAATAAAAAATAATGTGCATTTTGTATGATCCCTCTTATTTTGGTAAAAAAAAAAAAAAAAAAAAACATTTTGCAAATTCTGCAAGGTGTATGTACACTTTTGACGTCACAATCAATCAAAACAATCAGCGCCATTATAAAAATTGTAATGCTTGCCTACAAATATCAGAGACACACTCACCTCCAACAGCAGTGGTCTTTGCCCAATGGCCGCCATGCCCTGCAGTGCATTGATCTCTGCAACTAAAACTCGATGGAGCAACTGAAAACATGATCAATCAGTAAAAATATTAATTGTATATTTACAACAAATAAATGGCAGTGTAAGGTCTAATGCATGAGGGAAATCAGTGAGACATTTACGTACCTTGACGTTGCAGACCGTGTGTCCCTGCTCATTGACGTGTTCACAGTTGGTGATGACCTGCTCAATCTGAGCACGCTCGAAGAAGTCCAGTTGCAGAAGCTCTGGGGCCTCCTGACTGAAGTCTATGGCATCCAAAACACTCAGCAGCCTCCTGCGAACTAAAAGATCAATGGGTGATTAACTAATTGTACTCAAATCAGATGGCTCCTGCCTTTCTAAATGGTCAGGACAAACTGAAATGTAACTAGGCTTTCTCTTACCTTTGGAGACGGTGCCGAAATGCAGGAAACCGCTGACTGATCTACTCTCCTCTTCCATGCCTGTCTCTCCATCTGCTGTAAGACAGATACAATTGCATTTACTTCAATGTGGCTGGCTGGTCATCGTGAGGAACTCTGGGTGTGTGTATTACCGGTATGTAAAGTGTGTGGCTGGTCATCGAGGAGGAGGTTGAGCAGTCTCTGTGTGTGAGAGCGCTGACGGTTCAGTGAGGTCACTCTGAGCTCGATGGCTGCAGTCTTCATCAGCCAAGACATCTGAGACAGAGCAGCGATCTCATTCTCTGTGGGACATAAAGATGGAAGCAATCAAAGGGATATATTTTAAAATGTAATTTAATTGTGATGGCAAAGCTGAATTTGCAGCATCATTACTCCAGTCTTCAGTGTCACCTGATCCTTCAGAAATGATTCTAATATGCTGATTTGCCATTACATCCCACTAGATGTTGACACACTAGTCTGTCAAACTCAGAGAATGCAGACAGGCAGCATACCTGGTAGAATGAAAGGCAGGTGCTGCAGATGAGAAAACAGGAAGTCCTGACTGGTCCTGAGGTATCGCATAGTGGGTCCAGAAGTGTCAGGACAAGCGCACAGCTGATAGATCACCTGGTACGTAGACAAACACACACACAGACACAAAATATATACTTTTAACATGACATAAATGGCATTACAATGTCCAAGTGTAAATTAGTTCAAGTGTGTGTACCTGGTAGCAGAGTTCAGCTAGTTGAGGGGCCTGTTTGGTGAGCACAGGTCCGGAGCGCCACTCACTTCCTCTCTGGAGTAGACTGAGGATTGCGTGCAGGCAGCTCCGTGGACAGCCAAGAACACCTTGTAGTAGTCACAAGACCAAACTGTTTCATGCATAGCATGGTACACATAAGAGTCCTAAATTTGAGTTTGAACCATGTTGAGATTTTACCTGGGTCCTGCAGGTTAGTAGAGGAAACTGGCTTCTTCACTTCATAGCCCAGCAGATACAAGCCCAGGTTGGGGCCTTTTAGCTCCAGAGAGGTGATCAGAAGGTTCAGGATGTGGATTTTGGTTTCATGATGAATTCTAGCCACCCGTTTCTCAGGGTCTGAATCTGAACCAATAAAATAAAATGGATCTTAGATGCTGCTTTAAACTATTCATAAATGATACATGGCCATTTTCAGGTTAAGCACTCACCATCTGTGGCCACCAACTCCTGAGCTTCCTCACTGTCCAGACACTCCACAAAACCAGCCATCAGCTTCTCACTCACCGCCTGCTCATTACAAAACAGTTCTGTCATATTTAAAGCAATTCTAATTTATTTTATCATCTATAACAATGCAAGGTATCTTACCTGATCATGAGTGAAGTCTCCAACCAGTCTGGCCTGTATGTTTGGGTAGCGAGCGATGCGGCGGAGAATCTTGGCACTCTGGAAAGCAGCATCAGGGTTCGAGCTGCTATGGTACAGGTACCTATGAAGGCCAGACAAGCAAAATCAGCCCATGTGTTGCTGAATTAGACACACATTAAAGCATTTCTGACATGATTTGCTGGGAGCAACATATGCTGGATATATTCAGATGAGGTCAAAAGTTTACATACACCTTGTAGAATCTGCAAAATGTTAGTTATTTTAACAAAAATAAGAGGGATCATACAAAATTCATGCTATTTTTTATTTAGTACTGACCTAAATAAGATATTTCACATGAAAGACATTTACATATAGTCTGCAAGAGAAAATAATAGTTAAATTTATAAAAATGTCCCCGTTCGAAAATTTTACATACGCTTGATTCTTAATACTGTGTTGTTACTTAAATGATCCACCGCTGTGTTTTTTTTTGTTTAGTGATTGTTGTTCATGAGTCCCTTGTTTGTCCTGAACAGTTAAACTGTCTGCTGTTCTTCAGAAAAATCCTTCAGGTCCCACAGATCCTTTGGTTTTTCAGCTTTTTCTAACAAAGACTGACCCGGGGGGTGAAAACTTTTGAACAGAATGAAGATGTGTACAGAAACTACAGAAGATACCTACATGTTTCCCAGAAGACAAAATGAGTTAAATTTACCCTGACTGTCAAATTCAAAAAGTTTTCACCCCGGCTCTTAATGCATTGTGTTTCCTTCTGGAGCATCAGTGAGCATTTGAACCTTCTGTAATAGTTGCAGGAGTCAGTTGTCCTCTGTGTAAAAAGATGGATCTCACAATCATGCAGTCATTGTTGGAAAGGGTTGAAATACACAAAAATGCTGAAAAACCAAAGAATTTGTGGGACCTCAAGGATTTTTTTCTGAAGAACAGCGGGTAGTTTAACTGTTTAGGACAAACAAGTAAAAACAACTTTTGAATAGGGTCATTTTTATAAATTCAACTATTATTTTCTCTTGTGGACTATATGTGAATATCTTTTATGTGAAATATCTTATTCAGGTCAGTACTAAATAAAAAATAACATGCATTTTGTATGATCCCTCTTATTTTGATAAAATAACTGTCCTTTTGCAAATTCTGCAAGGCGTATGTAAATTTTTGACTTTAACTGTATGTACGTAAGGAAGCAGACCTGGCGATGTTGGTGATGTGATCAGCTCGTCTGCTCTGAGCACTGACACCCTGCAGGAGCTGCTCCACAGGAGAAACAAGCAGAGATGTCTGACTTTCTCTCAGTAGATCCATAAAGGTCACCTCCTTCTGTAAAGCCAGCTCCAACAAACACAGACAGTGCAGCACTGCTGACTCCAACTGCTTCTTACCTACAACAACAGCACCAGCATAGTGTAAAGAACAAATACACTCATCCATACTGATGCATATCCAGAAATATAAGAAACATCTCTCATACTGACCAGGAAAGGGAGCATAGGTGTCTAGCTGGCGAGCGCCCTCCTCCAGCAGGCTGAGGCAGAGAGAGAGCGTTGGCGAGTCATTCAGCAGGTGAAACATCAGGCTGTGCCCTGGAGGCTTATGGGCCGGCACTTGCTCTCCCTGAAGTTCCACCATTTCCTGCAGGAAGTCCGCTGGCTGCGGCTCATACTCTCGTAGAAGTTTGTGAAACACCTCTAGCACTGCTTCAGCTACCTCCCACTACACAGAATTAAATTTAAACAGTCAATAAAGATACAAGACCATAAATGCAAGCGAGATTGAGATAAGAGATATGTTAAGTCTAACAGGCTGCAGCAAACCTTTTCTGCTGGCCGCCGATATGCACGTGTGGGGAAGGCCAGAAACACAGAGTCACGCAGGAAGTCAAGATAAGGCTGAAAGCCTGGCGCACGCAGTCCTGCTCCAAGATTCACTGGAAGAGCACTCTCTACCAGAGTACTGATCAGATGACAAAAGGCCCTTGTGAGAGGATACTCCTCACAGCTCGATTCGATCTCATTCAGCTCCACCTGTTAAAGCAAATTAAATTAGTGCCACAATAAAAGCACAAATAAATACTCAATAGGGCTGCATAAATAACCAAAACAGAAACGTAAGCATGATATGGCTTAGTGCCATTATTATCAAATTGCAAAGGTTGAGGTGTAATTGACTAGATATAAACAAGCAGCTCATGATGCAATGTTTTCAGTGCCTCAGAGCAGCTACGTTTATAGTATACAGTTCATTTTTATTTTCTTTCTTTCAGTTCATAATGTACATCTGAGAACACAACATGCAATAATCATCCTTGTAACTTGTAATAAAAAGTGCTAGCTGTTGTCAACAAAAAAAAAGCTTTAAGGGCTCTTTAAGGGCTTTTTCACCAAAAAAAACTTAATGGTTTAATGTTTAAAAATGAAGAAATTAAGACAGACAAAAATATTAGTATTGTAATTTTACAACTGTACTATACAATTTTTTTTTCGTGTATATTTGATATTTTATTTTAATTAGTTTAAAGGGTTATTTCACCCAAACATGAAAATTCTGTCATTAATTACTCACCCTCATGTCACATGGACTGTTTTAACAATGTCCTTACTACCTTTCTGGACATTAAACCTGGAAGGACCCTTGCTGTCTATGAAGGATCAGAAAGCTCTCGGATTTCATCAAAAATATCTTAATTTGTGTTCCGAAGATGAACGAAGATCTTACGGGTTTGGAACGACACGAGGGTGAGTAATTCATGACAGAATTTTCATTTTTGGTTGAATTAACCCTTTAATATTTCACTTAGTAATAATATTATTATTATTATAATTATAACTATTATTATTGATTTTTTTTTCCATTTTGTCATTTGGGGGAAATTGCAAAGCCCTACGAATAAGCAAATCAAATGTGTATAAGAAAATAAAAGATTTTATTTAATAATATTTTATATATATATAAAAAAAAAAAAAAAAAAACAGAATTAACCTCAATCCCAGCAGCCTGTCTCTGTCCAGGGGCTTTCACAGTTTGTAGGATCTGAGAAGAAAAACCATAATGATCATTATTATAATAAAGTCAACTCAACTCAAACAGGCACTGAAGTTGGAAAAATACACTATTTCCTGTGAAAGTTAGTACAGCTAACTCAATTTAAACTTTTATTCTTCTACTGTGGCTTAGTTTGGCATTATAGGATTAAGTTTTAGCCAACCTGTGTGTACTCCAGCGATTGCCAGAGGGAGGCAGCAATCTCGGGAGATTTGCCAAAGGCAGCAAGAACATGCATGACTTGAGCTTTCAGCACGGGTTGAACGCTGCACTGCAACAATCCCAGCATCACCACCACAGGTGTCCACTGAGGGTGTTCACAAAGAGCCAGACGCGCATTCTCACTCTGAAAAAATATAAGGACATGTTTGAACACTGATATTTTAATCAATTTTAGTCTGATTCGCATTCAATTTGTACAATGTTGATTCATTTTGGAATATTTCAATTTCAATGTTTTTTGCTTTGAAATGAAAGTGAAATGGGCCAATCTTTTACTTATTCATTCAAAATATGTAATTTTCATAAACTGAGTTTCAAATGGTGACCCTTTCAGGAAGAGAGGTATACTACAAATAATGTTTAGTCATAATTTTCACTCATATACTAAAAAATTTCAAATATCTAGAAAGTAGGGTGGCTGATAGCCTAAAAATGATACATAATACAGTTTAATGTGATTTATACAAATGTGCTCAAATTAAAAGACTTATTTTACACATTTCCATTCAATTTAGATTTGAAATTGCTCAATTAAAGGCACAGTTCACCCAAAATAAGTCGTTATTTTTGTTTTCTCGTAGCTTCATAAAATTAAGGTTGAACCACTGATGTCACATGGACTATTTTATCGATGTCCTTACTACCTTTCTGGCCCTTGAACGTAGACATTGCTGTCTATGCAGGGTCAGAAAGCTTTTGGATTTCAACAAAAATACCTTAATTTGTGTTCCGAAGATGAACAAAGGTCTTGCGGGTTTGGAACGGCATGAGGGTGTGTAATTAATGTCAGAATTTTTATTTTTGGGTGAACTATCCCTATAACTGGGCATTATATAGTGTTGCATGTGTGCTATACCCAGGTGATGATGGTGGTGAGCAGCTGAAGGAACGCAGTGAGGCCTTCCAGCTCTCTTTGAGTGATGCCTCTCATGGGTGGGTGCCGGTACTGTGTGCTGTCAGCACTAGGCACATCTCGTCGCAGGTTTTCATGGTACAGCATGAGAGAGTGGAAAAAGTGCTCCCATGACACAAGACTGCCTGAGACTCCAGCCTGCCGGTTCTCTCCTGAAACAGCCATCAGAAACAAACTTATATGGTGGTACACACGACTTACGCAATGCTTTACCACAATACTCATATCACACCATTCTTTTTTTAAGATCTACTGGTGTAGTTACCATGGGGAGCTCCATTGGTTTTAAGCAGACTAAAGCAGTAGTGGGAACACTGAGGACCATTAGCAAGTCCTTTCAGCATGCGCAAGTAAGGGATGTAGAGAGTAGCAGGAAGCAGATCACCCATCTGACGCACAAACTTGGAGAGAACCACCTGAGGCAACATACACAAATATATACTGAAATTAGACACTTCATTCAAAGCAGTGGTGATGCATAATACCCTGTGGAGTTAAATTCCAGTAATGTTTCATTTACCAGCTCACATCATCATTAATATATTTAGAAACTGTATATTGTAGGACAAGCACTTTTTTTACAAAAATACATTTTTAGTAAGTATGAGGTTGCTTCTGATACCTGTTTGTGAGGGGGTCTTTGAAGAGGTACTCCAAGAAAAGATCCGGTGAGGGAAGTGTGCTGAAGAGACTCAGACGGACACCAGAACTCCAGGGCCAGCTCAAGTTCAAATGAATCTTTACTGTAAAACTCTCCAATCTGAAACAAAAAACACAGCATTTTTCAGCATTAATTACAAGTTCAAAAGTGCTATTGAGTGGCATAATGCTTCAGTGCATTACAGCCAATTAAAATAGAATGAATTACATTTTAGAAGCAATATGTGAAGATGCAAGTCATTTCCTGGCTGTAAAGAGACATGCAATGATGAAGAATTCATTATGTAGGGCCCTATGATTTCCACGATATGGAGAACGTGGACATAATCACGGAATCCAGTCATAAAAATGGAATTTACTGCGTAACGCGGATTATTGCGGAATTTGTCAAAGTCTGGATGAATAAATCAAAAGTAGGTCCATACACTTAAATCAAAATGTGATATGGACTAGTGCCTGTGAATATTAGGGTGCAAAATACTATTTAAACATGAAACCTGCGTGCATCTGTGTGAACGAATGAGGCAGACTTGTGGTTATATTTACCACACACATACTGAAGCGTGTGACGCTCACAATGTTTTCTGCCTCTGCTGCCTCAATATCTGAGTACATAAACAATCTCTAGAACTGCTCTGATAGTACCTTCATGAGCATATTACTCTTTCTTTTAAGAAGAACTATTATCATCTCATATAAAAACAGAAACTTAAAGGTCTTCACAGCAACCCTTCAAAATAAAAGTTCGCTTTAACTTGGAGAAAGGGTGACAGAAAAAAATATTACTTAATGTAATGATATTACTACTAATAATAAACTTATTATTAAAACATAATTTTTACAGAATATTTACCAGAATAAAATACCAGTATTCATTTAAAAAAAAAAATTTAAAAACACAGTATTTCTGAAATAAATAAAACAAAAAAGTATATAAAATGAAATAATTAGAGATGCTTTTGATTATTAAAATTGAATGAAACCATTAAAATTGAATTCAGAAAATTAATGGAAAACACATATTTTATAGGGCCTTAAAAAGTATTTTTGTTTAACTTTTAATAAATTGCTGTTAAATTGTAAGTTTCATGATTTAAACATGATTTTTGTTTAATTTTTTTTTATTTAACCCTTAAAACAGTCTAGAAAAATAAAAACGGAAAAAAAAACAGGATTCCAGAAAAATTAAAATGGAAAAAATTAACTTTGGAGAAGAAAAAAAAAGGTATTTGGGAAAAAATAAAACAGATTTCATAGGGCCTTAATTATATATGTAGTTTGCGATATGTAAACAGATGCTCACAAGTATCATGAGGTGGTCCAGGTCTTTTCTTAGAGATGATGGCGGCTCGCTGCCCATCTGCAGAGCCATGTGGATCAGTCGAGCATCTTCATCAGCACGGTTACGCAACTGCTTCACCTGCAAATAACACTCTTCACTTAATTTATTTTCATACGCACTTGTTAGCATTAGTATAACTTTTTTAAAAGAAATTATTACTTTTACTCAGAAAGGATGCATTGAATCAATCAAAAATCAGAATAAAGTCATTTATAATGTCACAATAGTTCTTTTTCAAATAAATGCTGTTCTTTTAAACTTTCTATATAGCAAAGAATCCTAAAAAAAAAAAAAAAAAAAAAAAAGCACCTTCATTGGCATTAGAGCCAGGAAATCAGTAATAATGGAATGCATTCGACGGGTGTAGAATTCTTCTTGGCTGAAGCCATCACTTCCTAGAATGCCCTCTGTCAGAAAGAGGAAGACACTTCCCAACAGCGCCTGGTCTGCCAGAGCCTCATCTGCCTCTGTGAACTCCACTAGAGCTGAAAAGAAAATGAACAAATGTGGGAGAGAGTATATTAATCTATAAATTCATAAAGCAACTTTTTACACTATTTAAATGTTTTCATGCACTTTTAGGGTTTAGCTACTATTTGCATGTACTATCGTATGTACAGTATGCAGAGATCATGTAAAGATACAGTACCTGTGATGTATCATAAGAGCATGAGAGAACATGAGAGCTAAAGTAAAATAGATTTTTTTAATTAACAATAGCCTAAATTATGAAAGCTGTGTTGATACCTGCACCCTGTGGAAGTTGGGACAGGGCCCTCAGAGACAGAGCCCAGGCCAGCTGCACCACTGCCTGCAGTCCTGGAAGCTTCCAGCCCTGACCCTCCACCAGCCGACTGTGCACTGCCGCCACATACTGCTTCTCTGTCAGTAGAGGCAAGGCCTGGAGCAAGTCTAATGAAGACACAAAAAACGTGTTTGTGAAAATGTAACATTTCCTACTTTACTAGGCAATAAACAACTTAAAGGAGAAGTTCACTTCCAGAACAACAATCTACAAATAATTTACTCACACCCTTGTCATCCAAGATGTTCATGTCTTTCTTTCTTCAGTCGTAAAGAAATTATGTTCGTCGAGGAAAACATTTTAGCATTTTTCTCCATATAATGGACTGACATGGTGCCACGATTTTGAACTTCCAAAATGTAGTTTAAATGCGGTTTCAAATGATCCCAAATGCGGTTGTAAACGATCCCAGCCGAGGAAGAAGGGTCTTATCTAGCGTAACAATCGGTTATTTTAATTTTAAAAAATACAATTTATATATTTGTTAATGCCAAATGCTCGTCTTGTCTTACTCTGCCTGGACTGTTTTTGTTCCGGTTCATGACAGTTAGGGTATGTTCAAAAACTCCCATCTCATGTTCTCCCTCAACTTCGAAAATCGTCCTATAACACTGTTCTACCTTTTTTGTTAAGGGTGTTTGATCTTCTTTGCATGTTCACTTTGCCAAGACTGGTTCGGTACTTCTGCAGTGATGTAGGATGATTTTAAAATTATTTTTGAAGTTGAGGGAGAAAATACGACCAGAGTTTTTCAACATACCCTAACTGTCTTGAGCCAGAATACAGAGTTCAGGGAGAGCAAGACAAGATGAGCGTTTGAGATTAAAAAGTATTTATGTATTTTTTTAAAATGAAAATAGCCGATCGTTTCGCTAGATAAGACCCTTCTTCCTTGGCTGAGATCGTTTACAACCGCATTTGGAATCGTTTGAAGACGCATTTGAACTGCCTTTTGGAAGTTCAAAATCGGGGCACCATATCAATCCATAATATGGAGAAAAATGCAGAAATGTTTTCCTCAGAAAACATAATTTCTTTACGACTGAAGAAAGAAAGACATGAACATCTTGGATGACAAGGGAGTGAGTACATTATATGTGAATCTTTGTTTTGGAAGTGGACTTCTCCATTAAGTGTGGATAATAATAAAGAATTTATAGCTAATAATACCTTCTCTATCCTCTGTTCCTTGCTCCAGAAAACTAACATCCAGGCAATAAAGCAATGCCATGACTAAAGCAAGGTTAACGCTATCCAATGAGCCATCAGCTTCGGCTGTCACTGTCTCCAAGTGACCGATGAGGGTCAGGGTGTCCTCTTTGCTTAAAGGTGACTGGCATGTCCATGCAAATAAACACTCGGCCAGTGACTGTCGGCACTCTTTGATGAGGTCGGATACCTGTACCATATTAACAACAGTTATTACAAATCGTCTATTTACATAATTTGCATATGTATTTAGCATCAAACTGCATAGGTTGCATCACCTCTTTCCTGTGCTTCTCATTGCCAAGGCCACGCTCTTTCTGAAGCCTCTCAAACTCACGAGTCACGCTGATATCAGAAATCAAGTTCAGGATTTGTTTGGTCAAACCCTGAGCCATCAGCTCATCCGTGAACCGTGTGGTGAGATTCACCAATTCAGGACTACATGGGAAGAAAACAGAATTTTAACCTTTTACATGTCTTGAAAAAAAGTAGTTGCTAACAACTGGCTGAATCAGACTTTAATTTAGATATCAAGTGGTCTGTAAAATAACTTCTAGATTCAAATTTTCATTATCCTGGGAGTTCTTGAAGTGTGTAATCAATAACCTGCCAACCTCTTTTATAAAATGTTTCCTAAAAAGGAAGTATGGAAGAAGCGTGGAAGAATGAGCTAGATCTTGTTGCGCAAAGGAAAAGCAACAAACCTCAAGTCAAGTGTGAAAGTCTTCCCATGTCTAGATTGGATGAGTGAGCGTAGGGAGTTCGCCACACAACGTTTGCCATCCCAGTAAAGGAGCACAGCTACCAGACCTCGGGTCAGGCCTGGGAAATGTGGCTGCTGGTGCTCTCCTAAAAAATACACATGAAGATCACATTATTGCACAGCAATTTCACTGCAATGATACAATATGAGCAATGTGCATTAAAGCAGTACTGAATGTGTATGTTCAGTGTGTGTACCTGCCAACAGCAGCTCAAGGGCAGCTAGTTCTCCCAGGTCAAAAAGGTCACTAAGGATGAAAGCTTCTGAGATAAGCTGCTCAGGAAGTAGTCGTACTCCTTGCTGGCCCTGAATAGCAATGCCTTCTGTGCTGGCTTTCCGAACTTTCTCTCTCTGTTCTGCACTCTTCATCTGTTTTGCAAAAGAAAGCAAAGAATGCGTTTTGAAGCTCTAAACCAGGGGTCACAAAACTTTTTCCTGGAGGGCCGGTGTCCTGCAGAGTTTACCTCCAACTTTCCTCAACACACCTGCCTGGAAGTTTCAAGTAGACCAAGTACAACCTTGATTAGCTGGTTCAGGTGTGTTTGATTAGGGCTGGAGCTAAACTCTGCAGGGACACCAGTCCTCCACGACCGGGTCTGGTAACCCCTGCTCTAAACCATTTTAACCAAACTTAATTACAGTACAATTACAGTTTTCCACATTTAATGTTTTCAATCTGTAGAAAGTAAAACCTACTGGGTTTTTGAAGAGGGTGAGGAAGGAGGGTTTGTGTTTCTTCAACTGCAGATCTAAAAGATGAATACTCTCTGGCTGTCGTCTCCATATGGCCCCCTCCACGGCTTCCCAGAGCTCCTTCAGCGGGCCCCACAGACTGGCTCCTGCAAACAGATTAACAATATGTCATATAAAATGCATCAAATCAATTCTTTCTTTATACATATTGTCGATGGGCCTTAGTGCAACTTTGCTGAGTCGGTTTGACTTAAAAATTGAATAACAAAAATTCAATAACAGCCTGATTACTGGAAGTGAAAAATAATACAAAACAGAGGCCATGCCACAAAAAAGACTCTTATTTAAGTTACTATATAATAAAACCATCTTAAACCTCATTCTTAAATACACATTTTAGACTTAAATGTGACATTATCTTACCAATCCATTAAACTTGTTTACAAGTAAAGAACGTCTTCATAAGTTAGTTTTAAGACACATTAATGTTTCAAATAAACTGCTTTGTCTGGTCACACGAAGTCTTACAACAAAATTTCCTATAATAATATCAATAATAGTAGTATTGTGGATAGATAATAATGCATGTAGTGTGACGCATATAGCTACACACTTTAAGCCTTTACTAATGATGGTAACGTGGAGAACTGACTAAGTATGTGTAATTTAATTCTATTGAATTACAGTAGTTTACATGGCTCATGCATTAGTCAATAATCTATGCTGTACAAAATATGAAGTATGTTTATAATATAGAATTTATAAATTAATACCTGAATTTACCGCCATCTGCGTCGCCATGTCTGAAGCGTGAGAGGGCTGCCCCGAATTTTGCCTGTGTAAAACAACTTTCGGTTTCTTTGTAAAGAGTTTATTGAAAATTCACACTTGTGTAATTTTTCAATTTATATTATTTATTATTTATTTATTGGTTTTGTTTGTTGTTTTTTAACAATTTGGATTTATTGTTTTGTCGGGTAAAGCATAAATAACGTCTTTGGACATAGAAATAGAACTGGGTAGAATGGAAGTCGGCATGAAACCTAGAATAACTGAAACTGAAATAAGCGAGGAGTTTAGTGGCCCGCCAGTTGTCAATAGTTGGTCAGAAACAACTAACAATAACAGAAACAACTTTGACTAAACAATATATTTTCTATTTTATAATTATATTTATTGTCATTATATTGTTATTTCCGCTTAAATAATTGTCCAGACTCCGACAGCCGCCTCAACAGAGATGACGTTGTCATATGTTACGTGTTACTTTTTTCACCGCTTTTTAAAAGCAGACTAATTACAGCCACTTGTGATGACAGGGATGGTGTTTCATAAAATCATTTTATAGAGGGTCTTCGGTCATATTTGTATTTGCTTGACAGAGGCCGATTCCGGAATTTATTACAAATAAAAGACTGTAATGTTAGAATGCATATTTAGTAAGAGCAAATAACGTTCTGACTTGAATGCGACCAAAGAGTATAGAAGTACTTCTATACTCTTTGATGCGACTCAACGGAGGATTCCGTTTTCCGAGCCGCCAAGCGCCCCCTGGACAAAGACAGCCCGTTCAAGGAAATTTGGAGACAGGTGCCCCACATACTGCCTGATAAACTTTCTGAGAACTAATCCAATCCTCCACTTCAATTTTACCAGCAAGGCGGTATGTTACCTTATGCTCTTCTTGACAAAAATACATACGTGCTATCTGAAACCCCAGCAAGTGGATATTAGTCTCTCAAAAGGTGGTTTTTATTGCACCCCCCTGAACTAATTTCAAATCTCTCCTCCATGAGCATTTTGATAATGGAGAGTCTCTCAGACACATATTTGTAAATATTTATTTATGTATTATTATTTATTTATTATTTTATTTTAGTATTTTATAATTATTATATAGTAAGTGTTATGGTATTATTTTGAGGTTTATTTTATTTTATTTTATTTATTTTTTTGGTAGACCCAGACCCATGTTTTTTTAAAGAAGTCTCTTCTGCTCACCATGCCTGCATTTATTTGATCCAAAATACAGCAGTAATATTGTGAAATGTTTGTACTATTTAAAAGAACTGCTTTCTATTCGAATATATTTTAAAATGTAATATATATAGTTTGTTTCTGGAAATAAATTATAGAAATTAATATTTTTATCTAGCAAGGATGCTTTCAATTGATCAAAAATGATGATAGAGACATTTATAATTTTACAAAAGATGTCTATTTCAGATAAATGCTGTTTTTCTGAACTTTCTATTCATCAAAGAAACCTGAAAAAAAAATCTGCTGCTGTTTTCAACATAATAATAATAATAATAATAAATGTTTATGAGCAGCAAATTAGAAAGAAAATTAGAATGGTTTCTGAAGGATCATGTGACTGGAGTAATGATGCTAAAAATTCTGCATTAAAATCACAGGGAATAAATTACATTTTAAAATATATTCAAATAGAAAACAGTTATTTTAAATGGTAAAAAATATTTCTAAAATGTACTGTTTTTGTTGTATTTTGGATTAAATAATTGCAGGCTTGGTGAGCAGAAGAGACTTCCTTAAAAAAAACATTAAAAAACTTCCTGTTCAAAAACTTTTGACTGGTAGTGTATAGATTTTTTTAGTGTATAGAGTATGTTTGATAGGAAAATACAATTTCGGTCTTACTGCTTCAAAATTTAAAGTTTAATTTAATGTGTTATTTGCCTTTTCTATGTATTTATTTAGTGGCAATTTCAATTTCACAGTAAATCCCTTAACAACTGCCTAACTATTAATAAGCAGCAAATTATTAGATTAAATAATTAATAGTTAATAGTGAGAATTGGTCCCCAAATTAAAGTGTGTCCGACTGCTGGAAAGTCCCAGTGCCCTAAATAGTGATTTGTTTAGAGAAACCTTTGGAAAAGAGAAGGCTGATATCAGATCATGTTATTTCGGCTGTGGTAAGTACATCTAAAGGCTTTCATTCAGCATCTGTGACACAGTTCACTCAGACCTACTTCTCCTGCCAGCTGTTTAACACAGTACAGTTACATAAGAACAACTGGAATTAAGATCTGCTCTATTTTCATTTTGTAGCTTATTTTGCTTTGGATACCATTTTATGAGTAACTAAGGAGTCAGTCTCCCAACCCTGCATTTAACTAACATCCTATGCGATTGCCAGATAAAAAAAATGAAGCAAAACCTCGCAATGCTTTTGAAGTCTCAAGCAGTTAATTGTGAATCGTTCAGACTCATGCTGATCCCTTTATATGGACAGTCTCATTTTTAAGGCGTGGGAGTTGCAGACCAGATGACTCACTACACCTACTTTTCTTCTTGAAGTTGCAGGATTTAAAAGCTGTTGTTCCATTCACTCGTCAGATATTCATCTACATAAAAATCACACTTGCTCATGATTGGATCTTTGTCAGAATCGGAATTCAAAGAGTCTATTAATTAACATCTTGTGTGACTCAGGAGGGAAATTTCCACAGATAAAGCACCGTTTATAAGCAAAAGCAGTCCAAAACAGTTCTAAACAAATATTTAGGTGGATTTTGATGTGAGAGAAAACAGATAATTTTTTGTAACTGAAGGAAGTGTTATTATGGATTATGTTGTTAAAACACCTTAATAATGGATAACGGACACAGCTTTTCACTTTATAATATGCTAATTGTAGAACTGGAGTCATGGGTTATTGCCATGTAAAGAACAAGAGAGATTCATATAGACATCAAACCAAGAATTCAACATGATAAAATAATATTTATTAAAAGAAGGTTTTAAGGAAACACAAGGAGTGGTTATTTATTGGCTCAAATCTACACAAAACCACGTCTTTCTTCAGTAATAAACATTTCATGTTCTCCTTCAACTCTTCCAATGAGCAACTACCATTCAAGTGAAAGAAAACAGATGCACTTGCGTTTAATATCACATTGAACTAAAGTGTATTAACTTAGTAATGTATTCATTAAAAAAAGTTATAACAAAAATATTTGCAAAGAAAACTCACAAAACTAGATCTAGTATTGCTTATGAAATTGAGCAGAGGGAGCGCACAAACAGTACAATTCATAAAAAGCAAGCTCAATGCGTCACAACTTGCATTGTTGGAACTTTATATTTCATTTCCTTTAAACACCAACCAAGAGGAAAATGTCTCGAGAAGCCCTTTCGAACAAAAGCTTACACTGAACATAAATAAAAGAGGATTGTTTTGGCTTAAAAGAGTCCATCCAGTGACCCATTTCGGGTTTTTAAAAGTAAAATAGTAAAATATTATGTGCCCCCCTCCAAAAAATAAAAATAAAAAAGACACCCAACAAAGTAATCATGTGGTCTCTGTTTGTTCCGCCATGCATGTTCTTTGAAGCCGTTCAACCAGTGGCAAAGAGGTTGCGCCCATGTGCAAGAGTTTGTGTGTTTGTATGTGTGTTGTTTTTTCTTCAATCCTCTTTGTGATGGTTGTTCAGGAAAAGAGGTTGCGTGAATACTGGTTGTGTCTGCGAGCAGGCAACAGGAACCGTTCGTCTACAGTTACTTGTTTCACAGGGACACATGAGGGGAGGAACACCAGGAAATCCCCACAAACCACAGTCAACAAATGTGCCATAGAAACGGTTTCTAGGTGGCACGCTCCTGCCCGTCCACTTCCTGTTTGGTTCTTCTCAGATTGCTTTTCATTTTGACAAACTCTGGGGTGTTTTCTTGCTCTTCCTCGTTCTTGTGTTGCTCCAGTTCCAGCTAAACAAGAAGATAATTTCAGTCAGTCATTTATAAATATGCCCGTTATACATCCATGTCTTTGCATGTGAGGAGACATACCTGTTCGAGGGTTTCTCGTCGCTTCATGAGCTCGATCTCAAGGTCTGAACTTTTCTTGTGCGCCTCCTGCTCTTCTTTCTGAGCCTTCAGCACCTGGTCTCGCTTTCTCTTCTCCATCACTTTCTGGAGTTCTGGTTTATTCTGTGGTGCAAGACCCCTGTGATAAGAAAAACAAAGAGACGATGATGAGACACGTGACAATAAGTAACCAGAGTTTTACAATTTCTGAAAAACTTTGTTGGTAGGTCACATGACAATAACAACATGACAGATGGAGTACGTCCAAACTTAATTCATAACCCCATAATCATTTTATATCCACCTTATTCTTCAACGCGGAAGTAAGCCTATGGGCGAGACTTCTGGTTCATTAGCCGCTATAGGGAAATAATGAGAAGAATAACAATGTGCAGTAAACGGTAAAACTATTCGCACTATTAGCATAATACACTACCAGTAGAAAGTTTTTGAACATTAAGATTTTTAATGTTTTTTTAAAAAAAGTCTTTTCTGCTCACCAAGCCTGCATTTATTTGATCCAGAGTACAGCAAAAACAGTACAATTTTGAAATGTTTTTACTATTTAAAATAACTGCTTTCTATTTGAATATTTTAAAATGCAATTTATTCCTGTGATTTTAAAGCTGAATTTTTAGCATCATTACTCCAGTCACGCTCAAAAAAATGTATTGTTATTATTATGCTGAAAGCAGCTGAGCAGAATTTTTCAGGTTTCCTTGATGAATAGAAAGCTCAGAAGAACAGCATTTATCTGAAATAGAAATCTTTTGTAACATTATAAATGTCTTTATCATCACTTTTGATCAATTTCAAGAATCCTTGCTAAATAAAAGCATTAATTTCTATCATTTCTTTACAAAAAAAAATTATAGACTCCAAGCTTTTGAATAGTATAGTCTATAATGTTACAAAAGCTTTTTATTTCAGATAAATGCTGATCTTTGGATCTTTCTATTCATCAAAGAATCCTTTTTAAACATATTCAAATAGAAAGCAGTTATTTTAAATAGTAAAAATATTCCACAATATTACTGCTTTTGCTGTACTTTGGATGAAATAAATGCAGGCTTGGTGAGCAGAAGATACTTTTAAAAAAAAAAAAACATTAAAAATTTTATTTTAGTAGCGTACATTAAAATAATATGGTAAAGCGCACCAATTTGTAATATCAAGCAGCAAAATCAGCTGTTTTGTACAGCTAAAAATAGCTGGACGTGGATAAGACCGGAAGCCACACCCATAAAATTTATAAATGGTAGGAAATGGTAAAAATAAGGTGGATAGAATATACTTATTTAACCGTTGCAGTTACTTCAAATTCAAATGTAGTACCCACTCAGACAATATATGCGATTTCAGACACACCGTAAGATATGGGCTCATCAGTCACCAGAGAAAATTATAAGTCTGATTGCTTAGAAAACTATCAGCACACTTTTTTTTCAAATAGTTGCATAATTTGAGCACAAACTGAGTAAAATTTAGGATTAGGGGTTAGTTTAAAACCATAACTGCTTCCATTCCATGATTTCATGATCAGAGGTTTGATTTAATGAGAGTGCGAAAGATGAGATGACTGATGACTCTAGCACAGTTTAGGGATAATAATCCACAGGGTTACATAATGTGACTGTGAACATGTCCCTGTGAAAATCCTGACTGCCCCACATACTGGATACTAATCCAGTATGGATGGGTTCCTGGATGGGTTTTAGGGATTGGAATTGGTTTATAATGACCAGAGACTGCTGTACATTTAGAGTGTATGGAGATTAACCATTTCAATTAGACTACTTTGCTGTGACATCTTCGTTGTGTAACTTTCAGAAACCAGTTCATGAAACACTTCCAGTTAGCTCATATGTAACAAAATTCAAAGAAAAAACTATTTGGAATAGAAGTCAACTGATGTGATTGGCTGATGCCAATGCGATATCAGGAAAAGCAGATTTATAATTGAAACAAGGCTGAAATAAGATTAAACCTTTAAAACGTAAACGAAAATGATGCCACAGCAATTAACCGAAATAAATGTTGCTAAAGCACTGCTAAAACTAAAGCAATGAATGCTATATTTTTAATTATACAAATGACAAAAGCACATAAAACTACTAGAACTAGAAATACAAAATTAAAAACTAATTTAATGTATTAATAAATACTACATACTATAAGTAAAAACAACACTGATAGCAAAGCAAAAATCTGTATTTTAACATATTGCAGCTCTCTGCCTAACACACCAGAGACTTGTTAAATTAGACTTGTCTAGACTAGTATGAAGAAAAAATGAAAGGAGCAGATGAAAATATCAGAGCTGAGAAAATGGGAGATGAAATGTTTTGGCTATTTGTACAGCAGTTATATAACTATATGGCTCCAAAAAATGGAATTCTGAGAATCTCTGCCAGGTGAGTGTAAAAAAAACACTTCTGTCTGTTCTCCATTTCTATCATGTCACTGATTTAGTTTCTGAATGGTATTTTACTTTCTTCCTCCAACTATTCTCTCTTCTGAGAACAACAGCAGCACATCAGACATTAAATCACATGAGTGGAATGTATCTGTTGTGCAGGTGACTTCAGGTACATCCCACAAACGAGATAAGAGGAAAACAAACAATGATTGGTTTATGATTCAGGGAAATAACATTTTTTTTATTAATGATTAAATCTATTTCGATCTGCCCTGCCAAGCGGAAGCTAATGTATTTGTGTTTTCATGCCAAAAATAGAACTACAATCAAATTTGTCTTAAAATTCTGTTTCAGTGTCATTTTGATCTGACTTATTTGACTGTTTTCTACTCTGAGACTAAACTATTCCAGTCTAAACTAAAATAATTTTAAAATAAAGACAAAACAAACCCATTACCACAGTTAGGCTGTGTAAATTCAGCCTTTCCAAAGTAAACACTTCATTGGCCTCTTGAGCTTTGCCGGTTTGTGCATTAGTCTGACTAGCGAGCTTACTTCAAGTTATTGTCTTTATTTCAGTCAGTATTGAGATAAGAATGTGATTTTGTCCAAAGGTGTGGTTTTATGGCTGTTTTCTCTTTGTCATTGAGCTAACAGGAACAATGGGTGGGTTTGAGTAAATAAGTGATGTGTCTTGAGTGAACTGACTGTAGAATAACAGTTTGACTTTCTAAAGTAGGGCTGTCACGATTCCTCGATTCAATTCGAGAACTCGATTTTTTAAAATGTGAGCCCATGACGAATAACCGGCAAACTACCGGAAGCTGCACATTCCATTGACGAGAATCCATGAAACGTATTATTAGACTGTTTTCCAAGGCTGCATGATATATTAAACCCACTTAAAAAATAATAATAAAGCATTATGTTATTGTGAGTTCACAAACGATTCAAATAAATACATATATGCGATGCAGGTTTAATATATGCGTTTCATTAACGTGTGGAGCGTCTCAAACTCCATCTCTGCATATTGTTGTGAGTTTGGGTTATTATAACGTTCATCTGGGAATGCAACGTGGGCCATTTCATCAGTTTTGAAAGGTAAATCGTTTATGAACCTACGCAAACACAGGAGAATACATCAGTATCTTTCTCAGTTCATCGCGATTTCAAAATAAAAGCTCAAGTCCTCGATTTGATATCCACATATTCAGGAAATGACAGTGGCTGTAGCATTTCTGGCCAAATATTAAAGATTAAGTGGACATTTGGATTAAATGTTTAGTCAATATGAAACAAGGATTAGATCGCGTTGTATAGTATAAAAACAGTCATCAGGCCGTTGGCGCCCTCTGCAGTCATTCGTAATAATGCGTAATGTACATTAGCTCTATTGTTTATAATACATTATGTATTTTAACAGTTTTGTTCAATAAAACCATATGATTACTTGCTTTTGATGCTTTATTTGAACTATTACCTCATTATTATTATTATATATGTATTTTAAGTAATTTTCGAAGGCTATTGTTTGCTTTTATTACCACAAAAAATAATAATATAATATAATTATAGTTATCTGATCACTCGATTAATCGATTAGTTGTTAGTGACAGCCCTAGTGTAAAAGGATTGTTCATCACATAATAGTTCATTCACCATCATGTCATTTCCATCAGTGTTGTACATTTAAAGTCTGTGAGGTCCAGTGTTGTTTTGAATAATATTTAGAAGAAAGTCAGTCACACAGAGTTAAAATGACATGAGGGAGAGTAGATGATTACAAAAATGTCATCTTTGTATAAACTATCCCTTTAAGACTTATGATATCATGTCGCAGTACCTGAGATGAAAAGATTTAAAAATAATTCTGTTCTGTGAATTTCTGAAGTACAAACATCTTCAGGAATGCCAGTATGTGTCGTCACCGATTATATAACAGGAACATGCTGGTCCCTTGGTAACTGCTAGAAACAGTCACTTTGTCGTTATGTGTACTTACTCATCACAGACAGCTGGGGAAAATAACAGAAAAGAAAAGGAGACAGACGACTAGCGACAGAAAGAAACAGAAAGCAAAGAAGAGGCTGGCCTTGATTACATAAAAGCCCACCCCAGCCCCCAACCCAATACATTATCTAATATATGATGCAATATACTATATATAGCCCGAACTCTATCTCTTCATCACTCTGTGTTCTTCACCTCCTGGCCTGGCTGTAGATGTGGTTTCATAACATACAGAAACACTTGGAGTGTTCGTGTACAGCAGGGTGGGAGGCAGACAGAAGGTGGGTATCAGAGAAAGAGAACAGAGAAAGGGTGGGAGGAAAGTCTGAGGGGATGCTGTAATCCTTCTTATGTAACTCTACATCTTTCAGCATCCCTCTGAGCACCACATCTGGAACTAATCCCATTTAGATTATGGAAATTTTCCCCTTTCCAAAACCAAAACAAGCACACATACTCAATTCCACACTCTCTATCAAGTAAGTCTCACTAACAACTTAAGGGAAAATACAAGTGTGAAAATTGAAATTATAGCTACTCTTTGTGAAGGGTGTTTATGATCTACAGGACTGTGCAGAGATTAGGTTTAATCCACCCCCACACCACCATCAATAAGTTCATTAATCATTAACCCTTCATTAGTTCATTAATTTTATTTAACAGGGACAATGGACAGTTCATGACTGCCCCAAATGTAAAGAGGTAAATCTCGAGTTTCTGAACACCAAAAATGCTGATTATATTGGATATCATTAAGTTATATATATATATATATATATATATGTAAATTATTAATTAATGAATTCATAAAAAATAAGAATATGTTTTTAAAAACATTTTTAAAAAAATGAAGATAAAATTTAAAAATGCATGATTAAATTTTATTTCAATTTATTTCATTTGTTTTGTTACTAAGTATTGTATATAAATTTTTTTATTTATTTACATAAATATTTAAATATTAACAGTTACAATAAACAAAAAAAAACTAATAAATAATGAATACAAAGTTTATTAAATAAATACTGAATACAAAATGTGTTATTATATAATTTGTTTTATTACTAAATATTGTAAATAAATATTTGTACAATACTATATATACACACACTTAAAATAAAAATATTTTAAGTATATTTACATATTTGTGTGTGTATAAACATTTACATGAATATTTAAATACACTAAATTTATATAAATATATTTAATTTGTTTAATTACTAAATATTGTAAAAAAAAAAGTAAAATATCAAATATTTTAAATATATATGTACACATATACATTTAAAATAAAAATAAAAATAATTAAATATACATAAATTATTAAATAATAAATAATAATAAATAGAAAGTTTATTAATATATTATAATTTGTTTTATTAATTAATATTGTAAATAAATATATGTAAAATACTAAACATATCTATGTATATAAAATAAAAAATATTTTAAATATAGATTTAAATGTGTGTGTGTGTGTATGTGTATAAACAATATTTAAATGTTTACAGTAAACAAATCAAATAACTAAATAAAAAATAAATAATAAAATTATATAAATATATTTTTTTAATTTGTTTTATTAATAATTTTGGTAAATATATGTACAATAACAATTATTTTAAATATACATGTACACATATATATTTAAAAAAATAAAAATAAAAATTAAGTATATAAAAAAATATAAATAAAACACTAATTATCAATAATAATAGTCGTGGCAATTTTTACTTCCTTTTTATTATTAATTTTATTATTAAAAAAATATTCATTTAATTTTTACTTTGCTAACAAATTTATTTGTAAATGAAACCAGATAAGATGTTTACCAAATGATATTACAAAAGTAATATCATTTGCAGTCTCTGTTTTGTGTATTTTAAACCAAAAAAGCTCAAGTACAAAACATCACCCACAAGCCACACAGTCATTTTTTTACAAATCTAGGTAACAAAGGTAAACTCAAATCTTTTCAAGCACTGCCTGGAAACTTACGTTACACATACACTTAATTGGAAATTACTGGAATAAATCCTCAGTGGAAGATTCTGATATCTGTAGGAATTCTACGAACAGATCTCTTCATGCTCAACTAATGTAGGAGGTGAGAATCAGTGGACAGGAGTTTATGTAATCATACTGGTAGAACGCGTGTGTGTTATAAGTTTCATCCAACATAAATGACTTGTGCTGTGACTTATCCGTTCTTATTCGCATCAAAGCTGCAAGAACAACTTCTATCCTCAAGGGATCTCCCTAATAACTTCCAAATGCAAAAGAAAAAACTGCTTTATGTAATAGGGAACATGTGTATACCCTTGCTGTCACAATTCATCACCAATGAGAATGAGGGAGACAGAGGGAAAAAAAAGAATGAGAGGACTAAAACGAGTGACTCAAACTTATTGTTTCCAGGGTATTTTTTCCTGGTTTCTCTCTGCCTAGATACAGCACACAAACACAGACGGATCTGACTAAGGGAAATCATTCATCTTATCCGGAAAGTCCTCTGGGTAGAATCAGCTTTCAGAACGACTGTAACTTCTTAAGAACTCATTTGAGAAATATGCAAAAGTGGAATGGCAGAAATTGACCCTTATATGACGCATATGTCATACACGCATTTGTCACAGAATACTTGATTCCGATGGGTCAAATGTGACCTAATGTTGTCACATAATAAGACAATTTTATATATTTATATGAACAAGGATTCAGCTTTAAAGTACTATACAAAATAGTTTATAAATGGCAAGAAAGTGAATTCTGAGAGGAAAGACAGAGAAAGACTGATGTAATGTAGGCTGTATGTGCGTCACCTTTTCTGGTTCATGAGGAGCTCTCTGTGTAAGTCCTGGTGATTTCTGGAGGACTTCACCGGGTTGAGAAGTTTCTTGGGCTTAATGAGGTCATCGCTATCACCGTCCATATAGTCTGGCTCTGCCATAATGCTCCGCGCACGGGACAGTCCCTCTGGTAAGTTTGTCTGGTCCAGACCTGAGAAAAAGACAAATACATTCATTTTAACATCTGTTACAACCTAAACAAAGGTGCTACATTTATCTTAGCAATTACATGAAAATGTTTTTCATTTTTCCTTTTACAAAAACAGCTGAACTTTCTTTAAATACGCACATTTAAAATGCCAATTTATAAGCTCAATACAGATGTAAATAGTGTGATAAATAGTTATACAGATCACCACATCAGTGTTTACTGACATATAGCAAAATATGCAACACAATTAGACACCTTCCTCATAAACATAATATGACAAATCTAGTGTTTAAAAAGCATACACCATATTTCCTAGAATATTTGCATTTTAATCTCAAAAATAAAATAAAATAAGAAAATAACAAAAATCATATTTTTAATTTTAATTATATACTATATTAAAATAAAATTAAATAAAATCATATATTAAATAGTAAAAAATAATAAAATACAATCACAAAATTAAAATAAATTAAATTAAAAATAATAAGATAAAATCATAAAATAATAAAATTAAATAAAACAATATATTAAAATAAAAATATGAAAATAAATAAAATCATAAAAAATACAAATAAATAAAATAATATATTAAAATTAAATTAAACAAAAAAGTTTTTCTTTTCTTAACAAATGTTCAAAATAATAACAATGATATAGACCGGAAAACCATGCCTTTGGTTTCGTTGAAACTGTCATATTGGTGAACAAATAAAGCTCTCTTTCACTGCTTTATCTTATCTTTTATTTTGATATCATTAAACAGATGATGAAAGATGAACCCATGTGACGTTATCTCGCATGGTTCTTTGTTTACACATTAGTTTTACACTAACAAGCAAGCATGTATCATTCAGCACACAGCTCCATATAAGCTGAAACAACCAGCAATTTGATAAACTATGTCTGAATAAACATGACCACATCACTTGATAACAACATCCTTGTGACACAATTCCTAACAATGTAAAATTACAAGCAAATAACACCATACATTAAGCACATGTAGGTCAATAGAGTAGTTTTTCCTTTAACTATCCTAATAATTAATAATAATAAAAATACAATAATATGCCTAAAACTGCATTTCCATGTTAGTTATCAACTAAATCTCACCTGGAAAGACTGGAAACACAGGGTATCTGAACATGGTAGTCATCTCTGCGTTTGAGTGTTTGAGTGTTAGTAAAAATCTCAGGATATGAAGCACAACTTCCCACAGCTAAATCAAACTGCAGCTCTGTATCTCTGACGGAGTGCTGTGCTCTATAAACAGCTCTTTTGACTCCGCCTGATGGTTTATTACCTAACAGCCCACCCACCCCTGATAGAACAGCTCCTCAAACATCCCGCTTAATCTTTTATCACCTGAGATATAAACATCAAAGACTGTGGCCTCATATACAATCGATGTACACTCCCTTCTACAGAATTCACACAGGTCTACTTCCATATATAGGATAGACTTAGAGATTACAGCTATCAAAAGAACGGAAAATATTAATTATGATAGAGCTACAGCAATGTATTCAATATTTCAGAGTGAACATACATTAAATCCATACCATTTTCATAATCTTATAACCTTAAAAATTTATTTAGAATTGGGGTTTCAGCCCTCAAGCAAAGTCATTAATATCACAAAGATGACACGCTGCATTTATAACAAACCATAAAAGAACTACAGTACCAATATTGTAGTTTATTACGGAATAAAATACGCCTGAGGATTTGTGCCACGTGAAATGCAGTTTGTAAACTGCAGTTCACCTGCTGACCACTAGAGGCCATCCTCACCATCGAGTGATGCACAACAACGGAGTTGTTCTCGTCGTGACATAATTTAATTTTAAAGAACACTATCCTAATGTCTCAAGGCTAAATTTTGGCACGGCCTGAAGTGTGTGGCACTCCTTCAAGGACAAAATCCACACTTTTTGTTGACAGCAACTGTGATCACTGTTTATAAGTGAGCTGCACACGTGCAACACGTTTTATTGCAACAGCTTTATTATTTCCCGTTCTGATGTATTTGCACATGCACATGATGTTATTTATAAACAGTAATTTCATTATCCATTCAGTAAGAACTTCTTAGTGAACGTTTATGATGGTGCTGTTATCCAAATACCGCTGTAGCCTATAATGTTTGTCTCTGCACTCAAACTTTCCTTCCAGATTCAGCTGAAGAGTAGTTCCTGTTGACATGGCAGTGTTGAAATGTTAACGTTTCACAAAGTCTAAAGAACAAGAAGTGTCATTTCTCAACTTCACATGGTACATTGATCTTATCTAGTTAAAGGAACAGTTCACTCAAAAATGAGAAGTCTGTAATCATTTACTCACCCAAGTTGTTTCAAACAACAGGTTCTTCTGTTAAAGGAGAAGTTCACTTGCAGAATGAAAATTTCCTATTAATTTATACACCCCCATGTCACCCCATATGTTAATGTCGAAAAGAAATTAAGGTTTTTGAGGAAAACATTCCAGGATTTTTCTCCTTATAGTGCACTTTAATGGGGATCAATGGGTTGAAGGTCCAAACTGCAGTTTCAATGCAGCTTTAAAGGGCTCTACACAATCCCAGCCAAGGAATAAGGGCCTTATCTAATGAAACGATCTGTCATTTTCTAAGAAAAATACAAATTTCTATACTTTCTAACCACAAATGCAGACGTACCGATCCATTGTTTAGAAACCGAACATGCAAACAAAGTCAAACGGCCTTTACAAAAAAAAAGAGTAAAACAACAATGTTGGATGATTTTTAAACTGAATCACACAGACGAAGAACTAACCGTATTTCCAATGTGATTCCCAGAGCCTATTGCAAGATGAGAATTTGTGGATAAAAACTATATCATTTTGTATTTTTTTAAGAAAATGACTGATTGTTTCACTAATTATGACCCTTATTCCTCAGCTGGGATCGAGTAGAGCCATTTGAAGCTGCATTAAAACTTCAATTTGGACCGTTGGCCACCACTGAAGTCCATTATATGGAGAAAAATCCTGGAAAGTTTTCCTCAGAACTCTTCATTTCTTTGCGACTGAAGAAAGAACGAAAGATACAAACATCTTGGATGACACGGGGGTGAGTAAATTGTCAAGAAATTGTGATTCTAAAGCGAACTTCTCCCGTAACGTTAACCATTACAGTTGCTGGTCTCCATTGATTTTTTTCCCCGTACTATGGAAGTCAATGGCTACCAGCAACTGGTTCCAAGCATTACCAATATCTTCTTTTGTGTTCATCAGAAAGAAACTCATAGAGGTTTGGAACAGCAAGAGGGTGAGTAAATAATGACAAATTTAATTTTTATTTTAAAAAAATGAAACTTCTGTCATTATGTTAACTGTCATCTGTCCTAGCTTGCACCATTTTTGAGAAAACTCATGATCATCATATCTAATTCAGGAAAGAACTGTTCTTTTGATATATATATATATTTAAACTAAAATTTTATTCAGACACCTTCAAAATTTCTCTCATTTTCAGTTTATTCGCTATAGTTTAGAAAATGGTGATAAAATATGACAAGAACGAGTTAAACTGTGTCAGAACAAATCCATCTTGATAATCACAAATTAATTAAGAGTCAAACCAAAATTTATTCAGACATCTTCAAAATTTCTCACATTACCACAGTTTATTCGCTATGGTTTAGAAAATGGTAATGAAATACGACAAGAACGAGTTAAACTGTGTCAGAACAAATTCATCTTGATAATATCAGATAAATTTGATAGAAAGTTATATAACAAAAAATGGTCAGGTCAAAGTGTTAAATCAAATTTTTGGTCCCAAATTTGTATTGGTAGTCCACTGTATGAAGAATTTTTGGGTATAATATGTCACAGTTTACTTTATTGTGCTATCCTCGCTTATGTAAATGAACTATAGTGTCCTGCCCCCACTAGTAAAAAAATATGTAAAAAATAAATAAATAAATAAAAGATATCTGGTGTTTGACTGTAACTCTTAATCACTCCGACTAAATAGTTTCCAATTCAGACTGATTCAGTTTTCTATTTTAATGTGCTGACCCATATCAGTGATCTTCACAAAGTGGCTATTGAGAAGCTTATCAGTAAAGAAAAACTCTCCTTATGTTGCTTTCCCACACGCCTATCATATGGCATCAATATAGCCCACAAGTCATACAGATCACTTTTATGGCACTTTTTCAGTGTTTTTCAAAACTAAACCTCCGAAACTTTAATTTATCTTTTTTACTTTTGTGTTCTGCAGAAAGAAAGTCAAACAGATTTGGAACAACATGAGGGTGAGTAAATAATTACAGCTTTTTTCCTTTTCATGACTATCATTTTAAGAAGCACACAACCAAACATTTCTATAAATATGCTTAAACAAATACTATACTGTGAACGACAAACTTTATGCCACAGTATCAGCAACACTATCTGCATGGGTTGTTTGCTGCTTATCCGGTTAAGTCTCTGCACAGGGAGTCCTGCAGGACAAGAGCGTTTAATAAAAGGCCCACATCCAGCTTTTAATTACAGAGCTGCACTCTTCAACCCTGTGCAGGGCACAGACGTCTCTATGGTGACCACCACAACACTAAGCACACGGGTGTGTCCATGGCTGAGCAGTCGTTTCGATATACTTTCACACTGATTGTGCATTGATAATGATGCATAGGGCATATATGTGCATGCATGTCTGTGTTTGTACATATAAGGAATGCTTGTAAACTGCCTAGTCAGTCATTAAGTAAGACTGGAGGTGTTAGGCAAGCATGTGTTTGCCAGTCCTCAGACTTGAACCTTGTTCCAGCATATGGAGGGGGCAGCTTTCATTTAATATCACAATGCAAATGGCATTCATGCATATCAGCCAGATTTGCATTAATGTTTAAAAGCTACAGTGGTTTTGTTCATGCTCTACTGAAAATTGAAGTTAGATCAAGAAACAGATGGTTTGATAAAGATCAGTTTACATGGTAAGTCTTTAAAATTAGGCAATATGTGTGAATTTGGTTGGGTATATCATGACAAAATGAATTTTCCTTGATATTTTGAAAGTTCATTGCAACATCAAAACACGCTGTAACTTTCAAAGCTCAAAACTTCCTCCACAATCCAAATAGACCATTTATTGGTACTAAGATGCAAAAACAGCTCATTCTATACTTCGTATTTGAAAATGCTGAAAATTCAGCTTTGCCATCACAGAAATAAATTACATTTTAATATGTACTGCCGGATCAGTACGAGTTTTAATGTTTTTTAAACAATTCTCTTATGCTCATCAAGGCTGCATTTATTTGATCAAAAATACAGAAAAAAAATTGTGAAATACTGTGAAATATTATTACAGTTTAAAATAACGGTTTTCTAGTGTAATATATTTTTAAAATAGAATTTATTCTTGTGATGCAAAGCTGAATTTTCATCAGCCATTACTCCAGTCTTCAGTGTCACATCATCCTTCAGAAATCATTTTAATATGCTGATTTATTACTTTTATTATCAATGTTGGAAACAGTTGTGCTGTTTAATATTTTTTTCAGAGCCTGTGGTTCTTTTTTGCAGAATTCTTTGATGAATAAAAAGTTATAAAGAACAGTATTAATTCAAAATATAAATCTTTTGAACTATACAAGTCTTTGCCATCAGTTTTTATCAATTTAACACATCTTTGTTGAATAAAATATTAATTTCTTTCAAAAAAAGAAAGAATAAAAATTTACTGACCACAAACTTTTAAATGGTAGTTTATATTGTTACAAAAGATTTATAATTTAAGTTAATGCTGTTTTTTTTTACTTTTTATTTATTAAAGAATCCTGAAAAAAAGTATCACATTTCACAATATCACTGTTTTTTTTTTCTGGATTTTTGCTTAAATAAATGCTGTTTTGGTGAGCATAAGAAACTTCTAAAAATAACTAAAAATCTTAATGGCAACAAACTTTTGAACGGCAGTGTATTTTAAAACAGATATCAATCATTTGAAAACTACATTTCCTGGCTTTTTTGAAAATGCTAAAGAGTTAGTTCACCCAAAAATGACAATTCTGTCATTAATTACTCACCTTCAAGTCATTCCAAATGCTTAAGACTCTCATCTTTAAAACATAAATGAAATACAAAAGCTTTCTGACCCTGCATAGAATGCAATGCAACTACCATGTTCAAGACTAAAAAAGATAGTAAGGATATCATTAAAATAGATCATGTGACTTAATTTTATGACGCTACAAGTGTGCAAAGAAAACAAAAATATCGACTCTATCCAACAATTCCTTCTCTTTCATGCAAGTCTTCGACGCACATTCATGCGTTGCTGTCTATGCAGGGTCAGAAAGCTCTCGGATTTCATCAAAAATATCTTCATTTGTGTACTGAAGATAAACAAAGGTCTTACAGGTTTGGAACAAAATGAGGTTGAGTAATTAATGGCAGAATTTTCATTTTTGGGTGAGCTATCCCTTTAATTAGGACACTAAATCACTAAAGAGGATAACATTTTTTTAAAGAGTTCATAATGACTTGGATGGCCCTTATTAACCCTCTCCCACAGACACACACATGCATTAAAATTGCATATCTCATATATTCTTGTATGCCTACACACTTCCACAATAAAAAGCTGCAGAATTGCATAAAGGAAATCACCCACAATTCCTTCTGAGCACTAACCATTACTGTAAATGATCACACAGTGAGATCATTATGATTTCATTTACAGTGTTTACATACTTAGATTATTGTTTGTGCAGATATGCTAAGTGGTTGTCATGTGGTTGTTTTAAATACGACATCCAAAAATCACAGGCTTGAATGTGAGCCCAACAGCACGATAGGGGTATATTTCAATAAAGATTGCTGTAATACTTCCAACAATATGTATTTGTTTTTGTGATTTTATGGCCTGCGACATAAAAGGACAGAGCAGAGGGCGGGCACACCTCAATCAATCACCCTCAGCTTCCTTTTCCAGTCATCTCTCCAATGCCTACACACAGACACACAGGCAATAACAGGAAACAGACAAACTTAAAAAAAAAAATCCTTTGCCATTTTGGAGATGAAAAATAAGCTATTTGTGAGACTCAAGCACTGGGACATACACACAGAGATGGAGGAGGTGGAAAGGATGCCACTTCTTTGTTCCGCTCTCATTAGGGAAAGAGACATGCAGGGAGGAAGGGAGCAGCTGGCAGTCTATTGCACCATCTGACCCTTATTGGGCACCGTTTACGCACAGCAGGAGGGTATATTAGCCCCTCCCCAATCCCAAAAGCCCTTTCACTAGCACTGTAGTGCTGTCACTTTCACCTATTCTTCATAATGTATTCATTTCTAACCTAATACTAATACCTAATTCCTCACACACTTTTCTAAAAACGACTAAACCCCATTTCTGGCATAAAGGCCTTTCCGGACCATCCCCCACCTCACGGCCCACCCGACACTCATTACAGACCACAGAGGTATCAATTCGTATCAACAGTCCTCCAGACGATTCATTTCTCCCCCTCATTTTCTCATGAACCGCCTGTCTTCCCTTGACAGGAATGAATCAGGCCACCACTAACCAGCTAGAGATCTGAAACTGATTGCGTGTAATACTTTAAATGAACATTTCAGGCTAAATATGCCCACAAAAATTACATAATTGTCCACACAAACAAATGGACTGACAAAAAGCACCTACAATTAAAGTCTACGGAGCAAGCACAGTAAATAAAATTTTGCTTGTTTGTACAAATTGAGACATGAGCTAAAAGTGTTATTCCGGTATTATTCATATACTATAACAGTATTTATTAAAATTTTAAATTAACCTTTACGTTTTCAGTACAAGTTTACAAGTCTTACTGATTGTTTAATTTTGTTATTAATACATTTTTTTTTTTTTACTTTTAAGTTTTCACTAGGGCTGTCAAATGATTAATCATGATTAATCGCATCCAAAATAAAAGTTTATGTTTGCATACTATATGTGTGTTTCCTTTGTATATTTATTATGTATATATAAATACACAAACATACATGTATATTTTTTTTTTTTAAATTGTGTGTGTATATATATATATGAAGAGTTCAGATGCAAAACCAGCTAAAAGCCATCTCGGTCAAAAATGAGATAATGATACTGAGTGAATGCTCTTGACACATATTATACATCCATTAAATACTTTTTCTTCAAACTCGCCAAAATACCAGCCTCAGCCCAATCAGAAGTACCAGTACTTACATAGAAACCTATACAAATGAGCCTGATAAAAATGCATTTTTAAAGAAAGACGTCATATATATACACACACACACCTGTATATACTTTAGATTATAAATATAAATATTTTACATATAAATCTAAAATATTTTTCCTTATTATATACATGTATGTGTGTTTTTATATATACACATATTAAGTATACATAGCACACGCACATAGTTTGTAAACAGAAACTTTTATTTTGGATCCGATTAATCGTGATGAATTGTTTGACAGCCCTAGTTTTCACCTATTCTTTTTATTTGATGTAATTTCAGCTTTATTTCAATTAATGAAAGTGATTTTTAACCATTAGATTTTTTATGCAATAGAAATGCTTTAAAGGAGCTTAAATTTTTTGATTGCTTTACATTTTTAAATCTTTTAAACATTATTCCATAAGTGAACATATACACAAACACAAAGGTTTGGTTCTTAAAAGTAGAGGACAATAGCAAAAACAGTCATCCTAAACTGATTTTTAAGCTGAATCTCATCTATTTCCTTTAGCTGCGCCAGTGGAAAATGTTAACGTGCATAAACCAAGGGGTTTCCCACAGCACACATGAGAGAAAGAGAGAAATAAACATTTATGGGCTTCTCTTGAGGGGTCAGAGGTTAGACACTTCATCTTATTAGCATTAAACTGCTTGCATCATCCCTACCACACTGGGCATTCAAATGAAAAACAAACAATAACTGGACTCCATAGCAATAGGATTGAAGCCTAAGACTGTTTATTGTCCATGTAATTAAAACAAGTCACTTGTGCAAAGCACAACCCAGATACGTCTCGTTACACTTGAGTCAAAATACAAAATAACAATAAAAACTGATTCAGTCCATATGCCAATGCTGAGACCAAACACCAACACTCATGCCATCTGTGGACGCACCTGGGCATTGCTGTGGGGGTTGTGATTCTGCCGCTGTGGAGAAGAGCTCTGATATACTCTAATAAACACATGAATTAGGCCAAACACAGAACACCACATCTGGACTGCAATATTCTCACGGTCGAACTGATAAAATAACGTTTCTTTGTGCTGCTCTCTGGTGGCTGTGGATCTCAAAAACAACACTACGTCAATTCAATAGGACTGATTACTGAAACAGTGTTGACATATAATAATGGAAAAATTTTCACATTTTGGATCTGGATAAAAGATCTGGACTGGATTTATTTTAATATCCGAGCAAAGGCAAGACCTCTGACATTTCAAGGCTTGACCTTTAGTAACCCACAAGAGAATAAGGTCATGTAATGAGCATACTAGAAAAAGGAAACGCTTATTTATGTGTGCATGTGCGCAATTACAAATGGACGTCTTCGGGTCTTTCCTCTGTAAGAGTCACATTTTGTATTGTTTTAATCATTTCTTAGTTTTTCCCTGTCAGCCAATGTTGTTAGTCAATAGTGTCACAATTTCGCTTTCCTTGATCATTTTTTACACTGTCAAAAACGCTAAAAACAAACAAACAAACAAACATTCAAAACAATTTTTCACGTTAACCATGACTTTGTCATGCTTTGCCACTTAGAAGACTAACTTTTCATGATTTCACCTGTTTAAAGGCCTTAAAGATAAAAAAAAAAAAAAATCCATTAAATACACTACCAGTCAAAGGTTTTTAAACAGTAAGATTTTTCGTTTTTTAAAGAAGTCTTTTCTGCTCACCTACCCTGCATTCATTTGATCCAAAGTACAGCAAAAACAGTACAATTGTGACATATTTTTATTTAACATAACTATTTTTTTATTTTCCAAAAACACTTATTATTATAATTATTATTATTACATTGCAAACAGATGAGTAGAATTTTTGCACGTTTCTTTGATGAATAGAACATTCAGAAGAACAGCATTTATCTGAAATAGAAATCTTTTGTAACATTATAAATGTTTTTATTATCACTTTTGATCAATTTAAAGCTTCCTTGCTAAATAAAAGTATTAATTTCTATAATTTTTTTTTCCAAACTGTTATTTTATTTTATTTTATTTAGGATTCTTTAATGAATAGAAAGTCAATTTAATGCGCCCTGCTGAATAAAAATAATTTAATGAGTTATTATTAATGTTTTTTTTTTTCCCTGAAGACAATGATACATTTTATTTTATTTTATCATTTTTGTTTTGTTTTGTTTATTTTATTCAGGATTCTTTAATGAATAGAAATGTAATACATCCCTGCTGAATAATAACAGTTTTCTCCACAATCAATCAATTAATCAGTCTTACTGACCCAAAACATTTAATTTATTTTTAATATTCAATTGTTATTTTCATCAAAAATCCACTGTGATTTTTTTTTTTTTTTTTTTTTTTTGAAATGGTATAGTATATAACATTACAAAAGCTTTTATTTCAGATAAATGCTGACCTTTAGATCTTTCTATTTATCAAAGAAACCTAAAAAAGGTACTCAACTGTTTTAAATATTGATAGCAATAATAATAATAATAAATGTTTCTTGAACAACAAATCAGCATATTAAAATGATTTCTGAAGGATCGTGTGACACTGAAGACTGAATTAATGATGCTGAAAATTTAGCTTTGATCACAGGAATAAAATTACATTTTTAAATATATCCAAAAAGAAATTATTATTTTAAATAATAAAAATATTTCACAATATTACTGCTTTCGCTGTTTTTCGGATCAAATAAATGCAGGCTTGGTGAGCAGAGGAGAATTCTTTAAAAATCATTAAAAGAAACTTTTGAGTGGTAGTGTAATTTAAAAAAAAAAGACTAAAAGGAGACGTTTGTCTGATAGTATAACACCACTGAGGAAAAAAAAAAAAGTCCTCAACATTTGCACATTTAGGTGCTATTCATGGGTTTAAGCGTGAGGGAAAAAAAACAAGACTTTTTTTTTTTTTTTTTATGTTATCCGGTATTGTATCTTACTGCACTGTAACCAAGTTACCATCAGATACAAATCGATCACATATGCTACATGTAAAGGAAAAGACTAGTCCACAAATAATAAATTTATATACTCACTCTTTCTCAATAAGTTGGGTTGGGTTGTGTCACAACTTACTAGATGCTAGAGATCACACTCGACATATCGGTGTTCAAACATCCATCACGCCACCACCAACTGCTAAACACACTCATCTGTGCCTCTTTTCAATTCTGTGGGGGCTTCCTGTTCATCTCACTCACCAACCTCTCAAGTCCTTTTTTTACTCACCTCAAACTTTTTCTGCTCTTGCTGGTTCAAGTCTTCACTTGATTCTGTTTTAGCTGTGACCAAACACCAAATGTGTATAAAACCTGTCTTATGACAGTCATAAGCAAGGGTAAAACGAGTCTGCAATGAATTGAATGAACAGTGTTGGCATTATCAATTGTAGATTGAGCTGGTTTTGTGTATGTGTGTTACTGCATGAATGGAGATCATTCAGCAAATGCAACACCATGTTATGTCACAACACTGGAATGTGATGAACCTGCAAACCCTTTCCAGCAGACAGTGAATATGACATCACCTTAACTCTTTGAATAGATATGGCATCCCAACCGCACGATAAAGTTTACATGGATTTAAAAGTTTAATTTCGGCTGGACTAAAGCAATAAATTAATTCAGGATGCATACACATTAATCAAACAATTTTCTTTCGTCTATGGAACACACCAGAAGGTATTTTAAAGAATGTTGCAACTGTTTTAGAATTTTTAATATTCAAAAAATCTGTTGTGTTCCACAGAAAAAAAAAAAAAGATTTTGAATAACATTAGGGCGGGTAAATGATGAACACTAAACCTAAACCAGCATCTTCATGCTTAGGTCACCGTTGAACTCCCTATCCATATGGGGACTTGATCAGGGGTGCGGCAACTGTCCAAAGCGGGTCAGGTGTGTGTGAGTATGTATACGGGGATCCAGCAACTGTGCGCTATAGAACAAAGAGAGCGGAACAGAGGGGCCATTGATTCTGCTCAGCTGTGGCCAGCACCTGCTGGGTCAGGGCTTACGTTAAAGGGGCGTGTGAGAGGTGCTAATGTATGTTTGGGGACGTGTGTGAATGCATGTATTAGGATGTGACATTTAGGATTACTAACTAATGATTTCAAGTAATGAAAAACCACAGCGAACACTAGATTGACACATTGATCCGTGGTGCTCATGTGGACAACATGACTTCGAATCTATCTTTCATCATTACTACATCTCATTCCCACATCATTTGCTATCCTATTCCATTTTACTATGACTTAATGTGATAAATACACAATTTTGCACACCCAAAACTGAACACATTTAACTAAATCCAGCGTTTACACTGGAAGCAATTTAGAATGTAAATACAGGAGTGACACAACCTCTCACAGGAGCGACACAACCAAAAGCCAACTGCTGCCTTCATGATGAAGAGAATAAGCCATCAAAGAGAGTGCTGACCCAGCGCTGTCTGTCCACACGGACACATGCATTTATGCTGAATGACAAAAAAATACAGGTGTCTGCATGACATTTGTACATCTGCTTAAAAACAGACAGCAGGTTTTGTTAGTGTTATTTGCTAAGGGAAGTATCACTTTTACTGTTGTCCATACAAGGGAAGTAGGTAGAAGAGATAAAACAAACATGTAAACCCATTACACTTCTGCATCATTTGTGCTATGGACAATAATGATACCTCAAATCATGCCGCTTGTTGAAGAGCGATCAGATCAATGACTGTTGCATAAAACAGATGTAAGTAACCACCCAGAACACCCTAGCAGTCATTTCAAACATTCTAAAAACCTTAGAACATTCTAGTATAAACCTAGAACTTTGTAGCAGTTGTTTAGAACATTCTAGTGAAAACCTAGAACATTGTAGCAGTTGTTTAGAACATTCTAAAAACCTTAGAACATTCTAGTAAAAACCTAGAACATTGTAGCAGTTTAGAACATTCTAAAAACCAAAAAGATCCTAGCAGATGTTTAGAACATTCTAGTAAAAATCTATAACATTGTAGCAGTTGTTTAGAAACATTCTAGCAAAAAAGATTTAGAACATCCTAGCAGTTGTTCAGGACATTCTAGCACAAATCTAGAACATTGTAGCGGCTGTTTAGAACATTCTAAAACCCTAGAACATCCTAGCAGTTGTTTAGAACATTATAGCAAAAATCTTGAACATTGTAGCAGTTGTTTAGAATATTTTAGTAAAAATTTAGAACATTGTAGCAGTTGTTTAGAACATTCTAAAAACCTTAGAACATTCTAGTAAAAACCTAGAACATTGTAGCAGTTTAGAACATTCTAAAAACCAAAAAGATCCTAGCAGATGTTTAGAACATTCTAGTAAAAATCTATAACATTGTAGCAATTGTTTAGAAACATTCTAGCAAAAAAGATTTAGAACATCCTAGCAGTTGTTCAGGACATTCTAGCACAAATCTAGAACATTATAGCGGCTGTTTAGAACATTCTAAAACCCTAGAACATCCTAGCAGTTGTTTAGAACATTCTAACAAAAATCTAGAGCATTGTAGCGGCTATTTAGAACAATTTAGTAAAAATTTAGAACATTATAAAAAACCTAGAACATTCTAGTAAAAATATAAAACATTGTAGCAGTTGTTTAGAACATTCTAAAAACCTAAAACATCCTAGCAATTGTTTAAAACATTCTAGTAAAAATTTAGAACACTGTAGCAGTCGTTTAGAACATTCTAAAAACCTAAAACATCGTAGCAGTTGTTTAGAAAATTCTAGCAGTTGTTTAGAACATTGTAGGAATTTACAACCACCTAGAACACCCATCAACCACCCAGAACATTGTTGCGACTAGAATAACGTAGAAAACCCTAACAACCACCTAGAAAACCCTAGCATCATTTAGAACATCCTATCAATTTACAACCACCTATAACGCCCTAGCAACTCTCTAGGACCTCCTATTTAACTCCAACCACCTAAAACACCCTAGCAAACACCTAGATCATTATACCAATCATCTAGAACAATAATAGCAACCACCTAGAACATCCTAGTGAGTTGCAACAACCTTAGCAACCACCTCAGTATCATCATTAGCTACAAAAGCACATCACTCCTCAAGCACTTTGGGCTTCTTTTAAGACAATATGAAATTTTCCACAGGACAGAATGTTTCATTCGAGTCTGTGACATCCTAATTTAGATGTAAGATTTATCTTGTGGTCATGAATCAGACTGAGTATCCATTAGTCCAGCCTTCCCCGTGCCCTGTGAGCTTTCTTGGACCGCGTGGGGTGAGGAGAGAAGAAGAGGTATCTGATAGTCATGTTTCTTTGTTTGATTTAAAGGGGGGGAATCAATGTCAGCAACAGAATGCCAAGCAGCTATTGGTCAGATCCGACTAAAGGATTTACAGACAGCTGTCCGTGTCTGGATTACACTACGGATCTATAATTCACACATAAACATACACCTAAATTCATGGGCTAATAGCATGCAAATGCTACAGATTAGACACAGACTTTTACGACGCTGTAAATTATACAAATTATAACCACAAGAAGACAAATAGAAAATAGCATGCAATTTCCTATATCACAAATCAAACCATTTTAATTCAATTAAGCAACTACGATTCTGTTAAACGTTACGCTAAATGAATCCCATCCTAACCCAGATTTATTCGCCCATTGGTGATTTCTCTCAAAATGCACAGGATATTCAACGCATGTGTTCATCAAAAACAAACCGTTATCCGGCATTACACATGCAACTGCGTATTATCTATTATCTTCATTCTCTTCTGTCTCTCACCTAACATTACGCCAAGACGCTTGAGACATTAATAACAGGTTCAGGGCAAAACTCTTTGTTCGTGCCCCAACAAAAACACAGTATGCACTTCTATCTGACAAAATAATGAATGCAATGAATGCTGTTCTACAATTTCCCGCAACAAATCTCAACGTTGACCCGTTCTTCAAAACATCAACGCAAGCTGTTTAGCATAACAACTCGAAATCCAGCCCCTGGGTGTCAACGTCACAGTGGAAATCCATGGAAACGAGAAACAAAGAACATAAACATCCACCACGCTTTATGATTTCAAACCCTACATGAATATTGCATCATGCCATAATGAGCACATATAGCTCAGAGTCCTTCGTGTGACATATGCAGATATTAAAATGATGTATTATAATAATTTATAATATGTATATGAGACACAAGAGAAGGTGTGAGTTATAAATGAGCAGACAAGCGGGAAACAAAGAGAGCTGTCAAAGAACAGCTCTGCTGTAACAGAACAAAGCACATTGAGACACACACATGCAGACCAAAACAAAGATCCATATCAGTGCGTATCAAGTGTACAGAAGCGGCACTGTCCCACAAGAGAAAGAAGTTTCTCTAGAGCAACATGTTCATTAGGTTAATCAATATGCTGCATATGAATGCACGCCAGCATGCACTCAATATGCAGTGTAGACAAAATCAGTCTAGACCTAAGCTTGCTGCTGACTCACAGTGTGTTCATATAGCTAAAAAAAAAGTAATTACAGCAAAATGTTTTGAACGCACTGAGAATACACAACACTGGATTTTATTAATCAACTCTTTCTGCTTTAATAATCACGTCAAAGTACATCCACGATTTAATTTTCTCTATATTGCAAAGGAAATCTTTTGAGAAATGTCAAATTAAGCAAACATAATGTACCCTGGGCTCACATGTAAGAGCCGATATGAGAGTACTAGTCAGAACAGTTTGGACAGGATGTTAATGCAACAACCTAATATAACCTAACAACCTAAAATGCTGTTTTGTATGGCTTAGGACACTGTGTGATCACCCAGAGAACCTGTAATCACTCAACTCCACTGTCCTACCCGTCCACAAGGGACAAGCATCATCATGTACGGGAAGTCTGAAGTCATGACTCTGTGTCTCTCTCTATCTCACTTTCTCTGTGTCGCATTCATGGTTTAGAGAACGGAAACCACACACAGAGAATGGTAGTGTCTGTGTGTGAGAAAGAAACAGATAGAGAGATACGCAAACAGAAAAGGGAAGACTTAACTAGCACTAGTGGGGGGACTGGTTCAAAGATCAAAAAACAGATGTAAGGCGTTTGACAAAACAGCCTCCAAATTGCAAACACATGTGGTCGGAACCAGCCCCTCCCTACCCCCAACATCCCCTCCAATACTGAAAACCCATTTCAATATGATCATACTGAACATATTGTACTGAACATATACTGCAAGACCTGTGCTAATAAACTGATCTTAGTCAGAGTTACTATGAAGCATGTGCTCAGACTGTATTTGTATGGACATGATATTTACTGTAAAAGTGAATTAAAATAACACAATTTTTAAGAAATGTACAATCGCTATTAAGCTCCCCTATAGTTTGCATAGCAAATGAGGAGGTCTAATGTATGAATAAACTTATAATGAAAATCTTGGCCAGCAGAGACACTTTTCTACAGTGAGGAAGACATTACAAGACAAGACATGACATGTCCCATGTGCTTGGAATTTCTGACTGTACTACTCATACTTTTTTTTTTTTTTAACTCAAACTGCATGCATTATTCTTAAAAATCAATCAATAAATACATAGCACTTTGCTTAGAATGCAAAAATAAAATAATGTTTAAAAAAAACAGAAATACATATACACATACACGTTTGATTAACTCATATACAGTAGGCTATATTACTCAATGTATGTATTTATGTAATAAAATTAATTTATACAAGTGTACTTCTTAAAAATATTAATAACTGATTATTTAAAAAATAATAAGTACTTATTTGAACTGGTATGAAACACGCCTACTTTCATTATTTCAAACATTTGTTTGCCATTGTTCTGCTGCGTTCTGAAGCGCGGATTTGAGCGCTTTATTGTTCTAATGCGCATTGTTTGATCTACTGTCTGATACATTTACTATATAATAAACGTATCACTTGACGGTGTGCATAAACATTGTTTCCAAATACCGCGCGTCTCTTTTCCACTACGACAAATAACGCATTTCGATGCAAAGCGTCCTGAAAGCAGAAACACATTCAAACAGACACATACCTCAAATCAGTCCTGAGCGATACTTCTCTATAGCAAGTGACTTCAGATGAACCTCAGAAGAAGGAAAGACATCGGTTCATCTCTCCCGCTATGAAGGTGTGTCTGTTAAATCTGGTTTTTCTCTCTTGGAAACAGTTCAGTTGTAGACAGGACCCTTAGAAATGTAAATTAATACTTGGAGTGGGGGGCCGGCGGACAATATGACCCAACGCCTAAGTCACATGCGATGCTCCGCCCGTTTCCCCTCATGATTATTCATCAGCAGGGGAGACCCCGAAAACGGACTGGGCGTGGCGCAGCGTCGGTGGGCGGAGCTAAGGCTGCAGCGCACACAAAGCAAATACGAATCTATATTAAAGGGATAGTTTACCCTAACATTAAAATTCTGTTATTATTACTCACTCTCGTGTTGTTCTTTTAGTTTCACAAAGGGAGAAATGTTAAATTCTGTCGTGGTTTGTCTGTCCTGGTTGGTTCTATGAGTCAATCTCACTATAAAAGTATCATAAATATGCTATAAATTATATTCTTAATATTAAATCATGCGGTAGCATTGTGCTAGGAAGACTCAAACTTAACTCTTTGTTCACGAATAATATCCATCATGCTATTTACAGAACAGATTCGTCTAGTTCTCGAGTGAACCAATTAGAACCAATTCATTAAAGATACATTTTAAACGAATTGTTCATCCATTAAAAGGAAGAAGAAAACAAATTTGATGACAGAATTTATTTTTGTGTGACTGCTCCACAAGATTCGTTTCTAACGCATTTTTCATTCAAATTATTCAAAACACAAACAAGTCATTTAAATAGCAGGCTGTCATAATTTTACTTTGTTCACTGGTTTCTGCGTGGATTATTTAAATTAATCGGCTTAGCAAGGACAGCTGAGTCTGGACCCCAAAAGCCCCACTACCCCCATCAGTCGACGGGATTTCTGCGTTTTTTCACCCCCCTTTTCCAGTACACGCCTGCCCTCGACGGGCCCTCCCTGATTCACGTACTCGTGTGGAACGTGTGCTGTCTATGTAAAACACCGGACTTCCGGTTACTGGGGCGCTATGACAGTTGTGTCATACAGAAAGTACAGAAAGAGTAGAATTTCCTGTCAGGGACACACCAAAGATATGCAACAGAGGTGAAGAGCAAAACATTCTAATTACCAGTTTTTACCATGGTAAACATATTTTCTGTAATAAATAAATAAAGAAATAAAGAAATTGATTTGTATCAGGTTGTGTAATAAGCTTTCTCTTGTCTGTGCGTACTATTTGCAGACATGTTTACAAGTCTCTGATGTAGCCTAAAGTAGAGTCCAAGTCACTCTACCATAAAATAAATATAATTATTAAAAAATTAAATATTTAACAGACTCGATAAATCTTAAGAAACACATATTTCTTATATATAAATATTTTCCTTTTTTTACAATTAATTTTTATGTCCTTTTATGAATGGCTGCTCCCTCAGAACTAGTTTCAGAATGATGTGGAATGTAATGCATTCCACTGCCATGCTTCATGTGAGAGATCCTTTATAGAACTACAGGGGAATGAGTCATAATAACTGCTCCGGAGGTTACCTAGAATTCAGTCCCACCGCTCTTTCGGGGAACATATGTGGACTAGAGGTTACGGGAATTTGGGAGGGGTCCCAGTGTTTGGATGTGGAAAAAAGTCAGGCAATCCCAAAGCCATTCTTTCGCAATCTCTGGGCTCTAAGAAAATAGAGAGACTCGCTTGGAGGGGAAAAACTCTTTTATTAGTATGTGTTTACATAAGAAGTAGTCAGCCAGATTATTGTGTAGTTATTGATTCTGAATATAAATGAAATCAGATTTGATCAATGTACTTTTTTTGTACATCTGACAGAGAATATTCATTTACAACTAGATATACAACATATGTGATCTTATATGCTTTAATCAAACCTCTGGCAGAAAAAAAATACAGGAAGGTCATAGCTAGGTTTTTCAGCTTTATTAGATAATGTGTGCATTATTACTTCAGTCCTGCATTATTAATTCGATATTTTCCTCGTGGTTGATTTCCTGTGACCTCTCTCACCACTTTCAACCTGTTTGCTGTTAAACAGGAAATGACCGTTTTCTGAAACCATGGTAATGACTCTGGCTTCCTCTATTGCAGTGGCCCAAAGGCATCACTTTGAAGATCAATGCGTACATCCTCATTTAACTGAACACACCAGTAAGAGAGACAACGATTTTATCTTTTCTTCCTTTACACTTTTAAAAATAAAGGTTTAACTTTTTCATCACACAAAATGTTTTTTCATTATAGCAGAAAAATGTTCTTTACACTAAGAAAAACTGGTTCTTTCACTTAAAACTGGCTCTTCTATGGCATCAAAAACACTCTTTTTAATATCGCTCTCTTAATGATTGGGTTTAAAAATCTCTTTTCTTATAAAGGGATAGTTCACCCAAAAATGAAAATTCTGTCATCAATAACACCCTCATGTCGTTCCAAACACATAAGACCTTCGTTCATCTTTAGAACACAAATTAAGATATTTTTGATGAAATGCGAGAGCTTTCTGACCCTGCATAGACAGCAACACAAGTGACACGTTCAAGGCCCAGAAAGGTAGTAAGTACTAGTGTTGTCACGATACCAAAATTTTGACTTCGATACGATACCTGACTGAAATATCACGATACTACTACTGAACCGATACTGTGAAAAAAAAAATGGAACAACAGGAAAAGTAATTGAACAATAGATGATCCAAATGGAGATCATAGTTATTTTATCTATTAAAACAAAGCATTTCATCCCCACAAAAAAAATAAATAAATAAAATAATAATAATAATAATAATAACATGCCAGTGCCACTACACAAGATTATGGTGAACAACTACCGAGCCTACAGGTATGTAGAAATCTTTGCTATATTGATAAGTTTGCTTAAAGGATAAAGCCAAATCTTATGATATAGTATTTTTTTTATTTCTAAAAAATTAATATCATGACAGTCATTTTTTTGTTATTTTATCTTTTATTAATAATAATAAAATAATAAAAACCTAGATGCAAGTAACAAACTAAAGGACAACTACAATAAAACAAAGACACAAATGAAATAAAGAGGGCCCTACAAAATCTGTTTTGTTTTTTCCTAAATTACATTTTAATTTTTCTAGACTCTATTTTAATGGTTACATTACAAAAAAAAAAAAATCAAAAAGTCTAATTAATTGAAATCATGACACACACAATTTAACATCAATTTATTAAAAGTTTAACAGAAATGACATTTTTAATACATTTTTCTGAAATTCAGTTTTGTTTGTGAATCTCTGTTTTCCATTAATTTTCTGGTTTCCATTTTAATCGCTTCATTACATTTTAATAATCAAAAGCATGTCTAATGAATTTATAAAGGATAATTAGATTTGGTAAAGAATTAATTTATTTTTCTTTTTTTTTTTCCAGAAATAAATGTGTATTTACAATTTTCTGGTAAATCAATTTTTTGTGGTAAATGTTCCTTAAACATTGTTTTAATAATATTTTTATTAGTAGTAGTACTATCTTTACATTAAGTAATATATTAATATATTTGTAGCTGTCAAGTTAAACTGAACTTTTATTTTGAGGGTTGCTGTGAAGACCTTTAGGGTCTTCATTATATGATGATAGTTTTCCGCAAAAGAAACGGTAAAATGCTCATGAAGTGACTCTCAGAGCAGTTCTAGAGATTATGTTCATGTGTTCTTGTACTCTTGTATTGAGGCAGCAGAGGCTGAAAACACAGCGAGCATCATGCCTATGTATGTAGTAAACAAAACTGCGCGTCTGCGCCATTCACTAACACACACATGCAGAAATATAGCTCTTATTAAAACGCATTCTTAAAGTACCGGTACTAGTAAAATGCGGAATCGTACCGTTTTTAAAAGCAGTGTATCGCAATACTTTTTAAGTACCGTTATATCGTGCAACACTAGCAAGGACATTGTTAAAATAGTCCATGTGACATCAGTGGTTCAACCATAATTTTATGAAGATACCAGAATACTGTTTGTGTGCAAAGAAAAAAAAAATCAGTCTCCGACTCGTTCAGGAGAGTACCATTGCCCATGTATGGTGCTGCTGACGCAGGAGTCTGCTATCTCTTAAATTGTCATGCAATTTCAATGCAATTAAATTATATTTAATATATGTTGTTGCACCAACTAGATAATGTCCAAATACAAAATCCCCATTAAAGTCCCCAAACGTCATGTACTTCTGCATGTACAGCAGATTAAACTAGAGTTTAAACTGTAACTATGTCTGCTTCGATAAGGTTGGCTAATTGCTGTATATCAGAACACTGAAATAAATAGTTTTGGCCATATAGTGTATGTCTGTGACCTACTTTGACTGGACTGGGGACGCACTTTACCAATGAGATTACATCTTACATACAGGAAAATACGCCCAGAGTGCAGTCATACTGGGAGTTCATCTTTATGCGTTTTCCACTGGAACGGAGCCATCTCTGCTTCAGAGGTTTCACCAACAGCATTGTCATTATGTTCCTCACAATAATGTGCTGTAACAGAATACAGACCTCTCAGATGTCAAAACATGTCAATGTATTTCTGTCAGAACTGACACACATCTGTTTCAATTGTATTTGCTTATACTTGGAATTATAGTATGATGAATTTTAAGCAATATTTGGAATTCGTCTGTGTGAAGATTTTAAAAAATCATATTTTGTGTTCCATGGAAAGAACAGCACGTGTTTGGCCTGAGGGAGAGTTGACAGAATTGTCATTTTTGGATAAACAATTGCTTTAATATGGAATGAGGGCATGTTACTTCATGAAAAGTATGCAATATAACATCTGCAAAGAGTTTTTGCAAGAAACTGAGACACCATCTGTTTTAATGAGGCTTGTGTCTGAATCACACTATATCAAATGTACAGAGTCACAGATGTTTGAGCGTTAAACACTCTGGGGAAGACTAGGCTCAGGGGAAAATGAAACTGAGTTGGGAATACTTGACTAGATGTGTTTTTTTTTTTTTTTGTATATATATATACAATATATTTGTATATATCTTACAATCCCTAATTGAGCTGTGCTACCTGATGAGGAAAAGTGTGTCAGTGTGTTGGAAACTCAGTCTTCGTTGTTGAGTGTTTACAGCATGTGAATGAATGTAGACTATTTAATTGTTTAGATTACAGTTCATTGCATTGTACCGCATTGATTTTATGTGTAAAGATTTTTTTCTTTGAAAATGCAATATTTGAAAGCTTTGATGTTACTTTAAAATTTAGAAGCATAAAAATCTGTCCAACATGAAACCACAAGTCAGTCCCATAGTCAGACTGTATTTTTATTGGGTACACAGAGAGAAATTAAAAGAAGTAATAAAACAGGGTAGCATGAATGCCATGCATATGTTTTACATTTGCAGCTCCACTGTAATTAATATTTGATTAGTTCAGTTCTTTTTATTTATGAAAGAGTCAGATGAATGAAGAACATTCTTGAATCACTTGTGTGAAACCTACAATGCATGCTATAAAGTGTAATTTAAACCTAAATGTGTGTATACACTACCAGTCAGTAAGATTTTTAATGATTTTTAATTTTTTTTTTTTTAAGGAAGTCTCTTCTGCTCACCACACCTGCTTTTATTTGATCCAAAGTACAGCAAAAACAGTAAAAAATTGAAATATTTTTACTATTTAAAATAACTGTTTTCTATTTGAATAGATTTTAAAATGTAATTTATTCCTGTGAATTTTTATCATCATTACTCCAGTCACATGATCCCACAGAAATCATTCTAATATTCTAATCTGCTGCTCAAAAACATTTATTATTATTATTAATATGTTGAAAACAGTAGAATTCTTTCAGGTTTCTTTGATGAATAGAAAGTTCAGAAGAACAGCATTTATCTGAAATAGATTCATCACTTCTGATCAATTTAAAGCATCGTTGCTAAATAAAAGTATTAATTTCTATAATATTTCTCTTCATGTCTTTAAATGGTATAGTATATAATGTTACAAAAGCTTTTTATTTCAGATAAATGCTGATCTTTGGGTCTTTCTATTCATCAAAGAATCCTGAAAAAATGTACTGAACTATTAGAATGGTTTCTGAAGGATCATGTGACACTGAAGACTGGAGTAATGATGCTGAAAATTTAGTTTTGATCACAGGAATAAATTACATTACATAAAATATATTCAAATAAAAATGAGTTATTTTAAATAGTTAAAACATTTCACAATATTACTGCTTTTGCTGTATTTTGGATCAAATAAATGCAATGAGCAAAAAAGACTTTTTTAGAAAACATTAAAAATCTTACTGTTCAAAAACTTTTGACTGGTAGTGTGTTTAAAATGCATTTATTTGTATGTAGAATCAATATGATAATGTATGCTACATATATTTGTAAAGGTTTATGGGTGCAATAGTATGTGATGTTCAGAAACAAAACAGACCTAAATGCCATGCACAGCCCACAATCAATCAATTAATTATTTTCAAATGAATATTCTTTCTTCTCTCTCTCCCTCCCTCTCTGTCCTGTTGTTACCATGAGCGCTGGGTAGACGATGGGCGACTGATGAGGAGCTCAGCCTCTTTTAATCTAATAAACCAACTCTGAGTCACGCTGCAGGATGGGCGTCACCCGCATTTCTGGATGACCCTGCTGCAGCCCCACTTTGATATCATCATATTATGGCCCGATGCTGATCATGTGCCAAAATACTGCTAGAATATAATTAAAGGCACTCTAAAGTGCGATCACAGCTTACCATAAAAGTGCTTTCTTCTTCATTTTACTTAACCTGTAAAATCTATAATGGTAAATTACATAGAGAGGATGCATTGATCCTCAAATAGTTTTTTTGGACCTGTCATATTTGTCACATGTATAATATATAACACTGTGTTTGTGTTTCAGACTGTCGGTCTGTGCTTCAGCTGTGTTGGTTCTTTTGTTTTTCACGCTAGGTGGCGACAAGTGACTGTCTTTACGAGTGAATCACTGAATCATTAATTAAACCGATTCATTCGAAAACGCTTAAATACGTTATTAGTGAGTCATTTAAATCATTCATTCGTTCAAAAACACTTATTCATTGAACAGCATAGCCCTGCTTGTAGTAGCAGCATGTCAGTATGCTGTTCGAATCTATCCACTTCTATATGAGTGAGTCATTTGAATCAATCGTTCAACCGATTCGTTCCAAAACACTGATTCATTCCAAACAAAACACGCTATGGTGCTGCAGCGGTTCTGCAGCTGCCTCGTTTAAAAAACTTTTTAGCTGGCGAAGCAAAAACAGACAAAGCAGCTGGCAATTTCATATCTAAAATCTAAGTTGCACAATATTAAGTTTGTTCTTATTGAACTTTATAAATGTATACAATAGTTCGCCCGTGACAGTGTCACAGCTGTGTTGATTTACGCCAACACTCGTGTGATATTGTTTCAGTAAATCATTAGTTTGTGTTTGTGTCCTGCCACACATACACACACAAACACACACACACACACACACACACACCATTATTGTAAATAATCAGTTATTGTATTGAACTTAATGGATTGTAGTACCCCCATTTATCATATTAGACAGTACCATGGGACAGCTCAGTCCCCAGCTAACAATTTTTAGTTACAGGATGTTCTGGTATTTATTATTATTATTTCTCAGAATGCATACCATGATGTCTGCACAGAAATGTCTGCATCATTCCAGAGCATCCATTTAAGAGGTCATCCTAAATGCACAGTATATAAGACCCAGCTGACTGACCTAAGTAACATGAAGACCATGGTGTTTAAACCTGATTGATCACTCAGTATTTCCAAAGACAGCATTCAATCTAAAATTTGCTGTGTGTCCAGGCTGTATCTGTCACTCCGTCTTGAAATAGTCACACACAGAGTCTGTGCACTCTCAGAGCACTTTAGCTAATGGAGCTGATTGGTATGAATGGGGAGGCTGATGCAGAGCCAGAGCCGCTGCAGAGGTGAATGATGTAATAGGGTTTTTTTAATACCCTGCCAGCTGAATCAATGACAATCAATCAGGATGAAGAGCTGAACACACATTAGAAGATGCAGGCGTGGCTGCAGCGTGACACTGGAGTCTTAACGCAGAACTGATACATAAAACACATATGTACATGGAAGCCCAGAACACATATATTGCATAACTGTAAATGTAGCAGGACATAAGGAAGGGAACCTCTTTAGGGTTGTCTAAAAAGAAAAAGGAACAGTAAGTATAACAGTCAGTGTTGCCAACTTATTTTTGGTGAAAGTTGCTAAAGACAGGACGATTTGTTGCTAGAAGTTGCTAAATGACGTTGTGACGTCACAGCGCGATGACATCATTATGTAACCCCAACGCAAAAGTGCATAGAATAATAGAGCATAGAATTACATTTTATTTATTCTCTTATTAACTATACATTCTGAACAAATATATTCTTAAGCAGTGTATTGATAGTTAGTATTCTACACTTCTTCTTTTTTAGATATATTATTTATGGGCTTTTTACACCTTTATTATGAGAGGACAGTGGAGAGCTGACAGGAAAGTACTGGGAGGAGAGAGGAGAACAGGATTGGCAAAGAACCTCGAGGTGGGATTCGAACTCGGGTCGCCGTGAGCGCAGATGCACTATATGTCAATGCACTAACCACAAAGGTTATGGGTGCCGATGTATTATACACTTTTAAAAAAAAAGTCTGTAAAATAGGCCACAGTGCACCGTGTTAATTTGAAGAAATTTTATGCATTGATTTTTTACAGGTTTTTTTTTTAACCTAAATTTAAATTTACACATTGTATTTTAAGTTCTCAGGTTACAACTTATGAATTACCAGTGCTTTTTTTCCATTTTCTACATATTTTTAAGTGATCACCAAGTGCAGGTAGACACTGATAACAAGGTGTTATTATAAATGAACAATTCTTATTGAACAGCTGCTTTAGATTTTTTGTGTAATTTAGAGGGAAAATGTGTGCCTTATTATCATTTGAGTTACAGTTGCTGAAAGTTGCCAAATAAATTTTGAAAATAGCTAAATTTGTTGCTAGGTGCTTTTTGAAGAAAAGGTTGCTAGGGTAGTATGAAAAGTTGCTAAATCTAGCAACAAAATTGCTAAGTTGGCAACACTGATAACAGTAAGTATCTCTTTAATATCTATGTTTGTCTAGACCACAATGATATTAAATGGAGAGCAACTGGAAATTGAATTAATTTTATAGCTCTATACACTTACTGTATGCATTCTATTTTATTAAATCAACCAATTTTTATGTTATCAATTTTTTCAAAATTTTTTTAATGTTAAAGCTTAAAAGTTACAATCGTGTGTGTTACAAATGTGTCTGTTTTTATGTCTCCAAATAATTTTTAAGAGACGAATCTGAGACAAGGTCGATACTACAATTGAACACAATAGAGAACAGCATTAAGTCTCCTCAGCTATAAAAGCAAATTGTTAGCAATAAAAAGTCTTGAAAAGACAGGACATGAACTGAAAAACTGTCACAACAGCTTTCAAATCAATATACACTACCAGTCAAAAGTTTTTTAACAGTAAGATTTTTAATGTTTTTTTTTTTAAATCCTCTTCTGCTCACCAAGCCTGCATTTATTTGATCCAATATACAGCAAGACAGTTTTTTTAACAATTTTTAAATATTTTTATATTTTAAATAACTGCTTTCTATTTGACTATATTTTAAAATTTAATTTATTCCTGTGATTTCAAAGCTGAATTTTTAGCATCATTACTACAGTCACATGATCCTTCAGAAATTGATGCTCAAAAAACATTATTTATTATTCTGCTGAAAACAGCTGAGTAGAATCTTTTTAGGTTTCTTTGATGAATAGTAAGTTCAGAAGAACAGCATTTATCTAAAATAGAAATCTTTTGTAACATTATAAATGTCTTCAACATCACTTTAAAGCATCCTTGCTAAATAAAAGTATTAATTTCTATAATTTCTTTCCCAAAATTTACAAAAATGAAATCAAGTGTTTTAAATATTGATAATAATAATAATAATAAATGTTTCTTGAACAGCAAATCAGCATATTAGAATGATTTCTGAAAAATAATGTGACACTGCAGACTGGAGTAATGATGCTAAAAAAAATAGCTTTGATCACAGGAATAAATTACATTTTAAAATATATTCAAATAGAAAGTAGTTATTTTAAATAGTACAAATATTTCACAATGTTACTGCTTTTACTATATTTGGGATCAAATAAATGCAAATAAATATTCTGATTGTTTACGTTTACAGCTCCTGATTCATATTCAGCTGATGTTTGCACATGACATCCCTTGGACGTCAAAATCTGCCACAAGGTCAAGGGTTCCGGTCTACATTGTTACACTGTACTATCCACTTCCTCACAGATATTCTAGTGAGACATGACGAGAAACACTGAATTAAGGTTGTCTGTTGTATCTACCACACACTGATTTCCTCTCATAAGGTTACACAAACATACACTCAGACGTGCAGCATAAACAAAGGATTTGTAGGCCAGATCTGGTGCTCTGGGGACACCAAACATGTGACGCACTGGAGGTGGACAGAACCGGAGAAAACAATAGAGAGCAGCCTTACTGACTGACCAGCTGACAATAAATATGCTGAATCAGCAGGTCCTCTGACAGAACACGCGCACAGATGCATTCCTGCATGTGTGCGTACATATACACACACACACACATGCAGATCATCAAAAACAACCACTGAAAGAAATGTTTACCCAAAAATTTTAATTTACTGACACAGGACATGCAAAATGTAGATGAGTTTGTTTCTTCATCAGAACATATTTGGATAAATTTAGCATTACAACACTTGCTCACCAATGGATTCTTTGGAGTGAATGGGTGCCGTCAGAATGAGAGTCCAAACAGCTTATATAAACATCACAATAATTAATAATTAGGAAAGGAAAGGAAAGGAAAGGAAAGGAAAGGAAAGGACATGACATGTGGCCAAGTATGGTGACCCATACTCGGAATTTGTGCTCTGCATTTAACCCATCCAAGTGCACACACACAGTAGTGAGTAGTGAACAAACACGCACACACACACTGTGAACACACACCCAGAGCAGTAATAAAGTTAATATAATAATTAACGTCTTGTGAAGCAAATATCTGTGTTTGTAATAAACAAATCCATCATTTTCAACTTCAAACTGTTGCTTCTGACTAACTTATGAGTCCTCTATATATTATTGCTTTCCAGTAATATTTCCATAACATTTTACTTTTAACATTTTACTCCAGTAAAAACAAATCTCTAGTGTGAACCAGGAGAGAAATATGCACAGATTAGGCACTGTTTACATGTGAAAACAGCCCAAAACAGTTCTAAACAAATATGTTGGTTTGTTTTTTAACTGGAAGAAGTGTTATTATGTATTATGGACTTATTTTATGGACCACTTTTTTGTCCAGTGGTTTAAAGTTGAAACGCCCTAATCATGTACTTGTTTTTTACAAACATGCAGATTTTCACTTACAAGATGTTAATTTATGGACTGGAGTTATGTGGATTACTTGTGGATTATGGTGGTGTTTTTATTAGCTGTTTGTTCTCTCATTCTGACGGCACCCATTCACTGCAATTTTTCTTTTTTGGGTTAATGGTTGCTTTAAGTACAAAGAACATAGGCCAAGTGGATGATGAATAGGCAAATGTTACACAGATTTTCTTCTTCAAATGTACAAATCTACTTTCTGCTTATGTATCTAATGTATCTACAAATAAAAACAAAGTGATAATTGTATCAAATATGTTTATACAAGGTCATATCTTTGCTTAAACTATTCCATTTTTCACTTATTTGGTTTCCCTGGTGGTTTATTGTTCTGCTGAATTAACCGTGCTGAAGCCACTAATGATTTTTCAGCATGTTTTCCAAAACATACATGCTCACATATACACAAACACACTCCATACTGAGAAAAAACATGCATAGATGGAGTGTATAATGTCATTTGCTTGTTTTCTATCAATCACTGATGAGTGTTAATCGGGTCTTTGTAAGGTCACAATTGTCTACATTGCATGAATTGACTTAAAGGCCTGTGCAGATGGATGGGACAGATGTGTGCGTGAATGCTTCGCTTTTGTTCCATGCAGTTTGGCAACAGACACACACACACACACACACACACACACAAAGAATCCAGCATATGAGAACTGAGCAAAAAGAATCCTCAGAACTGACCTAAAATCGACAAACATTTCTGTGGAAAACCACAGAAACCCTATGAAATCAAAAGTAGAGTTTTGTGGTTTATAATGCATGTGTGTTAGCTTTAAAGGAGAAGTTCACTTCCAGAACAAAAATTTACAGATAATTTACTCACCCCCTTGTCATCCAAGATGTTCATGTTTTCTTTCTTCAATCGTAAAGAAATTATGTTTTTTTGAGGAAAACATTTCAGTATTTTCCTCCATACAGTGGACTTCTATGGTGCCCGGAAGTTTGAACTTCCAAAATGCAGTTTAAATGTAGCTTCAAAGGAAGAAGGGTCTTATCTAGTGAAACGATCGGTTATTATTTTTTTTTTCTTTAAATGTACAACTTACATACTTTTTAACCTCAAATGCTCGTCTTGTCTAGCTTTGCGATGCGCATGCGAACTCTGTGTAATCCGGGGAAAATACAGTTAGGATATGTTGAAAAACTCCCATCTCATTTTCTCCTCCAACTTCAAAATCGTTCTACATCGCTGTTTTACCTTTTCGAGGTTGCTAACTCGAGAGCCAGCAATCGCAGATTGCATCGCAGAGCTAGACAAGATGAGCATAAATGAGGTTAAAAAGTATATAAATTGTAATTTCTTTTAGAAAATATCCAATTGTTTTGCTAGATAAGACCCTTCTTCCTTGGCTGGGAAGAAGCTGCCCTTTGAAGCTGCATATAAACTGCATTTTGGAAGTTCAAAGTCACGGGCACCATAGTCCACTATATGGAGAATAATTCTGGAATGTTTTTCTCAAGAAACGTAATTTCTGTATGACTGAACAAAGAAAGGCATGAACATCTTGGATGACAATGGGGTGAGTACATTATCTGTAAATTTTTGTTCTGGAAGTGAACTTCTCCTTTAGATCTCCTTTAGATCTATAGTATGCAAATGTTTCATAGACGTAAACCTTCAATGTTTAGTCTTTCACTTTTGTCATAATGGACAAAAAAAAAAAAAAAAAAAAAATTATACAGACAAGGTTGTATACAAAATTTTATACAATAAATCTGCCCCTAAAATTAAACACCAGTTGCCTCCTGCCAGCAATTATTGTACAAAAAACAAATCCTCATTGGTCAGCAGTTGACAAATTCTAAAATTACTTTCGCAAAGGAGTTTCTGCAGCTAATAACAGGGCTGCTCTTTATTGTCCCTTGTGAATGGAAATGTATTTTAACGTTTTTAAAGAAGTCTCTTCTGCTTACCAAGCCTGCATTTATTTGATCCAAAGTACAGCAAAAACAGTAAAATGTTGAAATATTTTTACTATTTAAAATAATTGTTTTCTATTCAAATATATTTTAAAATGTAATTTGTTCCTGTGATTTCAAGGCTGTATTTTTAGCATCATTACTCCAGTCACAATTCTTCAAAAATAATTCTAATATTCTAATTTGCTGCTCAAAAAAAAAAAAATATTATTATTATGTTAAAAATGGCTGAGCATAATTTTTTCAGGTTTCTTTGATGAATAGAAAGTTCAGAAGAACGGCATTTATCTAAAATAGAAATCTTTTGTAGCATTATAAATTTCTTTATCATAACTTTAGATCAATTTAAAGCATCCTTGCTTGAAGCATCCAAAAAATGTACTCAACTGTTTTAAATATTGCTAATAATAATAATAATAATAATAATAATAATAATAAAATGTTTAGAAAACAGCAAATAAGAATATTAAAATGATACTGAAGACTTGAGTAATGATGCTGCAAATTGAGCTTTGATCACAGGAATAAATTATATTTTTAAAATTTAAAATATTTCAAAAAATATTTCACAATTTTACTGTTTTTGCTGTACTTTGGATCAAATAAGTGCAGGCTTTGTGAGCAGAAGAGAGATCTTTAAAAAACACTAAAAATCTTTTTAAAAAATGTAAAAACTTTTTTAAAATTGACTGGTAGTGTATATTGTTTGAAAATGCTGGTAAAACATTTTATTTCATCCATGGCTATTTTTCAGGGTTGTGCTCTTGCTTTTAGCCAATGTTTGAGTTACAGACAGACTAAATGTCTTGTTACGCTGCCATATGTCCTTAAAACATCCCCTCACGGGCCAGCCATAATGAGACGTGGAAGAAGAAATAAAAACGAGTTTCCCCTTGTTTATTAAAGGTCCCTGACCGAGCGGGAGACTAGGTCAGCACTCAAAGCATCATGCTGCAGATAGCCCAAAACTCAAGGCCATGATTCAGTGTGATTATATTTTCCACAAAGACTGCAAAACTGCTGCCTTTTTCCACTGTGTGCTTGAATCGGTTTCCTCTCCAAATCTCCAACTCGGAAAGGAAAAGGAGGAAACCTGTGTTGTTTTTTTGATAGCTGTCTTTCCTTTGTCTTTTTGTAATTGTTGGTCCTTGGAGTGTGTGTATGTGTGTTTTCTGTACCTGATAACGGTCCATCCACTGGCACAATATAATCCGTTCTAACTGGCAGGCTGTCCTGGATTGGGTGTTCCTATTTCCAGAACACACAGAGAAACAAGAACACTGTCAATCAATCTGTTTTAAACACATCATTTTAATGCTGTGACCCAGAGTGACATAATAATCACAGGACTAAAATAACAGCCACCTCAAGGCAGACTGAAAAATCCTACATTCCTGCTACAGCTAGTCAAAATGGTTCTTTTTCCAAATTTATGACATGAAAAAATAGCATTATGACTTCCAGAATTAGGAAGGAAACTTGCATTCCAGAGTGACTTGCTGTATAATTTTACATAACAAATATAATAGATAACATGTGGGTGAAATTACAATGAATATGTTTATAAATGCAGGTTACTACAATATTTCCTGTAGCTCAAACAGTAGAACTTGTTGCTAGAAACATCAAGGTCATGGGTTCATTTTTTAAATATTGTGTTTTGGTCTCGTAACATTCAACCGAAAACATTACTTTCTGCACTGCCTCGCCACAACTTCTCTTTTCCTGCTTTAATATTTGCGGAGAATTGCCAAACCCACGAACATGTTAACAAAACTCTCAAAAGTTCTGGCTCTCAGAAGTTCCTACACAAGCCATTGCACACATGCACACAAACATTCAGGTTTCCCCTTCTTTGACATGCTTTTCCTTTTTCCTGTAGCCTAGATAAAGGAGGTGTGGTTGGATTCATCTGGATTTTCTGCTGAACATCACAAAACACACTTACATACTCTCAAGTTTCTTTTTAAATACTGGGGCCAAACTAAAGTTTACGATAACCTTGCTGTGGTTCATGTTTCCAGAAGTGTTTGCAAGTTAAGCATAACTATTACTACTGCTTATATTTAGTGATTAATGAACTGAATAAACCTCTAACTGAAAGTATTAACCACATTAACCATTAAAGAGGGAACTGAGCCATATTTAGTCGCCAAATCATTTGCAACCACCCATAACAGCTTAGCACCAATCGCATTGTCTTCAGAATTGATCATCTAGTTAGGAGTGCATTTGTACAAAGAGTTGGAAACATCTTGAAAAAAATGTCTTTTTGCTTGCAAATTGTATAACATCCAAGGTACACATTTCTAGTAATTGCGCAGTTAATTATCATCTTGTATTTTCAGGAGGTTTTGAAATATTTGCACTCTTCCAAAATTTGTCACTACCGAAACATTGTAATGTATAATTTAATTAGAAGGGTTATATTGACCTATTAAGATTTTGCTTACATCTACATTGTAAATATATTTTTTGCTATTTTATTCATTTTTTTCAGAGGTAAATCAATAACAATTACATTTTAACAATATTTCAGTTGTGATTTATGAGATTTGTTGTATTTTGAATCCAATTTTTCTTTGTAAAAGGTAAAAAGTTGATCATACTGATTTCATAGTTAAGGATTCATTAGTTTGAATATAGACTGAACCAAAAACTATCATAACATCTTAGTTGATAAGTCATTATACTTTATTTTTGACAAAACATCCCATGTTTTGGTAGTGACAGTAACGCTTTGGTAGCAACCACATCACATTACAGAATTTTAACTAGCATACTAAAACACTAAAACACCCTAAAATAAAAAAAAATGCACAACTGTGTTAAAAAAAAAAATTGGTTAATTTCCCCTAAATATCCACCTTATTTTTCCCATAAGAGTGGGTGCAGCCATTTGTAAATTTTTTTGTGTCTGGCTTCCAGTCTCATCCACTTCCAGCTATTTTTAGCTGCACAAAAAGCTTGTTTTGCTGCTTGATTTTGGAAACTGGTGTGTCTTATCATACTGTTTTAATGTATTATCTTAATTATGAACACACTGGTTTGTAGTGCAAATTTTTTTTAACGTTTACTGCACTTCGATAATCTTCTCGTTATTTCCCTATGGCAGATTATGAACTGGACGTCTAACAAATTACCAGAAAACAGCTTACTTCCGCATTGAAAAATAAGGTGGATAAGGATTGTGTGTTCCCCTTTGTCACTACTGAAACAAAGATGACATGTTTTGGTCATGACTGTTTCAGTAGTGAAAATTTTATGGGATAACACCCAAAAAACCAATGATGTCATTACCAAAACTCCACCAAGTGTTTCGGTTGTGACTGTTTAGGTAGTGACAATTTAGATACTTTTGGGCCTAGCTCAAAGATGCTAATCAGCACATGGTTAGCTAGCGCCGTTCTGAACAGTGGTATACATACAAAAGCTAAATGTTATGGAATAACTCCTCAAAAAGTGTGCTTAATTGCAGAAAAAGGTGTTTGGTAGTGACGTTCTTTAAAGTTACACACAGATTTTTCAGACTTTTGAACACATTTACCTCAAAATGATGGGACCTATCTACTCACACCATGTAGCTATGAGAGAGGGGGACACAAGAATATTTCCTGATCATAAATGTAGAGGCGTAGTTAAAATCAGTCTCAGCCAATGGACTAAAACATACACTGTTTCGGTAGTGACATGAAAATGCTGGACACATTTTTTTACATACATTTTCATAATTTACAAAGAAAATTACATACTAAATATACCCAATATAAAGTACTCAATAAATTATGATTTTATATATATTGAGCTTACAAATATTTTAAATACCATTGTGGGTTTCAACAGATAATAGAAGGATCTTATAAAACATTTTAGATTTGAATACTTAAATGCTTTTTAAATGTGTTTTTTGGTTGTGGGACAGCAGTTTGGACCAGTTCTGTAGAATGGCCAATATAGGCCATGATACATTCACACACAAACACACACACACACACACACACACACACACACACACACACATACAGGGGTTTACATAATAGTCACTTCATGGCAGTTATATGAGGCACGAATTATACAGACCTTGAAAACTTGATAGCTATAGCATGGTTTTATCTCTGAATCATGTTTCATGAGTGCGTACATGAGCACACATCACTAACACACATACACATATGCAGCATTTAGAGGCTCCTGTTGAAAAGCGATAGCCCTTTAATGGCATCCATTCCCCCACTTCTCTTTAATTGACCATGCACACATTTTCACTGCATTTGAACTCGAGACCGTAACTGACCTATCTTTGTGGGTGCCAGGTGTCTTACACTAACATAGTATTACTTCAGCATGAGCGCTCACCACCATGTAAGAGTTTGTGTGTGCCTTTAGAGAAGCTTTATTTAAATTAAACTAAAACACAAAGAATGGAAAAAGTCTCTTGGCATGAATTTAAACAGAGTCCTTGTCGTAACAGGGGATGTGAAGGACAGGGTTTTCACCTAGAGGTTAAACACAGGGAAGATCAATCATCCTCAAGGAGAGCAGGATGCTGGATTTATGGGCAGTGATGACGTGGGATGAGAAGCATTCATGGAGCTCCACAATACCTGGAGACTGCTATCCATTAGCATTCCCATTCATCTCAATGCCATGACGGTTCTGGAAGTACATAATTTTAAATCTGCCATCTTTGCTCATGGACACTCAGTTTTGGACAGAAAACACAGAAACTCAAGCACTTCAGCGACTTTACTTTAGTGTGACGTTAAAGACGGCCGACAGAGGAAATATCCATTATGTATAATGGAATGTTATGATAGGAGGAAATGTATACTTATTAAATATTCTTTAATCTTTTATCTCACCTCTTCATATTTTAATCTTAGACACTAGAAAATTATCCGAGAAGGATAATACATAATATAACTTATAGGTATAGTTCACCCGAAAAAATTAAATTAGACTGTTTTCATGATGCGTCATTAATCGTCCATATTGGTGACATTGAACGTAAACCAAGCCACTGTACCAAACGAATCTTGCATATTTTGCTGATTATTACTGTTGAAAATGGTCAGTTATTGTCATGTTTTGGGCTGTAATAATCGGTCGGACCAGGAAAAACATTTGGAGTACTGTAGACTGCCAAATGTTATGACAAATCAAGGAGAAGAGTGCAAAAAACTGTCTGAGGAACAATAGGCGTTTGTGGTTGGCCAAACTGAACCTAGATTTCCAGGGGAAATCTTGACAACATTTGTGTTTGTTCATATCATTTTCGGTCAGGTAGGTGAAATATTAGGCTAAAAGAAATTATTCTGCATTGATTCTGAAATTTTGCATCTCGATTCTCTCTCGAATCGTTTCTGTTTATTTTTAACAGGCGTTGTATTCGGCTTGCTTCTAATTCGTTACACACACTTGAACCTTAAATAATCATTTATAAAGTTCAAAGAGGCTGACGCGAATTACAAGAGTTTACAATAATCTCGCATCAAAGCGAGTTCAAGCGCTCTTCGTTATGAGCGTTTGAGTATGCGTTCAAAAACTAGATTATAGCGCCATCTTCTGTTAAAAAACAAGACTTCAGAGAGAATTGGGATGCATTTCGAAAATCTCAAAATCAATCCATGAATCGTTATGCATTGATTTATCGTCAGTTGTTGTTTTTGTCGTCAAAATTGTTGTTTGGTCCACAACATTCTTCAATCTGGTTTTGAGTTCTGCATAAGAAAGCAGTTTAAGCAATTTCTGTTGAAATTATATTAGTAAATTTGCCTGTTAGAATGAGAAAATGCTTTCACACGGAGAGACTATGCTTTAATTAGTAAAACATTGTTTTAGCAGTCAGAAACCCGCACACACACAAGTTTAATAGCTTTGCTAATGAGGAGCCTTTAAGTCTTGTTCACAGTCTGAGACTTCAGACTGTGAACAAGAAATCTCAATAGCAGACTTATGGGGTTATTTTTGTGTCTTTATTATTCAAACAAAAATACTGTGTTTGAGAGTAAAACTAAGTATTTTGTAATTAAAAAATAAAAGTTTGCAAAAAAAGTCTTCTTAAATCTCAAAAATAAAGAAATTGATAACAAAAGTATTTGCAGTGCATGTACTTTTCTTTACAATCTTTATTTTTCTTTGCGCACTTCAAACACTTCTCATCGCGAAACCACAAGTTTTGCTCTCCTTTCTGCTTTCTTTTTTTGCGAGTCTAAAATTTTTTTTTGCGAGTTAAAAAGTTTTGCTTGCGAGTAAGCTGTATCTCAGTGGGCGGTCTCTACCTACCAGGATGAAAGGCCTTTTTCTATTGGTCACTCTCGATTGAAGTGACCACGCCCACTACGTTGTGCCGCCAGGCGCCAGTCTGACTGAGGAGCGAGCGAGGTTCAGCCATGGCGAACAACAGCAACAACAGGTCGTTTACTGAGTGAGATAACCAAGTTAACGTCTTAAACTCAGTGACAAGTGAACTTATGTAGTCTCTCTTCTCATGCTCACATATTTAAATACGTAACGTTAGATAAGCCCGCCTGTAGTTCGGCGATACCGTTAAATAGAGGGGCACGAGATGACTCGGATGACGATTGTAATCAAGGTAAAGACCATTATGACATGCAAGAGTCATACAGTTGCAGTATTAACATTAAGTGACATGGCATTTGACACGCGGAAGGTGCAGGAGCAGTGACACTTTCAGCAGTGACACAGTCCATCGGCATATGTCAAAGAAAACCGTATGTGTCACTGGCACTGAGCAGTGGCATGCACCAGTGGCTTCCGTGCGTCAGATGCCATGTCACTTAATGTTAATACTGCAACTGTACGACTCTTGCATGTCATAATGGTCTTTACCTTGATTACAATCGTCATCCGAGTCATCTCGTGCCCCTCTATTTAACGGTATCGCCGAACTACAGGCGGGCTTATCTAACGTTACGTATTTAAATATGTGAGCATGAGAAGATAGACTACATAAGTTCACTTGTCACTGAGTTTAAGACGTTAACTTGGTTATCTCACCCAGTAAACGACCTGTTGTTGCTGTTGTTCGCCATGGCTGAACCTCGCTCGCTCCTCAGTCAGACTGGCGCCTGGCGGCACAACGTAGTGGGCGTGGTCACTTCAATCGAGAGTGACCAATAGAAAAAGGCCTTTCATCCTGGTAGGTAGAGACCGCCCACTGAGATACAGCTTACTCGCAAGCAAAACTTTTTAACTCGCAAACAAAAATTTTAGACTCGCAAAAAAAGAAAGCAGAAAGGAGAGCAAAACTTGTGGTTTCGCGATGAGAAGTGTTTGAAGTGCGCAAAGAAAAATAAAGATTGTAAAGAAAAGTACATGCACTGCAAATACTTTTGTTATCAATTTCTTTATTTTTGAGATTTAAGAAGACTTTTTTTGCAAACTTTTATTTTTTAATTACAAAATACTTAGTTTTACTCTCAAACACAGTATTTTTGTTTGAATAATAAAGACACAAAAATAACCCCATACAGACTAGGCTAGTCCTAACCTTTACAGTGACTCACAATTACGTTAAACCTAAAAGGCCAAGCCAACTGAAAAACCTTCATGCTTTTAAACATATCAAACATGCCTAATGGTAAGTAAAATGGTTAGTGGTTGTTTAAGTTGATCATCTGAAAAACTTCAGCTAAAGTGCAACCAGTTTGACTTGTGTTAAATGGCTTGTTTTAACATGCACACTTACTGATAAAGAGCTGAATGAAATCAACGCAGGTCTATTAGCTTTGAGGCATCTGCATTCAGATTGTGTCACAATTTATGTACTTTTGCAACATTTTGTCGTAAAGAGTGTGAAAAGTGTGTTGACTCTGAAAATTCAGACTCTGATGTTATATCACAAAATAACCTTTTAAAATTTATTCGCTAGACAGTAGTGTAGTGCATATTATACATGTTCAGTACATCAATTGGTACACAACGATAGCTTTAGCTCTTGTTGGATAAATAATCTAAATATTGATAACATTATCTTGCCCTACAAAGATTTTTGTTCAATCAAATGCTCTCTAGAATAAGAATGCCCCCCCCCCCTTGTTAAATAAAATCTTCAGCTGACTAGCAAATAGCTAATCAAGGACCAAGGCAGTAACATAGCAAATCAGAATTGCATACTAGCATACTATTTCTGCCATATAAACAAATTTTCTGCCATATAAAGATATAAAGAAAAATATTAAGCTTTTTGAATGCAACTTAAAAAACAAAATCTCAACCAAACTTCAATAGAAAATTTAATTTTTAATAAAATAATTTCAGTCAATGAACATCAGTCTAACCTTTCTAGAATCTCAGAAGGAGCTTTAAGAGTTTCAGGAACCAGTTAAGCCGAACTATGGAAGCCTGTTTCTACCTCAGAACAAAAAATTAATAGTAACTGTCATTTATTTAGAAAAAAAAAATTCTTCCAATTTAGTTAATATCTCACAATCAGACTTCCTCAGACTTCCTCACAATTCTGAGAAAAAAAGTCAGAATTGCAAGACATAAACTCAGAATTTACTTTTTTATGTCGAGTTTATAAATCTAAGCTTAGAGAAAATTTTATATTTTGAGTTCATATCTCACAATTCTGACGTGTGAGAAACAAACTCTAAATTATAAGACATAAACTTAAAACTGAGAGAAAAAAGTTTTTTTTTTTAAATTTTGTGGCAGAAACAGGTTTCCATACATAACCAGCTAAAAGTTGAGTGCAAAATCTATTAATATAAAGTTCTTACCTTCTGTGGCCTGATGATAGATGGACGGGGAATATGTGGCCGTTTTGTGTCCAGAACAGGGCTCTTATCCTGGGCATCATCTTCTTCTGAGACCCCTTCTGAGCTTGGGTAAGAATGAAGTGTGTCCTGGTTCTCTGTGTCCGGTTCTTTGGTTTTGGAGTTAGTCCCATTAGTCTTGCTCGGGACGGAGATGCAGCTTAGTGAAGGCTGGCTGTCAGTCCTCACTGGCTTTACTGGACCAGGCTGAGTGAGAACAGCCAGGCCCATGGCAGAATCCGGCCTAGTTTTGGAGAGTTCTGGGTCCTGGTATGAAGCGGGGTCAGCAGAAACATCTGGAGGACCACCAAAACAGTACTGTAGCGCTGAGCACGGAAGCCCATGCATCACGCCAGAAGATACAAACTTTTAGCGTCCAATCAGATAATGAAGCTCCAGTTTATGGATGAGATCCCAATACGCAAAACATTTCAAGGATACCATTACAGTTTGGCAGTTTTGTTTCCACGCAAGAGATGCAAGAAATACTGACCTCCAGAGACCTTCCTGCAAATTATCAATTTGTGCTCATAGGCTCAACATGTGTTGAAAAGCAACATAAACCTTCTCCATGACTGCATCTGAGAAATTTCCAAACACATCCTTGTCATATTATCAATTAAAAACCTGCTGAATGCACTTCAGTCTCCTCCGTACTGGCTCTTCCTCCTAACCTGCTCTCTCTGAGGGTGAATGTGAGGCTCTGGGCTTTTGCGAGCGATGGGTTCGTGGGGGTGTCCGAGTGTCTGGTTACCTGAGCAGGTACTCCCCCTGCCAAGGGCCTGTGGCATTGTCCTTGCGCATCCCACTGTGCCAAGCAGAGGTGTTGGGTTTCAGGGACATGGTAACTGATAGGCTCTTAGTGAAACTCAACTGTGGCGGGTTAAGGCAAGGAGCAAAAGAGTGAGAAAGCGTTATCAGAGACATCAGAACCAGTTGCTGGACTGAACAAAAACAACTGGGTACAAAAAAAACAGTCAACTAGTCAGGGGTCACTGAATGTGAAATATTAACATGTTAAGATTATGAAACAGTTTGTTTACAGATAGCACTAATAAATTAAATTTTAAAGTGATAGTTTCTGTCAATTCTTATGCTAGTCTAGCATCATACTAGCATACCCTTGTGGAAAAAAGTACAATTTAGCGTAGTTTTAATAGTAATTACTTATCTTGTCTTTGAAATATGGTTTAAAAGTGTACTGCCGAATTTACTGACAAGCATTCATGGTAAATTCATGGTATTCATGTGAAGTTACCGTTAAACAGTTAAAAAGTTCAGGATTTTTTGGGCGGGCCTGAAATCATTTCTCGATGACGTACTGAAGTCACTGAGCATGGCCCCTTCCCTAACACTATAAAGTGTTTTCAAGACGCGTCATCAATCGGCCATATTGGCGGCACTGAATGTAAACAATGCCACTGAACTGAACGAAACTTGCATATTTCCCTGATTATTGCTGCTAAAAATGATTAAAATGATAAAAATGTCAATTATTGTCATGTCTTGGGGTGTAATCTAATCGGTCAGACCAGGATAGACATTTGGAGTACTACAGACTGCCAAAAGTTATAACAAATCAAGGAGAAGAGTGCAAAAAACTGAGGAACAAAAAGCGTTTGTGGTTGGCCAAACTGAACCAGGATTTCCAGGGAAAGAATCTTGACAACCTTCAGGTTTGTTCTTATCATTTCCATTCACGTAGGTGAAATATTAGGCTAATATCTTAATTAACACCCCTTGTACGTATCTTTACCACCTATTAACTTTAGTTTGTCAAACTATTGCGCCCTTTCCTGCTTACTAAGTCCTTCTCTATATGATTTAGCAGCTTACACACGCTTTTTTTCTGTGATTTAGACCATTAGTTAGCAGAGCCACGTATTCAGTAGTACATTAACCATACAATCAATGCTGTTGTTTACATCCGAATATCTCCAATATGTCCGCGCATCCGGGTAACTGACCAAACCGTGAAGTACAGTGCTTCACCTGCTTAATCGCGTGTTACAGTCATTACCTTTAGTTACTACAGCCTACAGTTTACTAGCTAGCTATGCCTTCCACGTAAAGGATATTACCTGATTACCATAATTTACCAAATAGCTCGGTCTTCTTATTCAAATTTGTATTTGACCGTTGAGAGAAGCAGCAGCTTTCCCGTTAGTGGGCGTGGTTTTAGCAACAGCGGACACACCTCCAGTGTTTGAGAGCATTTAGAGCAGAGAAAACTAAGGAAAACTTGGATAAACTTGCTGAATAGCTAAGAGGGGCACTATAGCATCCAAAACAAAACATAAGATGGTAACTAGCCATGCCAGGGTATCCAGCAAGGTACTAATAGTATAAAACTTTAAAAATACCTTGGTGAAAACAAGAGCATATAATATAAAGGCAGGTAGGCAGCCATACTACGACTCAATATAATATGCGTTACACCCTTTAGGAGTAAATATAGACTGGTCTGAAAATATGTACACATTGGACAAGGCAAATATTAGCACTAGGTCGCCACATTACACAAGATGGACAAATTGAACAATGCAGAGCCGCTGAAACATTGATGAGCTCTTTTGTTCGAGAATGTAAACAGGACTGCAGTTTCCACTCCGCGAGGATCCGAGGTACCATATGCGCACCAGAGAAACATGAGCTCAGGGAGTCTGAGCGTCTGAATCGTGATGTGAAGTTACTATGACTTAATAACAATGCTTTTATGTGTATTTTTAAAGGACAGGCTGTGCAGGTGGGTGGAATTTTTCAGAGAAAGCCTGCTTATTTAGACCTGCATAATTAAAGAAAAAACAAGCCTGGAGTTATTTTGGTTTGTCTCGTGATCCTATACAGTTGTTCCATCGTTAGTTTTTATTAGAGCATAGAAAAAAGACTCTTTGAAATTCTAAATATTGCAGATCATAATCTTGTATGCATACTTGATTTAAATACAAAATAAAATACAAAAGTAACTAAGTATTATGGATGGGTTGCAAATAACGTCTCGTGGATAAAATAAGGACATGAAGAAAAAAAAATGTAAGAAAGAAGTTATTTAATTGATATTTAATTGATTTTTAAGAGGATAGTTCCCTCACAAATATAAACTGTTCAAAAATTGTATTCTGCGAAACATGAAAGATATTGTGAGAAATTATTTTATTTTTTTGTTCATACAATGGAAGTCAATGGGTCATTCTGAGCGACTAACTAAACTAACCAAGACAAGCATATGACGCCATCTATTGGTTTTAAACTGTAAATGCAAATTGAAGTAAGTGACTAATTTGTATAGATGAAAAAGTTAGAGAAGTCGTTTTTTTCTGCATAATTACTTTAATGCATGAACTAAAATGTATTTTAAGCATTAAAAAGTATAAGCGTAATGTTTAACACCATAAAAGCTACATACACCATATAAAAACCCTAATATTTAGCAATTTTATAGAAAATGCATTTTAGTAAGAATGCATCAGAAATTTTACTTTAACTACAAAGTAAACCAGTTTATCCACTAGGATGCACTATACACAAACAAATCAGCTCAAAGCAACCCTTCAGACAAAGGAACTCTGTGAAAGTGGTATTTCTTGAGGTTTCTTGAAGTATTTCTTGAAGTGAACAGCAATTACATGCTTTTTAAGTTCTGATGAATGCTTTTGTAATTTGATTCAAACATGAACACTTACCAGTCAATATTCGGCGCTCTGTATTTATAACGTTGTAAAATTTCATAAGGCAAACAACAGTCAATCATACGGTAATCATTTTTAATGGTCACTTAAATAAAGAATCAGCAGATTTTTAACTACAGGTCAAGGTAGTTCCAATGAGATAAACTTAACAAGAATCAAAAAACTCCAACAAATAAACAAGGGCAGATCAAGTGACAAAGTAACAAAAGTGTCCTTTTTCTTAGAGCAAATGATGCTCCTGTTTGCAACATGAACACAAAATAGTTTTAGCACAAAGGCAAGAACAATTCCAGCATGAAATAAAGTACAAACAGCCAAGGGATCAGTGTTTTAGCCAGTCTAATACTACAGTTTTATGCTTTTCTAACACATCAAAAGCATGAAGACAGAGGAATATACTGCACCCATTTAATCAACAGCAGTTTAATGAGCAATAGTGCATCTTGGAATAATAATCATTATAAAAAACACTTTCCGCTATGAAATGATAAGCACTTCATGGCAATGAAAATACAGTTGGGAAAAGGAGTCGGACTCAGAAATGAACTTTTTTAAAACATAAGCCTGACCTTAATCAATACTTCGAGTTTAAATAATTCAAACTGCAATACCATTTACACAGAGTGGTAATATTGGAAGTACTGACTTATTCAGGATTCAATTATCCCAATGTCTGTTTTGAGAAACAGATGGACTAAAAATGAACAAATGGACAGTTTAAGGAATGTTCTGGGATCTAAATGAGTTAAGCTCCATATGCAGATGCTCTCCAGCATCTGTGACATACTGTTGATTACCACAGACAATCATTTTGACTCATCCCTCAGTTTATAAAACATAAAACATTCACAGTAATGCACTTACAATGGGGGCAAGGCATTCTGGGTGAATTTAAAAGCCAAAATGTGCATTTTTCTACTGTGGAAATTCTCAAATCGTATGTCCTGTATATTGAAATACACAACCATTCAAAAGTTTGGTGTCAGAAAGTTTTTTTTTTTTTTTAATACTTTTTTCAGCAGATATGTTTTCATTTAGTTAGAAGTGAAGGTAAAGACATTTATTATGCTATAAAACATTGCCATTTTTAAATAAATGCTGTTTTTTTGAACTTTCTATTAAACAAAGAATCCTGAAAAAATGGAATTACTATAATATTACTCTTTTTCTGTATTTTTGATTTTAAAATGCAGCCTTGGTGAGTATATAAGACTTCAGTAACACTTTACTTAAAGCCTTTACGTATAATGCATTATAAAGTTATTTTTTTAATGCAGTAATTATGCCTTGCAATGCACCTTATAATACATTGTATGATCTCATGAATAACTGTAAGCACAGTTATAATACATTATAATATTTATATGTGTATTTAACACTTTTAGAAAGTATAATGCATTAAAAACATGACAATTTTAGAATCTATAATTATTATAATACATTTTATTATTTATGAAAAGATATAATACGTTATGAATAATTGAAAATATTACTAAAATCTTACCGATGTCAAACTTTTGAATGGTAATGTGTATACTTAAGACAGACATGAGTTACTTTATCCAAATTAATGTGAACAGTCAGTTACATTTTTTTTTTTTATTATTATACATTTTATTACTTTGACTATTATACTCATTTTGTTTTTTAATCAATATAATTTAACTTTTTTATTGAATTTTTTAAATTGTATTGTTATTAAACAGCAATGTACTATTGTAAGTACATTGCTGAAAACTCATTTTTATTTGTTTACGGTGTCAAGTTGTACTGAACATTTCTTTAATGTTAACACAATGTCCTCCTGTAGATGCCAAACCAAATGAAGGCATATGAAGATGGAAAACATCACTACTTCAAATACTATTTCTGGACCCTAAAGTATAAGACAATACTGTGTAGGGTTCAATACTGTATTGTGAAGGCAATGTGTGCTTGATGGTAAATTAATGGAGAAAAAAAGAACCAGCACCATGAGAGAACGGGAAGGAGATGCACTGAGAAATAAAACAACGTAAAAATAAAATTGTAGATCATAGAGATTAATTTAAAGTATCAAAAGCAGTTCAATTTTCAGTGACGAGAATTTACAAGAGCCAGTGCAAGGTATAAAATTGTTCAAATGTGAAGGCAGCGTACACAGCAAAGAAACAACACAATGTGAAAAACACACGCACACCTCTAACAGAAGACCAAAGGAATGTGTGGCAGCCATATTTTAGCTTTGTTATCCCGGTCTGTAAAGAAGATAAAAAACAAAACAAAAAAAAACCATCATTTTTCAGTCTCATGATGCTGCTTATGTTTTGGGAAAACCAGAGAGGAACGTGGGAATAAAGGATAATCGTCTACTCTTCCTGTCCTAATGCTCTCTGCCACCGGGCGGCAGCAGAGGCTGCATGACGTACAGTCATCGTCCTCTCAAAAAAGCCACTTCCATGGGAAGTACAGTGCAGTGTAGTGCAGTTTTTGCCTGATGGAGCTGAAGGGGGGAGCAGGTCTCAGCTGTGGTAGCTGGGTACCGCTGCCTGTTTCTGGGAGAGGCGCATCAGTTCCTCTCGGATGGCTTTGATGAGCGAAGCGGAAGAGTGGTTGGGAGGGGAAGGCTCCTCCAGGGGAGCAGAGGGAGCGTAGCCCAGGCCGAGAGAGTCCAGGTGGGCAGGAGCGGCAGATGGCTCCTTTAGGCCATTCCTGGAGGTCTGGAATACAGAGATGGAGCTGTAGTCAAGAGAGCCAAGAACCTAAACAAAAAAAATGAAGGACGGAAGGAAGGAAGGAAGGAAGGACAGAAAGCAGATTTTAGAGAGTTTAAGAGTTTAGTAAAGATGGTTTATAGAGTTTGGTAAAGATAGAGTAAAATTAGAAAAAGTGGAAGCACTTTAGATTAGGGAGCACATACACAACCAGTCAAAAGTTTTTGGATAGTATGATTTTTCATGTTTTTTTAAAGCTCTTTTGCTCATCAAGCCTGCATTTATTTGATCCAAAATACAGCAAAAGCAGTAATATTGTGAAATATTTGTACTATATCAAATAACTGTTTTTTTTTTTTTTAATTTGAATATATTTTAAAATGCAATTTATTCCTCTGATCAAATCTAAATTTTCAGCATCATTACTCCAGTGTCACATGATCCTTCAGAAATCATTCTAATATGCTGATTTGCTGTTCAAGAAACATGGAGTCAGTGTGATTTTGGAAGATTTTTTTTTTTGATGTTTAACTTTATTTTTAGTCTAATAACAAATTTTTTACATTTCTGTTTATTATTTCCCAAACTGGGGTTTCGTGAGCTGATTGAAAGCTAATAACTAATTAATTTAAAAAAAATGTAAAAAAAACAAAACAAAACAAAAAACGGCAAGTCGTGAATATTGATCAACATCACAGAACCATTGACATGTGAATGTGTTCTTAAAATAAAGGGTTTGCCTGACAAAAAGAGGGAACCTCTGGTATAGAGACAGTTTATTGCTAATAGAAAAAATCATAAAAACAAATAAATAGTAAGTGGTAACTTAGTAATGCTGATACTTTTTACATTTTTAAATATTTGAATTTTGCTGCTTAATTTCAATAAATATTCTATTCTATTCTATAATATATGAGTCCAAACACCATTTTAAAAGAGGAAAGAAAATCCTGTTTTCCATTATTTGTGACCTTGGACCACGAAACCAGTCATAAAGGTCTAGAAGGAAAGAACAATATTTGGGCGAAATACAACTATTTAAAAATCTGAGGATGCAAAAAAATATAAATTTTGAGAAAAATCGTCCAAATTAAGTTAATAGCAATGCATATTACTAATTAAAAATTAAGTTTTGATATATCTACGGAAGGAAATGTACAAAATATCTTCATGGAACATGATCTTAATATGCTAATGATTTTTGGCATAAAAGAAAAATTTACCATTTTGACCCATATAATGTATTGTTGGCTATTGTTACAAATACACCCCTACTACTTTGGTTTTGTGGTCCAGGGTCACATTTGGTCTTTAAAATCTAAGCAAGAGAGTATTTTAGACTTACAGGCTCTCTGTTGTTAGCAAGCTTGCTGTCGTCCTCATGATACGGGCTCCAGTTTAACCCACCAGGCTGTCGGCCATCACCTACACGACCTGTCAGACCAGCGTGTGCTAAATGATGTAGCTGAGCACCTGTGAAAAGACATATACTGTATGTTGCATGAAGTATATTTTACATTGCATCTTGTATACTTCATATTGCGACATAAAGGCTTTAGTAGAAACTTTGTGTGGTTTTGAGCTCATACCTGTAGTCCCACCTACAGGTCGTGGCCTGGCGGAAGAGGGCAGTTCATCTGTGTTTCCCACTCGACCAGTGTAAAGCGACTCCGGCTGTATCTGTTCAACAGGAAGGGCGTCTCCTGACGGGATGTAGCCGGAACCTAAACCCTGTCTGTAGAGATACAAAGATGTCAGACCACTCTGTTCTCTAATAAAAAGACTTCATCTCTCCCATTACAGTCATTAACTCTGTATACACCTGAATAGACTCAATATACTCACCTATGTAAACCTTGCACACTGGAAAGTGGCAGACCTAATTCAGCATATCTCTGAAAAAACAAGAAATACACACAAACATGTTGTCGTTGAGCTTAAAACATGTTGATAATTCTTGGCACGTCATGGTACTTTAATGCATAAAAGGCTTAATTTAATACACTGCTAAGTCTAAAAACACACATTAGCAGCTGTACGTGCCATCACAACCACAGCTTCTCTATCTATCAGTCTAAATAAACCCTGTGACCCAGAAAACAGAAAAGCTTTTAAATAGCTAAGCTGGAAATGCCATTTTAAGGACAGCGCACCATTCCCTGCTCCATCTTGACTCTTAAATCAACCTTAGAGTTATTAGACAGTTCATATTTTGCCTCGGTTGGCCTTTACAATCCCCTTTTCCCCTTCCACGAAAAAAGCCTCAATCTGACAGAAATACTTCATTCAGGACACAGTGTTGACAGATGAGGCTTCCATTCTGGGTAGTTTATTCTCAATCCATGGAAAACCCCAAGACTGTTCTTCTGATGTGATTCCAGTACATCCAGTTTGCTTTAAATCACTCTAGTACGGTTTAACACACACCAAAACACATTCATAATGAAATCGACAAATCAACTTATTGAATAAAACCACCATAACCAGAAATCACAAGTGTACTTAGTTACTGCATCTCTAGATTGAAAAAAATGATTAACACATGCTTTATACATGCTTAAACATTGATATGTAAATATGGACGGTCTTATATTAATATGCTCATGGTTGTGATGCATTTGCATTTTTAAATGCCCCACATTTGCAGCTTAAAGGAACACTCCACTTTTTTTGGAAAATAGGCTAATTTTCCAACTCCCCTAGAGTTTAACAGTTGAGTTGTACCGTTTTCGAATCCATTCAGCCGAACTCTGGGTCTGGTGGTAGCACTTTTAGCATAGTTTATAGCATAATCATTAAATCCGATTAGACCGTTAACATCTCGCTTAAAAATGACCAAAGAGTTTCGATATTTCTCCTATTTAAAACTTGACTCTTCTGTAGTTACATCGTGTAACGTAATGAGAGTATAGTTCCTAGCCATATCAGCCTAGAAAGTCGAAACTTTTCATTTTCTGTCAGTGTTAGTGCACAATGTAACTACGGAAGAGTCAAATTTTAAATAGGAAAAATATCGTCATTATATGTGGTCATTTTTGAGCGAGATGCTATCGGTCTTATCAGATTCAATGATTTATGCTAAGCTATGCTAAAAGTGCTACCGCCAGACCTGGAGATCAGCTGAATGGATTTGAAATTGGTAAAACTCAACTGTTTTTGGACAATAAGCCTATTTTAAAAAAAAAGTGGAGTGTTCCTTTAACTGAGCTTTGAGTTGTGATAGAACCATAATGGTTACCAGCCAATATGTGACCCTGGACCACAAAACCAGTCATGGGGTCAATTTCTTTTTAAAATTGAGATTTATTCATCACCTGAAAGCTGAATAAATAAGCTTTCTGCAATCTGAGGGTGCAAAAAAAATCTTATTTTTAAATATTTTTAAAATCACCTTTAAAGTTGTCCAAATGAAGTTCTTAGCAATGCACATTACTAATCAAAAATTAAGTTTTGATATATTTACAGCAGGAAACTTACAAAATATCTTCATGGAACATGATCTTTACTTAACATCCTAATGATTTTTGGCATTAAAAATAAACACAATAATTTTGACCCATTGCTACAAATATACCCGTGCTACTTAAGACTGATTTTGTGATCCAGGGTCACATATTATAGCTTCTTTTTCTTTTTTTTTTAAATTTTATTAACCAAATAGACTGATGTTGGATATTTAATTGTGAATGCTCAGTTTTGATATTTTTATATTATTTTTAGATTACCTTTGCTGTCCTGCACATCCTACACTCACTTTAAGTTAATCTTTAAAAATATTTTAATTTTTAAAAAAAGTTAATCTTCAGCAAAAGTACTATTCATAATGTAAATGATAAAACTGTGAAGCCAAAATAAATTATTTTATACCTTATTTAAATGATTTCATATTAATTTATTTTTATTTTACAGACAAATACAAATTTGCAGGTCTGAGTTCACCAAATTTTTGGTATGCAGTGGAAGACAAATCTTGCAAGAGAACGGAAGTGAATGGAGCGTGACGTCTAGTTTGACCACAGATTTAGACAAGGGGAAATCATTTAAGTATTGGACTGTATAAGGCCTTTTAAAACGCATGAATGTGGATCATCTAGTGGTTTTCCAAACAGGCTGTGTTCTCAAGACACTGGAAAATCATACGTCTAATCGCTTAGAAAAGCAATAGCATCTCTTATTAACAAACCGTACAATTTGAGGCATAGCAGGACAATTTATAAGGGAAATGCTTAGCTTTAAAGTCCCCATAAAGTCAAAATTGAAGTTTTTTGGCTTTTAGTATAAGCTGGTGTGCTCCAAAACAATGACAAAATTTGCATTTAGAAGATACGAGCATTCAAAACTTAGAGTCTCTAACTTCTGCCAATATGGATCAACAATTTCGATGACATCACCCTGCACTTCAGCTTCTCATCAAACTTTTTGTCCAATCAAATGCTCTCTAGAAACCGAAGTGTCCCGCCCCCTACACTATAAATAGACGCTGAAGCTGCTGCTGAAACCAGTCACTTGTTCACAGAAATGGTATTGTCTGTATGGTGAATGGCACGTAGTGCACTATATAGGGGATAGGGAACGATTCAGACAGTGTAAATATACTATCCGCTGGGGCAAAAAAAGTCTGCCAGTGTGTCACGCAAATTGCCGCAGTGCACACAGTCTGCTCCTGTCCAGGAACACGACAGCACAGAGCAGATCATATATCATATATACGTTTTGTGCTTGACCCATTTGAATTCTACACAGAATGCTATGTTTTATAGCGATATGGATGAGATTGTGACTGTCATATGCTGTCAAACGCTACTGGCTATATAAAAAAAGGGGGCGGGGCTGCTTGATATGTCTTGATATTTCTGTTTCAGTTGAAATTATGTCAACACATGAAATAACTTCAAACCACTTCAGTGGACCTTCAGTGCTCAAACCACTTCAGTGCTCAAATCTATACCCAAGTACAGCAATTTGTTCTCACCCCTGTGTAGGGATTCAAGGGCAGGTACCCTGGGCCCCAGGGCCGTGGCCCACGGGATGGGGGACTCGAGGCAGGTGGGGGTCCAGGGTTTAGCCCGACCCCAGGCAGAGTGATGCCAGCTGTGCTGCCCTGAGACGAAGGAGATACGAGGGCGAAGGCATCGTCCAGTAGAGAGTGCATTTGCTGCCGGGCCTCCTCTATAGAGGGCTGAGGGGGCAGGTATGGGGGTGGTGGAGGAGGATGGCCAGGAGGAGGAGAAATCGGACCGTGGAACACATCATCCGTCGGGGATGGGCTAGGGTGCTCGGGACCCTGGTCTGGGTCCGACTGCAAAATAAAAACAAATTTGTGAAAAAAAACCAACCAAACAAAAACAGTCATAAGTAGCACAGGTATATTTGTAGCAATAGCCAATAATACATTGTATGGGTCAAAATTATCTATTTTTCTTTTATGCCAAAAATCATTTGGATATTAAGTAAAGATCATGTTCCCTTAAGATATTTTGCAAATTTCCTACTGTAAATATATGAAAATTTAATTTTTGATTAGTAATATGCTTTGCTAAGAACTTAATTTAGACAACTTTAAAGGCACTTTTCTCAATATTTAGATTTTTTTGCACCCTCAGATTCCAGATTTTCAAACAGTTGCATCTCAGCCAAATATTGTCCTATCCTAACAAACCATACATCAATGGAAAGCTTATTTATTCAGATGTATAAATCTCAATTTCAAATAATTGACCCTTATGACAGGTTTTGTGGTCCAGGGTCACATATATATGCTGCATTTAATTGTTCAAAAACAGAGTAAGAACAGTAATATTATGAAATATTATTATGATTTTAGATGACTGGTTTCTACGTAAATAGATTTTAAAATCGAATTTACTCCTGTGATGTAAAAGCTGAATTTTTAGCAGCCTTCAGTGTCACCTGATCCTTCAGAAATCATTCTAATATGCTGATTTAATGCTGAAGAAACATTTCTTGTTGTTATCATTGTTGATAAACACTGTGGTAACTGCTATACCTTTTCTAAGAATTATCTGATGAATATATATTATATATTATATATATATATATATATATATATATATATATATATATATATATATATATATATATATATAAAACATTTATCTAAAATAGAAATCTTACTTTTGATCAAATTAAAGCATCCTTGTCAAATAAACTGATTAATTTCTTAAACAAATCTAATCTCTAATCTCTAAAATGTAAGTAAACCTTTAAATATGATAAATTAAATCTGACTAAAATAATACAGTATTTTCTCAGAAAATGTAGGAAATTATCACCTGCTAATTCACTACATGGAGCTAATTACAAAATGTTTTGAATTACAAATATATGGAAAGAAGGGGAAGAAACAGCGTGGAGTTGATTACACAGTCACATGCAGAAGTACAGTGTAGCGAGAAAGAAAAATAAACAGCTCTCTTCACGACACTGACCACATATGCAATGTTATTGACTCCTGGGTATTTCCTATATGTCCCATCACTGTCCGTTGTTATGAGCCTATCTCGGTCAGCATCTGTCAGATCACCATTCAGCTGTTGTTTCCTTCTCTGTTTAGGAGAACGCTTGCCTCTGTTGCTGCAAAACACACACAAACACACTTAAGTGAGCATTTGGCCATTAAACATTCAAGTTACATGAAAAGTTTCTTATTCTAAAACTGCAATGGAAAAGTACCATGGATCATCAGAGTATGATATGTAAGACGTTCACAGAGATACATTTTACCATTATATTATCTTCTTGAGCATGATTTTGTGTAGAAAATTTAGAACAGACTTTAAATTTGTCTTCAGGATTAGTTTAATTGTCACTTGCAGGCCCTTTTTACCTTTTCTTAGGCTCGGTGTACAGTGACGGCATGTGAATATCTGGATCAAGTATCTTGTCTATCTGCATCTGGGCCTTTTGGTAGATTCGGTCGTGCTCTTTGGGATCGCCCAGACCATCGATGAGATCATCCATAGCCGGGAAGTCATAATGGCCTTTCCTTTTGGCCCTCAGGCGGATCTTATTGCGATGGTGCTCGATTTCAGACTTGTGCCTTAAAGCCACCTGGATCTGGGGGAGAAAGAACAGTCAAGATCTTGGAGTCAATGAGAAGCACATATTGATTATTGGCGATGAGGCTTTTAGACGCTGTGAATCAAATTAAAATCTTGAAGTTTAAAATGGGTCCCCAAGGAAAAGCCATATGGGTGGTGAAGGATACCTCTTTGTTGAGCTTGGCGTTCTCTGCAGCTCTGTCATCGGCTGTAGGGCTGGGTAAAGGCAGGGCTGGCATCGGCTGCATCGCGATGAGCTGGATTTTATTAGGGGGCCGTTTAAGGCCGTCAGTTGGGCGAGACATTCGGTCCACATGCTCAAAAATGGAGGCTGAAGATAAGGGCTCATCCATGCCATTCATTGGAGGTGGACCTATAAGGACAAATATAAGAAAGTGTCAGACTTCAGAGGTGCAAATGACTGTTCAGAAGTTTGGGGTCAGTAATTGTTTTTAAAGACATTAATACTTTTTATTCAGCAAGGATGCATTAAATTGATCAAAAGAGACAGTAAAGACATAAATATTATTTGTATTACGGTTTCCACAATAACATTAAACAGCACAACTGAGGTTTACATACAAAGTTTACATACACTTGATTCTTAACACTGTGTTGTTACCTGAATGATCCACGGATGTGTGTTTTTTTTTGTTTTTTTTTTGTGTAGTGTTAGTTTTTCATGAGTCCCTTGTTTGTCCTGAACAGTTAAACTGCCCGCTGTTCTTCAGAAAAATTATGCACATCCCACAAACTCCTTGGTTTTTCAGCATTTCTTTTATATAGTATACAGTATTTGAACCCTTTCCAACAACAACTGTATGATTGTGAGATCCATCTTTTCACACTGAGGACAACTGAGGGACTCATATGCAACTATTACAGTAGGCTCAAATGGTCACTGTTGCTTCAGAAGGAAACACAATGCATAAAGAGCCGGGGGGTGAAAACTTTTGAACAGAATGAAGATGTGTACATCTTTCTTATTTTGCCTAAATATCATAATTTTTTTCATTTAGTACTGCCCTTCAGAAGCTACAAAAGATACTCA